>CM031944.1:592500-1045000 GCA_018749465.1 Paracanthobrama guichenoti
TATTTAGCGCCTAAACTTTGGAACAGTCTTCCTAGCATTGTTCGGGAAGCAGACACACTCTGTCAGTTTAAATCTAGACTAAAACGCATCTCTTTACTATGGCTTACACATAAAACATTATCAATTTCTATTACTCAAATCAGTAAATGATTGTTAGGCTGCATTAACTAGGTCAGCCGGAACCGGGAACACTTCCCATAACACCTGATGTACTCGTTACATAAGAAGAATGGCATCTACGCTAATGTTAGTCTCTCTGTTTATCCCGAGGTTTACTGCTGTCAGCCGGATCCAGGCCGTATCCAGGTCAGATGGTGGACCAGCGCCTGGACATGACCAACGCATCCCTGAAGTGTCTGCAGAGAACATGTCAAATAAACTCCCCGTAAATGCTGCATCGACCACGACATCCTCATTAAACCCGTCTTGGCGTGCGACTCCAATCTCTCGAATAATCTAACAAATATCTATTTGCCTAATATGAATTAAGACCTGCTATGTTGCCAGAATTATAATCATACACCGTTTGTTCGTCAGCCAGAGGAGAACTGGCACCCTGACTGAGCCTGGTTTCTCCCAAGGTTTTTTTTCTCCATTCTGACCCTGAAGGAGTTTTGGTTCCTTGCCACCGTTGCCTCTGGCTTTTGGCTTGCTCAGTTGGGGACACCTAAATTTCATCTATATTAACGATCTGCCCGCATTGACGCTATATGATACTTGAAATTAGCTGGATAACATCACCGTTTTCACCAGAACGGCTGTACAAATTCTGTTGCATTATTTTCCTGTTAACAATGTGAAGCTGCTTTGAAACAATTGGACTTGTTAAAAGCGCTATATAAATAAAGGTGATTTGATTTGATTTGATTATTAATAAAATTAAAGTATGTGAATAAAATGCAGGACATGAGGTCATATCAACACCATCCCCCACAGAGCCTAATCTCAGATAGTAATAAATCCAATAACTTTGTGCGATGCCCTCAAGTTACTAGAAAACAAGATGACAACCCATGAGTCTTCCACTTATGCTCAACTGTTAAATTTTTACTCCGTAAAGAGAACATTAAGTAGGCATAAACTCTATGTGTGTAATTATTAGTATCACCAAACGGTTTTCAAACATGTTTCCCGAACACTTCACCACCTTCTAATGGTCAGTCAAACAGAAAGTTCCGCGTTCAAATTACACCACTGGCTGAGCTGTGCTGGTCAGGATACTCAAGCAAACAGATTAATGCACCACCACGGCCCTTTTTAGGGAAATAATCTAGTGCTGTCAAATCGATTAATCGCATCCAAAATAAAAATGTATTTTTATTTTTTAAATATATACATGCATGTGTGTGTTTATATATACACATAATAATTATACACAGCACACACATACATATATTTTATGTAAACAAACTTTTATTTGGGATGCGATTAATTGCACTAAAATAAACCTAAAATGGCTTACATATAGTTGACAAGAGAAACGGTTTAAACATTACAGAAATAAATTACACACTTCAGCTTAAAACAATGAGAAAGAAGGCAATACCAAGATGTAGGTAAGAAAAACAACCCATTAGAAGTTAAATATCAAGGCAGATGACAAGATTTATTAAATCTTAAATAAATAAGCTGAAAGCAGCAGATTCAGGGTTAAAAAAAAAAAAAAAAAAAAAGCCCGTTCTTGAAAAAAAATTGAAAAAAGCAGTGAAGTCAAGGGTGAGGTCTATAAAGCATGCCCAAGCTTGTTGGTCAATCTCTCTGAATTTAAATTGCACACCTACTACCAAAAATCTGGACAGCTATGAAATACAAACGATCCGTGCATTGAGCCTAAAACTACTGAATAATGAGAACACTATATGAAAAAAGATTAAAAAAAAAAAAAAAAAACATGCAAAAAATACAATTTCGATTGTACATACTTTACGTGAGGCAAAATATTTGTTTTAATTATTATTTAAAAGGATGATACTAAACGTTTATTTTTTGGACCCATTATTAATGGCCAGGAAAAAAAAAAAGAATAAAATAAGAGGATGGGAAAAGTGAAGGGTTGATGGTGAATAGAAGGTTTGCATGCTGAAGAATACATACCCTGTTTGGCTACAATCTCGATAGGGCAGGACAGAAAAAACACTATAGAAGGATCTTCTGCCACTGATAAGGACTATCCTATAAAGACAAAATGATACATAAACTAATTTAAGTGAACTCTGTCAATATAGAGGTCAGGACCACAGGCAAAGATGGAGAGATAAACAGTAAATAAATTATGTTTAATACTTTGTCATATATATTACGTAGGAATGTATATGAAAGAATACGCAAAAAGATAAGAAAAAGGAAACAAAAGAAAAGAACACTCTTTGAAGTAAATTAAAACCTGACTGAGACCACTGAGAAACTGAATACATTTACAAAGGATTTAAGAATGGGAAATTCTGCCAAGGCATTCAAGTTCTTATATTTCCTTCAGAAGTTCATGAACTGCTAATAACCGATCTAAAGCACAAAATAAATAAATGTTGGATCAAAGCACAGCTGAAAAAAAAAAAATCTTCTCTCCGACACATTAAAACACTGCAGTTAGCTTTACAAAACAAAAGTCAGTGGAATGATTGCAAATGTGTGTACTTCATAGATTTTATCAAAAGCCTTAAGAAAAAAAAACTACTATGCTGGTCACAACCTGTTGTTTTCCCACACACCCATTCACATTCAGATAAAAGAGCATCTGGCAAACAAATATGCTATAAAATAATAATAAAAATACCCGCTAATAACATTAGCCTTAAATGTTTGGGTTTCAGAGCATGTCTGCCCTACTATCATCTTAAAAGACCAGAGGGTCTTTTAAGATGATAGTAGGGCACACACACACACACACACACACACACACACACACACACACACACACACACACACACACACACACACACACACACACACACACACACACACACACACACACACACACACACAGTGAATGTGATTTCACCAAGTGCAACATGTTCCTTGATCAACCTCTTTGTTGATCCTGGAACAACATTGCAATCAACAAATCAGATTTGAGGTTTAGGCTTATAACCAGGGTTAGGTGCTTCTACATCAGTGTTATTAATCTATCATTTCCCTCGGATTTTAGGGATACGTTATGGGTAGGGTTAGGTTTAAGGGGTAGGGACTAGGGTTAGGACTATGTTATTGTTATTCCAGGATCAACAAAATATATTGATTCAGGAACACGCCTTACTTGACTAAATCAAATCACGGTGCCCCAAATTACATGACCTTATTAAATTGGAAGAAATATGATGTTTGTCCATGATTATGCTGGGAAAATACCATCAAAAAGGGAAATCATTTTGTAATAAAATCTGTAAAATCTATGGATAAATTCAGGGGGAGTCTTTCGCTCAACACTTGGTACGCGTGGGTGCTGTTCTCGACGAGATGCCTGTGTGTGGGTTGTTGGGTAGATGTAAGAATACCTTCCATTGCGCATATCATGTTGTCTTATGTTTTTGATGAAGTGGACCTTCTTGAAGCTCTTTGGTCGGGGTGAACCAGATAAAGTTCGGCATCTAGATGAAACAAAGCAGCACCAACATGAAAGACTCATGAAAGAAACGATCACTGATGGCAATATATACTAGCAAACTTCAGCTGCATTATTGTTTATATCATTGCAAAAAATATACAGTATAATCGATGTTACATCCAACTTTATCCGCATCAAGTACACTCAAAATATATCATTGCAAATCATAACTGCCTTACTTTTTATTTTTGCTTTTTATAAATCAAAATTTATAAACTATATTATTGTCCAGTCCTTCATATAAATAAAGCAGTTGTGATATGCCATGTATTATATATCGCCCTACATGAGTATACTGTACTTAAGCAGACAAAGATGGACACACTTGTATATCCAGCTTTACCCGCTTACGTACAGTACACACACGTAGGGCGATATATAATATGGCATATCACAACTGCTTGATTGCTTGCATCGAAGCAAAAATGTAAACTATATTATTGCCCAGCTCTAATCTGCTAACTGTGACAATGAAGGCATTAGACACTTAGACCATAAGGGTATGATTCTCGCTTTGGCTGCGAGTGGTCCCAGGTTCATATCCCGGACGAGCCCCCCAACTTGTTACAAACCTCCCCGTTTGTCTAGTGGACGTAACAATTATTGTAAATTAAAAGAAATAATAATGATAAATATAACGAAAAAGGCTGATGGCGATGCCCTTCACTCTTTTCCCTGGACCAGAATTGTGATCTTTTAGTGAATTTTCTCTGGTGTAAACATATACAACTGAAGGCGGTCTTTTTCTCTCAACTTTGTGAATGAGTTGTGTAACCACTAGCTGTGATCACGTTCTTTTCTTGCGTTACAATTATTATTTTGTTTTCACTCTTAATTAAATGCTTTGTTTTTGAATTTGGAAGCGTTTGGAACAGAGCGCCATTTTCTTTGAACTTGAATTTTGCTGATGGCATGACGATATCAATATATTCTAAATATTAACATCATGATTTTCTGTAAATCTGCTTTAAAACAATGTATATTGTTAAAAGTGGTATATAAATAAATTAAACTTGACCGCATGTGTTTTTCTTATACTAACTTCTACTGTACATTGTTTTGTTTTACTCAATGTATTTATTGTATATTTATCCTAGTGTAACTATCACCAAGCCCTTCTAGTAAACCAGAATATGTCTGAAGAGACCATTCGTTAAAGATTAAATAAAACAGTTGTGTTAAATATAAACTATGTGAAATGTTTCAAAATCATATCGGACAGCACTAAAATCACTTCTAAAAGTAAAAAGATGCATCTAATGTTAACTGATGGAATAATTATATGGGTAACCCTAGTAATAATTAACCAAAATTTGGCAGAATCATACAATTACCACATAATGTCTCTATAGCTGTTGAGAAGTTCTTGCACAAAACATTAATCATTTTCCTACTGGTAATACCTGCGTAGAGGGGCGTTCTCCTCAATATCTTCAAGAGTCTCCAGTGAAGAGCGCTGGGATATTAGTCTTCGTCTGCAAATGAACGACAACAGTGAAATTTTGTTCTGCTCCATTCATTAAAATCACAGACATGAACTTAAACTTGCAGCAATAAGTTCACAATTTCATATATTCCTTTCTATACACATTTCAATTCTTTTGATGGAATGGGAATAGGGAATGTTGCAGGCAAGACTCAAACCCGTGCTAAACAAATGCCTAAATTTTGGACCCATGTCCGTGTATTTTGGACCCATGTCGTACCGATTTCTGTGGTCGTGGCTCCTAAGTGGTGGTCCTACATTGGACAGTGAGAGGTTTAAAGATGGCCGTTGTCATGGTCTTGTGACCAAAGAAATTTAGCACGATGATCTCACAGCGTGTTTGCTGCTATGACCTACATCTACTGACTATCCAATAAAAGTGCAACATGAAGTGGCGCATGCTGATGACATTTTATTCTTCTATACTAACTTGCGTCGCAGCCTATGATTCAATAGGCGTCATCATCGTACGGTCTACATGCATGTCGTACCCAAGTTTATTAGATCCATGTTGTACAGTGTGATTTGTAATGATCTTATAGGATTGCTGAAATCTCACAGTCTGTAGCAGGCATTACATGTGCCATGATTAGAACTACACACTCAATTAATTCACTACAATCGTTGCCACACAATAGGCTCATGTACAAAAATAGCACAGCATTTCTGACACCACCTATTGAGTCAAACATATAACCAACTTAAGAATTAGCAAATTGCCAAACAAAGCTTGGTTGAGCACAACATTAGAGCATTACTTCAAATCCAGTCTGAGATTCCCATCAATACCAAACCTGTTGTGTTCGACTTTTTTCCCTGATGTAATATGAGATCACGCACAGAATGTTCCAGAAACAAGCCCCTGTAAGAGGATAAGTCACAGCTCCAGCACAGATTTCAGTTACATTTTCACATAATAACACATTCCTTTTCACAGGCTGAGGTAACGAGGAACATCTATTAGTCTGCTGATAAGGTACAACACAGCAGGGTGATTGAGAAAAGGCCTCATAAGCAACACTTGTTTCTATTTCAAGACATTATCATAAGCTGTTTTTCACACACACTGAGCTCAAGTTCTTCATTTTTGCTTTTCAAGAGCAGATAGCAGCTCCTTGTTGCAAAGACCTGTATCAGTAGAAACGTGGGCTGATGAATGCTTGTGTTCCTGCCAAAAGAGCTCTGAAATCAGACCAATAACAGACACCTGATAAGAGTGTGACTCCTGTGAAAGTACACTGTATATAGAGTTCATTCAACTTCTTTCTATTAACTTCCATTTGTCAATTTAACGCATCCTTGCTAAATAAAAGTATTAATTTCTTCTTTAAAAAAAAAAAAATGATGCTGACTCCAAAGTCAAAGAAAAAATGCGAAGGTTTGCAAAATGATTTCTCCATTGCGCAAACAAGAGTTTAGAACATTTTAATTTTTGCACTCGGAGGCATTTGTTGACCTGAAAATCTTGTGGCTCCTTCCACGCCTTCAAAACTCTTCTTTTACTTTTCTATTCAAATATTCCATCAGACTTCTGTGCATTTGTTATGGTGCGTTCCATTTTTCCTCAGAAGTGGGAAAGTCCTAGATCCCAGTAGGTACTTTTAACTGGCACGCTGCCTCAAGTTGGAGTTGCGACCAGGAAACTCTGCAACAACCCACGACTTCATTCACAAGCCAATGTGGCTGCTCAGTGCATCAACTACACTGACTACAGCGAGCATCAGAGCCCGCTCCACCAGACTGCTCAACAGCTTTTTCCCCCAGGCTGTGAGAGCCCTGAACTCAAACCCCCCCGCCCCTCCCTGAGACCCCATACAAACCCCCCTCCTCCTGAAACATAAACCCCAAAAAAATGTGCAATTTGAAGTGTGCTACACACAGGTGAGTGGGCCGGAAAAAAAACACCTGTAGTAACACACTTTCCCCTATGCGCACTAGTCACTTTCACACACTGCTGTGTGTACATAAGCCCACAAAAGACTCTATAATATATGCATGTTTACATGCTCATGCACTACAATAATCTTGCACTGTTCCCCAGACATGTATAGGTTAACATTTATATTTATATATAGTATATTTATAGTCAAATCTGTCAGTAGGTTAGTTATGTATAGGTTTATAGTGTTTTACTTCATGGTTGTATGTCTGTACTTATGTAGCACCATGGTCCTGTGAGGCACAACATTTCATTCCACTGTATGTCCCCACATGTAGCGGAATGACAATAAAGCTCAACTTGACTTGAAACAGTAGTGCTTTATTGTTTATTAGCACTTTTGTTCTTTTGTTCTGTGTCTCTGGGTGTGTTCACACTTGTAGTTCGGTTCACTTAATTCACAACCTGATTGGTCTGCTTTTATTTCGCGACAAAACTTACCAAACATCCAAAACAATGCTGTGTGCTGGCTAAATTCACTTGCTGTATGTGTGTAGCTACATATTTTGACCAGCTAAGAACTTGTGAAAAGCTTATAAAATGTGTAAAGGAGTCACAACAGCGGCAGGAATCCCTCTGTCACACACACAAATGAAGATCTGCTGCAAGGAGACGCAGTTCTGACGCCTGTACCGAACTGTGATGGGCAACATCATGACTATGATGAGAAAAATTGATTGAGCATCCTGTGGTTTTAGGGTCTCATCTTGTGACATCATGTCCCATTTTTGGTTTATTTACATATCTTTGGTCCATGTTGTGTTCATTTGGTCCAAAGTTTGTTTGGAAGCAGACAGAGACCCAACTTTGGGTTGTTTAGTTCAGATGGCAGCGTTAACACTTGTCAGTCCCTGAACCGAACACTAAGTCAAGTCAAGTCACCTTTATTTATATAGCGATTTATAAAGTCCAATTGTTTCAAAGCAGCTTCACATTGTTAACAGGAAAATAATGCAACAGAATTTGTACAGCCGTTCTGGTGAAACGGTGATGTTATCCAGCTAATTTCAAGTATCATATAGTGTCAACGCGGGCAGATCGGTAATATAGATGAAATTTAGGTGTCCCCAACTGAGCAAGCCAAAAGCCAGAGGCAACTAACAGAGCAATCGCACCAGGGTTCGTTTTAATCAAACCAAACATGCAAAGTGTGAACACACCCTCAAACTCAGTGGTGAGCACAGTACTATCCAACCTCTATTTGTAGACATGATACTTTGGCATTATTTGTGTCCATCTTAGTTTTCAAACCTCTTTACAGGAATGCATTCAACTCGTGTGTGACATCATTCCCAGCACAGACATCCCTCTTCTGAGGTAAATGGAACGCAACACTAGGGTCACCCTGGGCAATGACGGTCAAATGAACACTTGGCAAGAGAGGTGGAATAATCAAACGTGAGTAGTGCTCATCAGAGGATACCGCAAAATATGCATCAACATATCTGTAAGGTAAGCCTCGACTCTCACAGGATCTGTTCATAAGAAGCAACTGAACAAGGCCACTTCACCAGCAGAACTTGCTTTGTACAATGACACCAGAGAGCACCAAATCCAGCACAGGCTGCCCACAACACCACCTTAAATGTACTCTACATGACAACCTAAATAAACCTCCCTCTAGTGTAATTCAACACTGTCAGTTTAGTCACACTCTTAAGGAAACACAACATACTCTAGTCTTAAAATGCAATGCAAAAATGCATCATGGTAATTATACGGCATGGCGTTGTGTTCCCAAAAAGTGTTCAAACCCAGCAACAGCAATACACACTGCTTTCTGTTCTGAATGAAAAACAGGGCTGAGTGTTCTGGGTGATTATTCCTAACACCATTGGAATGGTAAGAAAACAATGCTCAGACCAAACTATATTACTTCAGTCAAAACATCAATACACAACACGTCTAATGTTTATGAAAGGCTTGTCAATCTACAAGGCTATAGTAAAGAGTTTTACACACATTTTATCTATACCAGGAAATTACAAGCATCATCCACTCATAGTTAGATGGTGCATTCAAGTCATTGGGCCCTATTTTAACAATCTGAGTGCATGATCTGAAGCGCATGTCGCAGGTGCACTTAAGGCGTGTCTGAATCCACTTTTGATCGTTTAACGACGGATGGCCCAAAAGGGTTGTACCTAGTCTCTTATGAGTCATGGGTGTGTTTTCGGTGTAACGTGCAATAAACCAATCAGAGTCCCATTCCCTTTAAAAGACAGGTGCGCTTACACCACGGCGGATTCGCTATTTACACGGCGGAATATAGAGGCCCTCAACCTGACGAGTCAGTCTGAATACATGTGTGTATTGCCACGATTGGTCAAATAATTAGCCAATTTCATTTGTCTTTACAAATAGGCAATTCTGATACATGCAATGACTATCCATTATGACATAGGTATTTTTATCTTTATGTAAACAATAACAATCTTTTACATTGTAATCCTTTTATTAATACTTGGCATGTTTGTGTGCTGCAATCCCTGTGTGTGTGTAACAAGCCGAGTGTGTTGTGCACCCGCCTATAACGCCCTTTAAATAATAAAAAAAATATTGCGGCGCTAGCAATGCCAAGGGTTCGATTCCCAGGGAAAGCAAGTGACAAAAAAAAATTTTTTTTTTTTTTTTTTTTTTTTTTTTTAAATGTGTACCTTGAATGCAATGTAAGTCGCTTTGGATAAAAGCATCTGCCAAATGCATAAATGTAAATGTAAATGAGTGCACTTGCTATTTAAACAATGTGAAAACTGAAAACTGCATCGAGCTGAAACTAGCAAAAAAAAAAAAAAAAAAAAAAAAATCACGTTCAAGTCATGTCAGAAAGATCGTATTGACAAGTTGAATGCACATGAATGCCATCACATGTTTTGGAGCTGCATGATTAATCCTTTTGCATTAAAAGATGCAAAATACATTTTTTAAAAATGTGATGATTCAAACACCCACACTCATTCCTAAATGACAACGACTCGCCGTTAAACCGACTCTGTTAAACCTTTGACAAAAATCACACCAGACTATTAAAGTTGCTGTATAGAAGCAGTTAGGCTATCTAGTGGTGTGACAAGATCTCGTGCATGATCATGTAGTAATAAAAATATAATAGCATTGTAATTAACTAAATAATATATAATAAAGTTTACAAGACTTATACCCATCCTTTATTTCTGCCACATCTGCTTGCCATTACATAACAGCATTTCCTTTACCTCAATCTTTAAAATAGCGCCATTCATTGTTTTAAGTGACCTGTGGGATCTAATCCTGTAAAACTCCTTTGTTCCTGAAAATTCTCAGTATAAAAGCAATGCAACAAGCCACGACAGCCCACAATTTTTTTTTTTTTTTTTTTTTTTTTTTTTTTAATCATGTCTTGGCAAGCATTTGCTGGTTGCAATTTCCACCACATCCAATACTGGTTTTACGGTTTGGTTTCAAACCTTATTCTGACTCCATTTATTTCACTGGGAAAAAATGTCCGCATAATCTTTCAGATGCCAGCTAACCACACAATACAAAGGAAAAGGTCATGGTCCATCCAAAACATGGCTTGTTTCAATGGTTATGGAAAACATCCAATAATGAGTCTGGAAGAAATGTCAATGTTTTGTTAAGAAAAAGTTAGGTGCAATGCTTAAAGGATTTCACAATATGTGGAAAAAGAAAAACCAAAGATCTTTAGGACAATGTAGATCATAAATGCTCACAGTTGTTTTTTATTTTTTTTATCTGTCCTCTTTTTATCTGTGCTCTAAAATAAATTTACAGTAAATTCCTGGATAATAGTTTCTGTACTGTAACACTAACTTTTATAACTTTGATTTTTTTTTTCCTTTTCAGTAATTTGTTCTGCTGATTAGAGAGCTCTCAAGTATTACGTAACACTACACTCTTCACGCAGTGAGACCTGACCGGGTTGCAATAATGCTTTTGTCTGGGCTGCCCAATCAAGACAGACCGTCTGGTAGTTTAACAGAAGGCCCTGAAGAACAGGATCGTATAGGGTGTGTGTGCATACGTGTTGTTTTTTCGGAGGCATGTGCCAGCACATGAGAGACATGACTACTCTGCACAGTCTCTCTTCACAGGCTGCTTTTGGCAGCGCATCTAAAGGTTTTGGTCTTCCTGGTGGAAAGTGGCAGCCCATGCAGGAGGGGGTCTGGGAGAGGAAGTCGAGGTCAGAGGCAGGGAGTGGAGGAAGAAGGGGGAACGGAGTCAGGGCAGAGACTGGGCATCCTGCCTGGAACCTGTGTTTGTTTCCAGCAGCTGCCCATTTAGAACAAGTCCCACACTGTTTAAAGCTCAAGTATGTAATTGTTAAAATACTTTCTCCTATCTGAACTTATAATGCAGAGACGACTATACACCAAAAAAAAAAAAAAAAAAAAAAAAAAAAAGGACAAAAACGAACTGCTGTTGTTGCCAGGAATTTAACACTAAAATACAGTAGCAACATTTTGGTTTTACAGATTGAAATTTACATCTTTTTTAAATCTAAAATGTAAAAAAAAAAAAAAATTCTCCATGTTTTATATTATATTGTATTATATATTTGAATTTGGGAACATCATAACTCAAAATATTTTATGTAAATTATTACCTCAAATGTTTTGAGCACAACTTATTCGGGTTTACAGTGTAGTAACGTGTAACATGTAAGGACACTGTAAAATAAAGTGTTAAAATTAAAACCAATTAAAATGAAAACCAAACCAAACAAACAAAAAAAAAAAAAAAAAAAAAAAAAAAAAAAAAAAAAAATCACATAGTGTACCTTTAAAAGGTATGGTTCACCCAAAAATTTTAATTATTTTTAGCAGAATTTAGAGATAATTTATACGGCTTAAAAAGAAAAAAAAAAAAAAGAAAAATGGGTCCAATGGGTAGTCCCACCCCAAACTCATTTCTTCATCTTAGCATGTTTACACTTTTCAGAGGAAGCAACCAAGACTTTCACATAATTTAAGGTCTGGACTCAGAGGTGCCAATTCATGTGTGAAAATGATTAAATCATGCTCCCTCCCAACCATTCTTTCACAGTCTGATCCTGATGAATCTTGACATTGTGATCCTGGAATATGGCCATGATGTGTCTTCCTACATGGTTGTTTAAGAAATGAAAAGCTACACACACCATCAGTTAGGGTTCAAAGAACTGTTGTCAAACATATAATATGCTAGAAACATAATAATCACTGCAGTAATGATAGACTCTTAAGCATTTGCCTATTTAAATCCAAACAGCGACTTTTTGTATCTGTGTATCTGACAACCACCTTAAAAACACAGGTGGTAATGAGAAAACCACAGGTATCATAGTTCATCACAAGTAGTCCACAAGGTGAAGAAAATACTCTATAGAAGATGCAGTGTCATACACAAAAATATGAAACAACATCATGTTAACACACACTAATGTCATAAACATGAATTTAACAGCATAAAATGTAACATAAAATCCTAATGTACCAAACAGTTTCAAATGTGAATGATTACACAGGGAATTCTGGGAATGTCAATTTACAATTGCACTGTAAATTTCAAAAAGGACTTCACTCCCCAAAACTGTACGTATACAAAATTAAAAATTAAATTACATTAGATTTATTACGATTTCTTATTGTATATACTGTAGTAAGGGAATTCCACTTACAAAAGTGTAAACATGCTAAGATGAAGAAATGAGTTTGGAGTGGGACTACCCATTGGACCATTGGACCCGTTGAACCGATGTTAAGCGAGGGGATTGTTCGGGAAACATGTTTGAAAACGATCATTGTTTTTACTATTCTTTTTGGTAGCTTAAATTACACACTTCACCTTTAAGAAAAAGTACACATAATTATCGAAGTCAGCAGGTGTGATAATACAACTGTCCTCGTAACACATATGGCTTACTTAAATATGGCAACTTCATCTTGAAGCTAAATAAGAAAAGTTGCACAAGTTGTGCTGACATTTTCTTTTAAGTAATATTCCAAAGTAAAAATTCTAACAACAATTCATTCACCACAAAGCTATTATCATATAGTCCAAGGATAAAGATTTTAAGCAAATAACTGCTTACACTTTCTGTCTCTTCATCAAAGAAAGCCATCTTATGTAGACTGGGTAAACCCAGCCTGATCTGCCAGCGATTTGATGTTGCCCTGCAGCTCAGGCTGGAAACCTGTACATTAATTTATCCTGCTTCTGTTACACATTTGTGGGAATCAATCACAGACTGGCTTATCCACCTGGTGCGCTATTGGCAGGTTTAACACAATGACGGATAGAGAAGTGATGGATCGATGCCCGTTGATCAAGCCTCTTGTGGTCTGATTGGTTGAAGGACTATCCAATTGCACACAGAGTCATTTGAGTTATGCTCGTTGATCACGCCTCTTGTGCAGTAGAAAATACAGAGCAGGCTCCCCAGACCAATGTTCAATCTTAAATTGAGCTTGGTCTGGTGATAGACAAGACAATATCTTATGGCCTTAAAAAAAAAAAAAAACAGAATAAAACACAAGTAATATGGACTACTTTTACAATAATAATATATATCTATCAATATTCTGCTAGTTATCTTTTTGTGTTCTAAAAATTATTTTAAAATTATTTTAATTTTTGGGTGAACCATACCTTTAAAAGTACACCATGTATTTTTTTATTTATTTATTTATTTATTTTTCTTCAAAATGTACACATTTTGGTAACACTTCATTTGTTTGGATGATAATTTTTTACATTTTACATGTAGTTACTACACTGTAAACCCAATTAAGTTGTACCAACTCAAAAAAAAAAAAAAAAAGTAGAATTGTTTTTAAATTAAGACACTCAAAGTTTAAGATTTTAATTCTTTAAAGTCCTCATACTTTTTTGTTCTTAACTTGAAATATTTGAGTACACTAATTTATACATTGAACTTAAAATGATCATGTTATCAACATAAATATTTTGCTAGCTGTAACAAACTAATTCAGAAAATGCCAACTTGCTAACATGTTAACAACAGCATGGTATAGCACTTACTGAATGAGTACAACTTAAAACATGCAACTTACCTGCTCTCAAACAAAGCAGCATCACTACTAAATCTCCTACTGTTAATCTTGCAAAAAAAAAAATAAATAAATAAAATTTAGCATCTACTCCCCTTTCAGCATGCTGGGAAATAAAAAAAAATACAAAAAATCCCAGCCCAGTTTCAGTTCAACTTAAGTTAGTCTAAATGAAAGAAAATGAGTTCATATAACTCAAAATAATAATAATAAAAAAGAAAAGAAAATACTGAGAAAATCGCCGTTAAAAGTTGACCAAATTAAGTCCTTAGCCATGTATATTTCTACTCATAATACAGTTTTGGTATATTTAAAGCAGGACATTTACAAAATATCTTCATGAAACATGATCTTTACTTGATATCCTAATGATTTTTGGCATAAAAGAAAAATCTATAATTTTGACCCATACAATGTATTGTTGGCTATTGCCACAAATATACCCGTGCACCACATGTCAGTGCTGTGAACTCAAAAGAAGTTCTAAACAGTTCATTTAACTAATTTGTTTAATTTAAGTTTGTCCTACTCAAACCAATTAAGTATTTTGAGCATTAGGGTTTACAGTGTATAGTAATAACTATAAATTATGCATAATTACATGCAACTAACCCTAACTAAACTCAATCCTAACCCTAACCCTATAGTAAGTACTTCATCAATATTACTCAGTACTTAAATTTATAATTACAGTGTAACAAAGGCACCTTAAAATAAAGTGTAACCCAAGATTTATAAAATGAGAGAGTACATCATAAACCCATCTTCCAAACCGTGTTTTTGTCTTATACTGAATCACTACGGTATGCATATAATAAGTGTTTATATTTGGACTATTTTAGGCTAGATGGGATGCCAACCGCTGTAGAGTATCCCAGTACCTGCGTGACTCGTTGTATACATAAACAGAGAGAAGTAGCTCCGGCTACAGTGTTCTTCCGCAAGACATCACATGCAGTTTTGTTTATTAACTGCAAGAGCGCCAAAAGTTACATAAGTGTATCTTTAAGAGGTCTTATTATCTGATCTGACCTTTAAACATTTTACTGATGAACCCTTGTCAGAATAATTCAGAAATATTACATTAGTTTGGAGAAAAACAGTTCATGTAGATGTTAGGTCATGAAGTGCATTTTGACCCACCTTACACAACTAAACCAACAGGAGACACGCAATCATTAAATGAAGCAAGAATTAGGTTTCAGGTCAGCTCAGTGCCACAGTGAATTCCTAAAACAGTTACTGTCCTGAGAAAATAGTTGTGCATTGAATACATTTTAGTAATATGTTGTAGGTCCACTTTCCTGTACAAACAACAAAGAAAATAGCGCAAGACTACATACTACCTATATTCACAAAATCATTCCCTGCTGTCTCTCTGGCTCAATAACAAAACAACTGAACAAAGGACGCCCAACTTGCATGCATGGTCTCTAGAGTCTCGTATTACACCATGTTGATATGTTCAGATTAAAGCACACAAAGCAGGTGCAGAAGATATGTGTGTGTGATGCATGCTAGAAAGAGAAAGTAAGCAATCCTGTAACCCAAACGTTAATGAGTGTAGATTTGGTTGTGCTTTGCATGCCTCTGAAGCAACGGTTAGAGCAAAAGGCCCTAGCACTGTGGCTGTTTGGCTGAGATTGAAATGTTGTGGTTATGCTGGTTGGAACTGAAAGTAATGTGCATGGCAAACACTTCAGTGTCACCACCTGCTCATCTCTGATTAGACACACGTGTCACTATGACCATGCTAAATACGGGTATATGATACCGGGACTTTAGAGATACTGGCCTCAGTGTGTTTGTGTTGAAGAGTTTAAGGGCCACATTAGGGGATCTTCACATCTTAATAGTTCAGAATATGAGGAAATATAAAAATAAAATAGAAATATTACTGCTACTACTGCTTTTAGATTACCCTTAGAAGTAAATTAACCAAATAAACCATAGCTGGTTAAAGTATTTTAATCTATATTTAAAGAAATTGTTTAAGTGTTTTGGTCCCACCACAAATGAGCTGAACTGAGAAATTCACCCATGCAAACGTGTCATCAGCAGTAGCCACCACAGAAAGAATGCAGGTCACTTAGGATATTAATGAATGATGTACTGTAGAAGTCTGAATGGAGTTTATTGATTGGTTTATTTTTTCAGGGATTGTGTTTAATGCGTGTAATGGGGCCATTAGTTCAATGGCAGCTAATCTCCTCATTCAATAAAGTCTAGGTAATCCCTCATTTCACAGCTTTTATAATGTGTATTCCTCTAAGAATATACCTGTATAACACCTCAATACCAACACTATGAAACACTTTTGCAATACAACACAATAAGTACATTGTATCAAAACAATTGTTTTTACATAAGTACATAGTAGTTAAAGACACCAAACAAAGTGGAATCAACTACACAGGCATATATTTGATGTACTGTATTGTCTGGATTTATAAAGTTTGAAACTAAAACTGTTTTTTACAATACGATGTTGCAAATGTTAATACTTTGTGGGTCTATTACTATTTTATATTATTATTAAAGAATCTATTAATTGATCCCCCCAAAAAACTATTTAGACACTTATGCCATAATTACAAATGCACAAATGCCATTATATTCAAAATATTAAAGGGTTAGTTCACCCAAAAATGCTAACCATATCAATTGAGCAGATTAATCTAAATTTTCGAAGAGACTCGATTGCTTTATTTGATGAACAGATTTAATTAAGGCTTTTATTCACATTGATCAGTGAACATAAGAAGCTCAACTGAACCAGCTTGATGCGTGAGAACAAACCTCATTGGTTCATGCAGAAGTTCAAACGTGCCGTGTAACACAAAGATGAACCTCACTGGTTCTTGCAGAAGCTCAAACGTGCTGTGTAACATGAGAATGAACCTCATTGGTTCTTGCTGAAGCTCAAACGTGCTGCCTAACACGAGAATAAATCTCATTGGTTCTTGTGGAAGCTCAAACATGCGGCTTAACAAGAATAAACCTCATTGGTTCTTGCAGAAGCTCAAACGCGCTGCATAACACGAGAATGAACCTCATTGGTTCTTGCTGAGGCTCAAATGTGCTGCGTAACACGAGAATGAACCTCATTGGTTCTTGCGGAAGCTCAAACGTGCTGCGTAACACAGAAATTAACCTCATTGGTTCTCACACGTCAAGCAAGCATGAGCTAGCCTGGCTCCGCCCTCCTACGCACTTCTGCTCAATTTTCATTTTCCTTCAGTACGTCGTCTGGGTTTGCGGTATATTCACTGGTTTTCTCCAATAGTTTTAAACTTCAACAAAGTATCCGGCTTCAAGGAAGTTAACGCTTATCAATGGAGAGTGGCCAGACTCTTTGTACAAATTAAATTTACGGGAGTCTGGTAGGACCAGGCTAAGCATGAGCTTCTGTTTACCACAATTAATGTGTGAGTTGATAAAAGTTTATGTTTTATGTGAATAAAAGCCAAAATCAAATTGGTAGTTGCGTAGCTGTCAATGCAGGAAATCGCTCAGATTATTAAAAAGATCTTTATTTGTGCTCCAAAGATGAATGAAAGTCGTATGAGTTTGGAACGAAATGAGGGTGAGTAATCACAGAATTTTTGGGTGAACTGACCCTTTAAAAAGCAAAATGCACATTTTTTTTTTTTTTTTTTTTTTTACAACAATAGGTATACTGATCAATAGGACCTTATGTATATATTATATATATATATATATATATATATATATATATATATATATATATATATATATATATATATATATATATATATATATATATATAGTACGCATTCCTACAAGTTTAGCATTCCTGGATTAGATTTGTTGGTAGGCTATACTTGCATAGTACTGAATAACACAAATGAACAACTTGTTAATGTTAATAACTTGTGTTGTAATTAATGACGTGTCCACATCTCAATGCATAAGGTTACCTGGATCTCTGCAGCTCCAGGGCAGAGCTGGCTATCTGCCCTCCATCTAGACAGCAGTAGTTCTGGCTGGACTGCCTGGAGTAGGACACAGGCAGGATTCCCTGAGTGTACGTCTGGAGTCTCCCTCTCGTAGCCGGTGGCACTGCTGAAAAGGGGGAGCTGAACACGGACTGGAGCACCTGAGCGCCGCACACATCCCCCTCCGCATCCGCACCGCATGCTGGAGGAGGAGGAGGAGGAGCAGCAGCAGAGGCCGCGCTGGGACCCGTGATCCCAGCCATGAAACCAGCAGCTCGGGCACTGCTGAGAGCCTGGTTCGCTGCCGCGGCCAATGCCTGCTGGCCCACTGCAGAAACCAGGCTCTGTCTAGTCCTCGAGCTGTCCTCATCCTCGGTCTGGCTCTCCCCGTCATCCTGCACGGGTCGTCCGTCCAGAGAGATGTTGCTGAGGAACGAGAGTGCAGCTTGTCTCCGTCGTGGATCTATTACGCGCTTCCGTGTGTGCTCCAAACTGGAGTGCTTCAGCTGCAGCGCGCTCGCCATTACGCGTGGGAGAATGCGTGTTTGTCAACGGAGAGGGTTCATGGTGATTGTTTGGATGTGGGGTGAAATTGGTGGTCAAAACGCCATGGCGTTGGCTTTTAAGTGCCTGCTGTGTTTTACTGTGTGTGTGTGTGTGTGTGTGTGTGTGTGTACAGAAAAGCTGGGTCACGTGTGTGCAGTATTGTGGCAGCAGGAGCATTGGTCCGACCAATGGGGATTCATTAGAACTAGGCGGTGCTCCAAAACGTCTTGAGTCGCCTACCTAGACAACATTCCTAGCGCTTTCGGAATTCAGTTCAAAATTCTAGAATTCTGAGCACGCCCTCTATGCTAAGAGATGTTGTCTAAATTAGGAGGCTCACTACATTTTGAAACACAGCCTGCGTGTTCCAACCCCGCCCTCATTTTTGTTCCGCCCTTTTAGGCTACTTGGACAGGACATTAAAATGACATAGAAGTAAACATTTTAGGTACGAACAGTCCTAAGTAGCACGAGATCTTGATGCCCTTTAGATATCGTTATTGCGCCTTTAAATAACATTACAATTCACCCTTCAAATGTTTTGCACTAGCGCATAGTTTATGTGAGGATTCTAGTTCTGGACTAGACTAGACAACAAACTGGCAATAGGCTGCTCTGCTCCCTTATTAAAACGTTTGACCACACTGAATTTTAACTTGAGTATTCTTTACATAATTCTTTACATTATGCCTGCAGGAAAATTCAGTTTAAGCTTATATTCACCTACATAGTATTCATTGAAAACTTATACTTTGTCATTACATGATGATGAAGTGGCAATTTAGAAGGCTATATGTTTAAAATATATCGACTTTAAATGTAATATAAAATAACACAACAGTTACAATTATAATCAAGTACTTTAACTGCATGTGCTTTAGTATATGTTAGGCAAGACATCATACGTGTAGCCTAATTTAAACTATGATTATTTCAACAGTAGTTTAAAATGTAGGCTACTTTAACATGAAGCATTTAATTTGACATTATTACAAGATGTTAAGAAACAGTCATGAGAGTCTAGGCTACACGCTTACATAGCCTTTATTTTATTAATGTTACATAATCTGCAATACAGACTTTAAACAATATACAGTGTATACTTTAAGATTTGAAGTAGGCTACCCTTACAAATGCACGTTCAATACAACTAAGTGCACTTCTTTTTCACAAGTGTACACTTGCTCTGTAAACCAGGGATGTCCAGCACAGTTTAGCTCCAACTTGTTATTAAACTTTACTTAACTACCTAAACTGAAATGAATGACGAAAATGATGGCAAAATGTATTACAAGAAGAAACTTTTACTGACTGTAACTTTCCATTTGCATTTAAAGACGGTTTGATTGCAGTTATTTTCAACGTCACAGCGCCATCTAGTGGTTAATCAAGTTAAATGTCGGCTAAACGCTCACTGTCCACTTTAATAGGTACACCCGTTCAACTGCTCATTAAAGGAAATTTGCTCACCTAAAAATGAAACTTCTGTCATCATTTACTCACCCTCACGTTGTTCCAAACGTGTATGAATTTCTTTCTTCTGCTGAACACAAATGAAAATATTTTGAAGAATGTCAGCAACCAGACAGTTGCTGGACCCCATTGACTTCCATAGTATTTTTTTCCCCCATACAAATTCCATACCATGTCTAATCAGCCAATCACATGGCAGCAACTAGGCTGACAAAAGTGTCTGACAAAAGTGTGTCCGAAGTAGCTAAATAAATAAAATTTGGACACAGGCAAGACGGTCTGCTGAAGTTGAAACTGAGCATCGGAATGAGAAAGAAATGTGACTTAAGTGAATTTGAACGTGGCATGGTCTGAATATTTCAGAAACTGCTGGGATTAACTGCTGGGATTAACTACTGGGGATTTTCATGCACAACCACCTTTAAGGTTTACAGAGAATGGTCTGAAAAAGAGATAATATCTAGTGAGTGGAAGATCTCTGGGTGAAAAATGCCTTGGTGTCAGAGGTCAGAGGAGAATGAGCAGACTGGTTCAGCTGATAGAAAGGCAACAGTAATTCAATTACAACCGACTCGAGGTATGCAGAAGAGCATCTCTGAACCCACAACATGTCCAACCTTGAAGCAGATGGGCTACGGCAGCAAAAGACACACTCCTGTCAGCTACGAACAGGAAACTGAGGCTACAATTCACACAAGCTCACCAAACATACATTAGAAGGTTGGAAAAACCTTCTCGATTTCTGCTAGGACATTTAGATGGTCGGGCCAGAATTTGGCGTAAACAACTTGAAAGCATGGATCTGTCCTGTCTTGTATCAGCGATTCAGGCTGCTGGTGGTGTAATGGTGTGGGGGGTATTTTCTTGGCACACTTACCAATTGAGCATTGTTTAAACGCCACAGCCTTCCTGAGTATTGTTGCTGACCATCTGCATCCCTTTATGGCCACAGTGTACCATCTTCTGATGGCTACTTCCAGCAGGATTACACGCATGTCACAAAGTTCAAATCTTCTCAAACTGTTTTCTTGAGAGTGACGGTGAGTTCACTAAACTCAAATGGCCTCCACAGTCACCAGATCTCAATCCCAATCCCAATCCTTTGGAAGATTCTCATCATGGATGTGCAGCCGACAAATCTGCAGTAACTGTGTGATGCTATCATGTTAATATGGACCAAAATCTCTGAGGAATATTTCCAGCACCTTGCTGAATCTAAGACACAAAGAATTAAGGCAAGTCTGAAGGCAAAAGGGGGTCCAACCCGGTACAAGGTGGACCTAATGTATATTGCACAACAAAATAGCAGACATAGGCTATTTAGTGAATGAAAAACAGAAGGGCAAACAAAATAACATTGAGGATAGTGTATTTGGTTGCACCTCTGCAGAAGTTTTTGCTTGTTCAGTTAAGCAGTTGGATGGCTTACTCTGCTCTGATCATTTCTTCAAGGTGTTCACTAGGTGGCGCCAGACTGTCGCATAAACGCTCAAGGGATTTATTTCCCCATTAAAATGGCGTGAGACAAATTCCAGTGATGAAATGAATGAGGGAGGTGATATAAACCAGTGATGAAATGTTTGAAATTCAAGTTTATTTGCCGTTTGTAACAGATACTCTGGAATTCTTACACAATCAGTTCCCTAGCTCACAGGAGGACAATATTGAGGAAATGAGGTGAAAAGAGTGTGGTGCAATTTGGGAATACTGCGGTTTTTTTAATTATAAAAATAAATAAATAATAATAAAAAAAAGTTATGTGTGCAGCATGCGCGTAGTTGACAGCTATACTCCCATCTAAAGCAACAACATTGGGCAACACTTTATTTTACAGTGCCCTTATTACATGTAGTTTCTATAGTAATAACTATAAATTAAGCTACATGCAACTAGCCCTAAACCGAACCCTCTTCCTAACCCTATAGTAAGTATATGTAGTTAATTATTATTACTCAGTATTTAAATGTATAAATACACTGTAATACTGACAAAAAGTGCCCTTTTTGTTTATTATTATTATTGTATAATTATTATACGTAGATTATTATGAGCTTGTATTAATTGGGAGACTACACAGAATATTTATACTTAAAAATAAGTTGTCATATATGCAATTTATCCTAAATTCTTCAGCTCAACTTCTTTAGCTCAACTTCTTCAAATTTTCAACTACTCATGTACACACACACACACACACACACACACACACACACACACACACACACACACACACACAGTATATATTAGTGCTCTCAAATCGATTAATCAAATTAATTGCAGCCAAAATAGATAGATAGATAGATAGATAGATAGATAGATAGATAGATAGATAGATAGATAGATAGATAGATAGATAGATAGATAGATAGATAGATAGATAGATAGATAGATAGATAGATAGATAGATAGATAGATAGATAGATTACCACAGAGAAGATGAACAAATGGCAATGATATGAAGCAAAATATATATGTGACTCTGAACTATAAAACCAGTTTATTACGATAGGACAATATTTGGCCGAGATTTGGCCGATTTTTTGAAAATCTTGAATCTTGAGGGTGCAAAAAAAATCTAAATATTGTGAAAATCCAAACAAAGTCCTTAGCAATGCATATTACTACTACTAATATATATATATATATATTTTTTTTTTTTTTTTTTTTACCATGGGAATTTACAAAATATCTTCATGCAGCATGATCTTTACTTAATATCCTAATGATTTATGACATATATACTATTGCCACAAATACACCGATCAGGCAAAACATTATGGCCACTGACAGGTGAAGTGAATAACACTTATCTCTTCATCACTGCACCTGTCAGTGGGTGGGATATATTAGGCAGCAAGTGAACATTTTGTCCTCAAAGTTGATGTGTTAGAAGCAGGAAAAATGGGCAAGTGTAAGGATTTGAGTGAGTTTGACAAGGGCCAAATTTTGATGGCTAGATGACTGGGTCAGAGCATCTCTAAAACTACAGATCTTGTGGGGTGTTCCCGGTCTGCAGTGGTCAGTATCTATTAAAAGTGGCCCAAGGAAGAAACAGTAGTGACAGGGTCATGGATGGCCAAGGCTTATTGATGCATGTGGGAAGCGAAGGCTGGCCCGTGTGGTCCAATCAAACAGACGAGCAAATGTAACTCAAATTGCTCAAGAAGTTAATGCTGGTTCTGATAGAAAGGTGTCAGAATACACAGTGCATTGCAGTTTGTTGTGTATGGGGCTGCATAGCAGACCAATCAGGGTGCCCATGCTGACCCCTGTCCACCGACGAAAGCACCACAAGTGGGCATATGAGCATCAGAACTGGACCACGGAGCAATGGAAGAAGGTGGCCTGGTCTGATGAATCACGTTTTCTTTTACATCATGATGGCCGGGTGTGTGTGCGTCGCTTGTCTGGGGAACACATGGCACCAGGATGCACTATGGGAAGAAGGCAAGCCGGCAGAGGCAGTGTGATACTTTGGGCAATGTTCTGCTGGGAAACCTTGGGTTCTGCCATCCATGTGGATGTTACTTTGACACATACCTACCTAAGCATTGTTGCAGACCATGTACACCCTTTCATGGAAACGGCATTCCCTGGTGGCCACAAAGCAAAAATGGTACAGGAATGGTTTAAGGAGCACAACAAGTTTGAGTGTTCAGGGGTCTAGTGGAGTCCATACCTCAACGGGTCAGGTCTGTTTTGGCAGCAAAGAGGGGACCAACACAATATTAGGAAGGTGGTCATGTTATGCCTGATGGTGTATACCCGTGCGACTTATGACTGGTTTTGCTGTCCAGGGTCACATATATATATTTTTCCAAAAATCTAACAAAGAACAATATTGACATATTGCCATTTAAATGGCTAAATAATTTGTTTCTATAATTTTCCACTCTGCTAATTGGCCAAATAAATGGAGATAATGGGACTGTTGTAAATGTGGACTACAACATCCATGCTCCAGTATCGGTGGGTGGTCCCTCCGTTTGCTCTGTCATCTGCTCAGAATTCTTCCCGCTGATAACCTTCCTTGGTCAGAAGCACTCAGGTCAATGACGTTATTCTAACATGCTGATTTAACCATGTTGTGGTAATGACAGATACTCAAGCGAAGAAATACATAAGCAACTTCACTACAGAAGCTTTCTTTGCTTTTCCTCCTTTTCTCTTTCTGGCCAGAGTCAGCCATGGTTTTCAAGGAACAAGAAAAGTTGTAAAGACTATTGTGTTAGAATATCAGCCTGAAACATCAATAAAACAAGACTTACTTTCACTTTCCACTCTTAATTTGACAGATCCTCAATTGGTTGCACATTCTGTGCTGTTTTATTACTTCCTTAGTCTCATAATGCACCAAAATAACACAACTTTTCACAGTGGTTTTTGAGGCTACGCTGTCACAGGCAACAATAAAGTAACTCTCGGCCAGGTTAATCTTATCCCTAAATCAGTGGAGCAGAGCACAGGCCTCAGACTCTCTGTCCCTGTGTGTGAAATGCAGCGCTTCCTGTGTTTGTGTGGGGCTTCCTCCCCCTCGAGTGATTTTGGCACCTCATTGTGACTCATGATGCACACGGTGTGGCAACTGCTTCACGCTTATTGGATGAGAAAGATGCTAAGGGAACAAAAACGTTTTGTTGATGGTTTTCTGACAGAAGATGGTGGAGAATATGAAGCTGTAATAGCTAGAATCTAGTGGAACTGAAAGTGAAAGTGATTTATCAGAACTATGAGTATGTCTGTTCTTGTCAGAGGGGAAATGTGATTCATGTGATGCATTAATACAGTTATTTTTCAAATATGGGTAACTGTTCACAAAAAGTTTTAGTTAAGTTAAAAGTGCTAGATTACTTACAAACTGTATCCCATTACAGAATGCAATGACATGATTCAAAATTGTAGTTAGTAATGTAATCCATTACATTACACATTTTAGGTAATATAATCTGATTACTTTTTGATTACTTTTGACTTGTTTAACACATTGATTTGAATAGAATAGTCTTGTAGCATATTGATATAGGAATGCAAAGAGAAAGACAATGTATTACACTCTTTATCAACAACATGAAGTGCATTAAACATATGTCAGACTTTCTGGAAGATTTTCTGAACATGTATGAGCAATAGGCTTTTTAGGAAATTAAAAATTAAATTAGGAGAATTAGGAGAATCACTGAATTATTATTTATTTACAACAATTTTGTGAATATTAAGTAATCATGTAATAAAAATATAACTGCATTCTGATTGTGAGTTTTTAAAAATGTAATATAATTGAATTACAGGTATTTCATTTTAGGAATCTGATTATATATAATCAGTTACTACCCATCACTGTTAGTTAACTCGATTAGTTAACAATAATGAAAAATACTTCCAAAGCATTTATTATAATGTTCATTTCAACATTTACTAATGCAACATTTACTAACATCAAAAGTTGTATCTGTTAATATTATTGGTCACACTTTATGGCAACACTTTACAATAAGGTTTCATTAGTTAACATGAATTAAGAATGAACAAGACTTGCACAGCATTTACACAGCATTTACACAGCATCTAAATGAATGTTAATTTCAACATTTACTAATACATAATTAAAATCTAAATGTATCTGTTAACATTAGTTGTGCAGTGTGAATTAACATGAACAAACAATGAACAACTATATTTTTATTAACTAACATTATCAAAGATTAATAAATACTGGAACAAATGTTTTGTTCATTGTTTGTTTATGTTAGTTAATACATTAACAAATGTTAACTAATGAAACCTTATTGTAAGTGTAACTTTACAATGAGGTCCATTAGTTAATTTGTCTGTCTATCACCAGACCAAGCTCAATTTAAGATTGAACATTGGTCTGGGGAGCCTGCTCTGTATCTTCTACTGCACAAGAGGCGATCAACAAGCATAATTCAAATGACTCTGTATGCAATTGGATAGTCCTTCAACTATGATTGGTTCCTGCAAAAGTGTAACAGAAGGAGTAGAAATTAATGTACAGGTTTCCAGACTGAGCTGCAGAGCGACATCAAATCGCCCGCAGATCGGGCTGGGTTTACCCAGTCTATTAGTTAACATTAGTTAATCCATTAACTAGCAATGAGCAATACATTTGTTACAGTATTCATTAATTTAGTATTCATTTTGTTGATGGTAGTAACTGTCAGCTCAGGTCAATGAAATAATATTAACAGATGCAACTTTTGATTTTAGTAATGTAAATGTTCTAATTTGCTAAGATAAACTAATGATAGTAATAAAACCTTCTTGTAAAGTGTGTTACACTTTATGGTTACACTTTATTTTAAGGTGTCTGTGTAACAGAGTAATTATACATTTAAGTACTGAGTAATAGTAATTAACTACATGCACTTACTGTATGGTAAGGATTAGGTTTATGCATAATTTATAATTTTTACTGCAGTTAACATGTAACAAGGACACTGTAAAATAAAGTGTTACCCACTTTTTAAGGTGTCTGTGTTACACTTTAATTACACATTTAAGTACTGAGTAATAATTAATTTAACTACATATAACAAGGACACTATAAAATAAAGTGTTATCATATTATTTAATGGACCAGTTCTGATATTAAAAACAATTTGTTATATTTTTATTAACTAACATTAACAAAGATTACTATACTGTAACAGATTACTGTTCTTATTGATTATTGTTCATTGTTAGTTCATGTTAATGTAATGCATTAACATTAGTTAATGTTAATGTAATAATGCATTAACTAACATTAACTAATTGGACCTGATTTTTAAAGTGTTACCAAAATTAGTTTTGGGTGCGACTATAGATAATTAGGAGCCACATAATGTCTTGGTTACACTTTATTTGGTAACACTTTATTTTACAGTTTATTTAATAGTAATTAACATGTAGTTACTATAGGGTTAGGGTAGGATTAGAATTTGGTTTGGTTTGGTTTAGGGTTGGTTGCATGTAATTATGCCTAATTTATAGTTATAATATTATAGCAAATGATGTAACAAGGACATGAAGTGTCATTTTTTTTAATGATTTTTTTTTTTTTTTGGAAATGTATGGAAGTTGCCAATTTAGGAGATTTATATACTTTCAGGAGCCAAATTGGAGTGACGGATAGCTGCTTCTGCCCTAACGTCACACAGTCTGACGCTGAGTGTTCTTGTTGTTGCTTCTCTGTGGTCAAGAGGGCAGAGGTGGCCAGGCAAAGGGGGAGATGTGCAGTCAGACCGCAGGATTGATGAGCAAGTTTCAAGGGGGAACTGTGAGGAAGTCCATCTCCAGCCCACCCGTGGGCCACAGCAGCCCCACATCAAACGCAGCAGCTCCACTGTGATGTATGGCGGCTGCGCTGCACTTTCAACCAGAGTCGAGAAGGTCCAGCAAGGGATTTATCTCAAGGGAGGATGAAAGGAGAAGCAGAGGCGTCTGCCAAACAAAGGCTCGTGGGGGCCAACCGTACAGGTCAGGCCTGGTCCTCAAACTGGACAGATTTATATCAGCCCTCTTGAGCTGAAGACACATTTTGGGTTGATGGATACCAAATACTGGACAACTATTGATAACACTTGAAGAACGTGTGTACAAATACTCTTTCCAGACAAGGAATATACAGTACATTATAAAAGAATACTGTAGGTCAATGATGTTTAGCTACATGAAAAAACGCAATTCATAGATACAATGACTTTTTAAAACTAAAACAGGAAATCATATTATAGAGAGGACCACGGCAGACCCACTGCTTATTAAGGTCTTGAAATGTGATTTAATAAAAAATAAAAAACAATAAATAAAAAAGCATTAAAAAGTATGTTAACAAACATTTATAAAAAATAATTATTATTACATATGTATTAATTATACATTATAATTGTTAATATTGTGTGTACACATAATTAGGTAATTAGAATGTAAATTTAATTGGTTCCACACATTTTAGTTTTTTTGGCAGTGGTATAATTATTATTTTTTTTTTTCCAAAACTAAATTTTTATACTGTACAAACTGTATATTCTGCGTTTGTGTAACATCAAGGAAAACTTCACAGCTTGAGGAGTTTGTGCAACAAAAGCTTCTGGAATTTAATAATTACATAATAATATATTTATTATATAAAATATAAATAATTTATCAGAACAAAATGAAACAAAAATACATTTCCCCATGATGTAAGTCTAATAACTGTGTTACATGTGAGGCCGTAACCTCTTTAAATGATGGTAACTGAGGCACTTGATAAAGCTGTCAGATGAGAGCTGACCGTATTAATCACAACATCACTCTTGCGCACAACTAGAACATTAAAACAATTTAGTCATAATGGGATAGCATTTTGGAAAACTGTTTGAATCTGTGTTTGTTTTCTCTTGTATGGAGGAGAGCAGGCCTGTGATAACATACTTCACTGTGCAGCTCAAAATGAAAACATTCATTTGTATTCATTTGAAGAGAATGAGCAAGACAGAGTTGTAACAGCGGTTGATGGGAGACACTGAAGTTAGCACACGTTCCAAAACCTAGTGAGATCCCTGGTTGCCTACTACCTACATAGTCAACTGTCCTCTGCATTAACTAGGTCAGCCGGAACCGGGAACACTTCCCATAACACCTGATGTACTCGTTACATCATAAGAAGAATCTTATGGCATCTACGCTAATGTTAGTCTCTCTGTTTATCCCGAGGTTTACTGCAGTCAGCCGGATCTGGGCCGTATCCAGACCAGATGGTGGACCTGACCAACTCAATTAAACTCCCCCTGTAAATGCAATGCCGCATCGACACAACATCCTCATTAAACCCATCTCCGCCGTGATGACTCCAATCTTTCAAACAATCTTATGAATATCTATTTACCTAATATGACTTAAGACCTGCAATGTTGCCAGAATTATAATCATACACTGTTTGTTCGTCGGCCAGAGGAGAACTGGCACCCCGACTGAGCCTGGTTTCTCCCAAGGTTTTTTTTCTCCATTCTGGCCCTGAAGGAGTTTTGGTTCCTTGCCACCGTTGCCTCTGGCTTTTGGCTTGTTCAGTTGGGGACACCTAAATTTCATCTATATTACCGATCAGCCCGCATTGACACTATATGATACTTGAAATTAGCTGGATAACATCACCGTTTTCACCAGAATGGCTGTACAGATTCTGTTGCATTATTTTCCTGTTAACAATGTGAAGCTGCTTTGAAACAATTGGACTTGTTAAAAGCGCTATATAAATAAAGGTGATTTGATTTGACTTGACTTCTAAGTCAGCATCCTGACCATCAAGTGACCTCAAAGTGAAGGGGTTTTCAAACTGGGGGCTGCAAGGGAGTGTGTGGAAGGTTTAGAGGAAAACTGTATAACTGTAACATGTATGTTCAGTGTCTGTGATTCTGTTTGCCTTAGTTCACTAATTAGTCTCGTTGGTTGTTCATTAGCTCCTCACACCTGTTCTCCTTAGGCGCTGTATCGTCTATACTTGATGTGGTTATGTTCTCCTGAGCTGTATTCACTTTTAAAAGACTATTATTTCCTTAATCTTCTTTGTCATATGAGTTGTGACTACAGCCACTCGTGACAGTAACATAAAATAAATAATGGTTGCACTATTTTACAGTCCTATTTTGCATGTACATACTATGCACTTATTGTAATGACACTAACTGGGTAATAACTAGATACTAACCCTAAAACCTTCCCTTAAACCTAACCTTAACCTATGTTGTTGCCTTACATTAGTATTTTCGTGGTTAAGTACACTGAAACTGCACAAATGATAAATGAATAAATGAATAATTGATAGAAATGTAGTATTGCAAAGCACTTTTGCTGCTATTGAGGTGAGATGCGGGACAGTTTTTCTGGTGAGGGTTAAGGGGTAAAAGAAGGGTCAACAGCATACAGTAATTATAGATCCAACCAAACAAAAGCACATCCTCATTCATTTATTCTTTCCATGAATGTTGCCATGAGTCACTCTCTCACTGATTTACCTGATGATTTGGAATTAATTAGGCAAAGAGCTGTGAGATCCACCAATCAGAGAGGTTCCAGAATCTAATAGATTTTTTTGATTGGTTTAAATGAATGGTGAATAAGTCGTGTTTTTCTGTGGGTGCTCAACTATTCCACGCCTATGATCCATGGCATCTAAAATATTGAAAACCCCTTTGTACATATGCAGTTCCACAAGCTCATTTCAAGGCAAGTACAGCACCTATTTATTTGCAGGTTCCAATAACATTTAATCACACCATCACTCTTGCACACAACTAGAACATTAAAACAATTTAGTCATAATGGGATAGCATTTTGGATACATTGAAAAGCTCTTGTATGGAGGAGAGCAGGCCTGTGATAACATACTTCACTGTGCAGCTCAAAATGAAAACATGAACACAAAAAGTCTCGTATTTAAAAAAAAAAATGGTTCAAATTTTCAGGTTGGTCAAGTCAATGTGTGGAGTTTTGTATTAGCATGTTGCTAAGCTAACAGCACTTAGGCTACTGTAGACATAATCTGTGCCTCATTTTTGAAGGATGCTTCCTCCGAAGGTCACATTTGTCGTTCGCATATATCATCAAAGATTTCAGAAAAGTAGCCATTATAAAATTGAACGTTATTCCTTGTGAAGTGTAAATTGTTGTAAACTCCTTATGACTGTGGAATGTAATGATTACTGAAATGTCTATGATGTATGCGGCTGTGATCTCTGGAGGATGCAGTCTTCGAAATAAGACACAGCTGAAGATTTTTAATTAAAATCACTGTTTTATACTTTTATTTCATGCTCAATTATATTCAGTTTAACAGCATTAGCTTCAAGAAGTTAAACTGTGTAACTGAACTGCGCAGTGCGCACATTTTGACGCTTAAATCATGTTCTAAATTATGAATGGGTCAAACGCATTTGCAAAACGGCCTGAATCCACTTGAATTAGTTTGGACTGCTCTCTCACTGAATCATCTGAGGAGATTTCTCATTCAGTGAAATAAACAGACAGTATTGAGAAAACAACCAGTGCTGTTTTTCAGTAGTTTTCCTCTATGAACATGCACTAAATGGATGTCTGACATCCATTTTGTTGCTTTTTGCAGTTTTCAGATTTAAAATGTTTAAAGCATCTAGAGATAGTGTAGTTACACTCGTTCTGTGGCACTGTTGCTCTCATTGATGCTCCGAAAGGTGCGTAATAGTTAGGAAATAAGCTTATTTAACTTTATAGTGTTAAATAACAAACCCTTTGTTCGTACCGTCAGAGGAAATCCTGCAGGCGTCCATGCTTTCTCCGTCCATTCAATAAATGCACATCCTTGAATGAGCGCGGGTTTCTAGCATATTTCCTTGAACTTCTTAGGTAATATCTATGGTTTGACCCATTTCAGAGGCGGCCAAAATCAGAATTTGAATGGACTCTGTGAATAAAGCTCTATGATGATTGTAGATTCAAGAGATTCAAGAGTTTTATTTGTCACATACACAGTTATATAATGACACTATGTATTGTAATGACACTAACTGGGTAATAACTAGATACTAACCCTAAAACCTTCCCTTAAACCTAACCTTAACCTATGTTGTTGCCTTACATTAGTATTTTCGTGGTTGAGTACACTGTAAGTACGTTGAAAATGCACAAACGATAAATGAATAAATAAATGATTGATAGAAATGTAGTATTGCAAAGCACTTTTGCTGCTATTGAGGTGAGATGCGGGACAGTTTTGCTGGTGAGGGTTAAGGGGGTAAAAGAAGGGTCAACAGCATACAGTAATTATAGATCCAACCAAACAAAAGCACATCCTCATTCATTTATTCTTTCCATGAATGTTGCCATGAGTCACTCTCTCACTGATTTACCTGATGATTTGGAATTAATTAGGCAAAGAGCTGTGAGATCCACCAATCAGAGAGGTTCCAGAATCTAATAGATTTTTTGATTGGTTTAAATGAATGGTGAATAAGTCGTGTTTTTCTGTGGGTGCTCAACTATTCCACGCCTATGATCCATGGCATCTAAAATATTGAAAACCCCTTTGTACATATGCAGTTCCACAAGCTCATTTCAAGGCAAGTACAGCACCTATTTATTTGCAGGTTCCAATAACATTTAATCACACCATCACTCTTGCACACAACTAGAACATTAAAACAATTTAGTCATAATGGGATAGCATTTTGGAAACATTGAAAAGCTCTTGTATGGAGGAGAGCAGGCCTGTGATAACATACTTCACTGTGCAGCTCAAAATGAAAACATGAACACAAAAAGTCTCGTATTTAAAAAAAAACTGGTTCAAATTTTCAGGTTGGTCAAGTCAATGTGTGGAGTTTTGTATTAGCATGTTGCTAAGCTAACAGCACTTAGGCTACTGTAGACATAATCTGTGCCTCATTTTCGAAGGATGCTTCCTCCGAAGGTCACATTTGTCGTCCGTATATATCATCAAGGATTTCAGAAAAGTAGCCATTATAAAATTTAACGTTATTCCTTGTGAAGTGTAAATTGTTGTAAACTCCTTATGACTGTGGAATGTAATGATTACTGAAATGTCTATGATGTATGCGGCTGTGATCTCTGGAGGATGCAGTCTTCGAAATAAGACACAGCTGAAGATTTTTAATTAAAATCACTGTTTTATACTTTTATTTCATGCTCAATTATATTCAGTTTAACACCATTAGCTTCAAGAAGTTAAACTGTGTAACTGAACTGCGCAGTGCGCACGTTTTGACGCTTAAATCATGTTCTAAATTATGAATGAGTCAAACGCATTTGCAAAACGGCCTGAATCCACTTGAATTAGTTTGGACTGCTCTCTCACTGAATCATCTGAGGAGATTTCTCATTCAGTGAAATAAACAGACAGTATTGAGAAAACAACCAGTGCTGTTTTTCAGTAGTTTTCCTCTATGAACATGCACTAAATGGATGTCTGACCATTTTGTTGCTTTTTGCAGTTTTCAGATTTAAAATGTTTAAAGCGTCTAGAGATAGTGTAGTTACACTCGTTCTGCAGCACTGTTGTTCTCACTGATGCTCCGAAAGGTGCGTAATAGTTAGGAAATAAGCTTATTTAACTTTATAGTGTTAAATAACAAACCCTTTGTGCGTACCATCAGAGGAAATCCTGCAGGCGTCCATGCTTTCTCCGTCCATTCAATAAATGCACATCCTTGAATGAGCGGGGGTTTCTAGCATATTTCCTTGAACTTCTTAGGTAATATCTATGGTTTGACCCATTTCAGAGGCGGCCAAAATCAGAATTTGAATGGACTCTGTGAATAAAGCTCTATGAGCTGATGACATGTATGTGCATGAATCAGTGTCATATGCACAGAAATATTGTAAGTTACTGCATAATACATTTTTAACAAGCAGAATAATACAGCATCACAATACACAGTCTCATAATTAGCTATGTCTAACCTTAACCCTAACTATTATAGTATTTCGAAGGACAAAAACATGAACTTTAACTATTGGCTTTACATCAAGTCAGTTGTCACCTTACTTTGCGCAAGGCCTTGGGGAGGCGTGAGGCCCTGTGTGGTCGCACACTTGGCACAGCCCTTGCAACGGTACTGAAGGTGAGTGTAACTGTCATAGGCCAGTAAGAGCTGTGTGTTTAAAACTCACGCACCTGATCTTTGAGGCGCTTTAGCGACTGTCGCTAGAGGCTGCGATCTTGTTAGAGCGCCTGCCTCGATCACGGTTCAAATCCTGCTCAGAGCGAGGTGAGTGGAATCACATAGCTTATAAAGGCCAACATTCACCAGCAAATGACACAGGTGGAAGTGATCAAACAATAATGAGTCCAAGTAATGGGTTATTGGAATTTAAGTTTATGATGGGAAAGCAAGGGAGGAGTGCCCTCAGTGGAGATCATGGGCATTCCATCTGGTGGATGTAACAATACGTTTACATTATCATCTAAGAATAATTTTTTCACTGAGCAGTGCATTCTGGGATTGTCTTTTCTGTGAAGGAGACATGCAATACAGCCTTCAAAACTGGTTAAAATGAGGTATCTTAGGAGTGTAATTATGTTTCTGGGGCTACTAGATTTTACATTTGGTTGTGAGCGAGCCAGTGATGCCATAAAATGCTGCCTCTGTAGGCAGCTCACTAGGATTTGGGGCAATTGTCTAGCTGTGTGAGTCAGATACAACACAGACCTTATGATGAAGTGATCTGCTCAGAATGTTTCCATGCTCCATTCATTTAATATCACTCGCTTTACTTAATTTTTCATATTGGCTGTTTATTCAAGTCATCACCATTAGAAGAGAGGTTCTGGCATCTGCCTTCAAGAAAATGACATTCAGAAGACATTAACTGGATATATGTGAATGCACTTGTAGAATAAAAACACCTCACACTGACCCCCTTCTGAGGGAAAAGATCACAACCCAGCTTTAGTAGAATAACTGTTTGGAGAATATTTTGATTTCAGGTAAAATTAATCATGGCAGGATAGGGACATTGGATGAAACAATAAAGGGCCACGAATGGGGCCACATTTGGGTGGCTGAGAGGAAACATGGTGGAGGATTTATGAGGGAAGTCTGAGGTGAAAAGAGTAGCAGCTGGTTAATTGGGAAGGTCAGTATATCGACTCCAAGTTTACTGTAACAGCAGTTATACTGTGAGGAAAAGCCCACGCAAGTGAGTGGGCAAGAACAGCAGTATTGAAATACAAGAGGAAGAAGCATATTATGAGTCAGCAAGCAGAGAGGAAGAAAACCTGTGCATTCCACAGCCATGGGGATGACTGTACTGCGTGTCTTCAATGAACTGTGTCAAATATATTGGTTTAGTGCCTTAAATTATGTGCTCTGTAGAAATACACGCAATACATTCCATTGAGTTTTATGCCATAATGACCTTTTCCCCTCAAATACAATCTGTGAATGATCAATGATTCATTCATTCCAATCTCTGTGGAAAGCTGTTTGATCTTAAACGCCCGTCCTTTACCTGTTACCTGTCCTTTGACACTAATTTGAGGTGATTTCTTAGGTAAGCTTCATTATTAATGCATCATGCTCTTGTCCTGCTTATGTTATGGACATAAAATATATTTTTGATATTACCTTTCTATGTAACACTTTATGTACAGTACATGTACTTACTATAGTAATAGTAGGAAATTAGCATAATTATAAGTAACTAACCCAAAACCCTAAGCTTTACCTTATAGTAAGTACATGTACTTAATATTACTCATGTAATTACATTGTAACAACATCACCTTAAATAAAGTGTTACTCCTTTCTAAGCAACAATCCTCTATGATTTAATTTCCCCCAAAAAGTTTAAATACTGTATAATATGCATTAAAATTCCATGCCTGTAACGTGTTTAGTTTTGGTTTCGTTTTACTGTGTTCTGTTCCTAGCCTGACAAGCCAGACCCACATCAAGATGTTGGGTCTGGGAACTCACCATTGGCAGGGCTCTATCCGAGGGGCGGGATAAACGGTTGTCTTTCAAATTCCCTCTTCATGTAATAGAATAGCGCTACAACCAACCAGAACAATGAAGAAGGTGAAGACGAGCTACTTGATAGATTAAACTTTCGCCGTATCTGGTCGGCAAAACTCTGAACACATCTTCCTTTCTTAAGAATGACTTCAATACTGTTCTTTGTTCTTTTCTCAAAGAAAAGCTTAACTCCAAATTTTCCAGAGTCGCGGCCAAAGCCGCTTCGAAAGACCGCTGTTCGCCAGCTTCTTTGTTTTTAATTAGCACGTGGAACCTTGGCAACTCTGCTGTCATTATCAAAATCAAATCAAATTACCTTTATTTATATAGCACTTTTAACAAGTCCAATTGTTTCAAAGCAGCTTCACATTGTTAACAGGAAAATAATGCAACAGAATCTGTACAGCCGTTCTGGTGAAACGGTGATGTTATCCAGCTAATTTCAAGTATCATATAGTGTCAATGCGGGCAGATCGGTAATATAGATGAAATTTAGGTGTCCCCAACTGAACAAGCCAAAAGCCAGAGGCAACGGTGGCAAGGAAAAACTCCTTCAGGGTCAGAATGGAGAAAAAACCTTGGGAGAAACCAGGCTCAGTCGGGGTGCCAGTTCTCCTCTGGCCGACGAACAAACAGTGTATGATTATAATTCTGGCAACATAGCAGGTCTTAATTTATATTAGGCAAATAGATATTTGTAAGATTATCCGAAAGATTGGAGTCATCACGCCGAAGACGGGTTTAATGAGGATGTCGAGTCGATGCAGCATTTACGGGGGGAGTTTATTTGACATGTTCTCTGCAGACATTTCAGGGATGCGTTGGTCATGTCCAGGCGCTGGTCCACCATCTGATCTGGATACGGCCCGGATCCGGCTGACTGCAGTAAACCTAGAGACAGGTTAAACAGATAATAAACAGAGAGACTAACATTAGCGTAGATGCCATTCTTCTTATGATGTAACGAGTACATCAGGTGTTATGGGAAGTGTTCCCGGTTCCGGCTGACCTAGTTAATGCAGCCTAACAATCATTTACTGATTTGAATAATAGAAATTGATAATGTTTTATGTGTACGCCATAGTAAAGAGATGCGGTTTTTAGTCTAGATTTAAACTGACAGAGTGTGTCTGCTTCCCGAACAATGCTAGGAAGAGTTCAGGCGCTAAATAGGAAATGGATCGACTGCCTGCAGTTGATTTTGATATTCTAGGTATTATCAACTGGCCAGAGTTTTGAGACCGCAATAGACGTGATGGAGTATAATGCGTTAAGAGTTCGCTCAAGTACTGGGGAGCTAAACCATTTAGTGCTTTGTAAGTAATAAGCAAGATTTTAAAATGTATACAATGTTTAATAGGGAGCCAGTGCAGTGTTGACAGAACCGGGCTAATATGGTCATACTTCCTTGTTCTAGTAAGAGCTCGAGCTGCTGCGTTTTGGACCAGCTTGAGTTTGTTTATTAAGCGAGCAGGGCAACCACCCAGTAAAGCATTACAGTAATCTAGCCTTGAGGTCATGAACGCATGAATTAACTGTTCAGCATTTTGCATCGAAAGGATGTGCCGTAATTTAGATATATTTTTAAGATGGTAGAATGCAGTTTTACAGATGTTAGAAACGTGGCTTTCAAATTAAAGATTGGTATCAAAGAGCACACCCAGGTTCCTAACTGACTACGCGAGGACTTGACAGAGCAGCCATCAGTGTTAGACAGTATTCTAGGTTACTACTTGCAGAGTTTTTGTCCAATAATTAAAAATTCTTTTTTTCTGAAATAAGTTGCAGGAAATTACTAGACAACCAATGTTTTATATCAGCTATGCATTCCGTTAATCTTGTGAATTTGTAAGTTTCATCAGGGTGTGAAGAAATATAGAGCTGAGTATCGTCAGCATAACTAATGCCATGCTTCCTAATGATATCTCCCAGAGGTAGCATGTACAGGGTGAAGAGCAACGGTCCTAGCACTGAGCCCTGCGGTACTCCATACTGAACTTGTGATCGGTGTGACATCTCTTCATTTACTGCTACAAACTGATAACGGTCAGATAAGTATGATTTAAGCCATGCCAATGCAGTTCCACTAATGCCAACATAATTTTCGAGTCTATTCAAAAGAATGTTGTGGTCGATAGTATCGAATGCAGCGCTAAGATCGAGTAACACTAATAGAGAGATACAACCACGATCGGATGATAAGAGTAAATCATTTGTAACTCTGATGAGAGCAGTCTCAGTACTATGATACGGTCTAAATCCTGACTGGAAATCCTGACAGATACCATTTCTTTCTAAAAAGGAACATAATTGTGAAGACACTGCCTTTTCCAGTATTTTTGACAGGAAGGATAGATTTGAGATCGGCCTATAATTGACTAATTCTGTAGGATCAAGTTGAGTTTTTTTAATAAGTGGTTTGATAATAGCCAACTTAAAAGTTTTCGGTACATATCCTAATAACAAAGATGAGTTAATGATATTAAGAAGAGGATCTATGACCTCTGGTAGCATCTCTTTTAATAGCCTAGTCAGTATAGGGTCGAGCATACATGTTGATTTAACGAGTTTAGCCAATTCTTCCTCTCCTATAGCAGTGAATGAATGTAATTTCTTCTCAGTGACACAACAATGCTCTGTCTCATGTGACACTGTAGTAGACGGCTGCATGGTTATAATTTTCTTCCTAATATTATCGATCTTACATGTAAAGAAGTTCATAAAGTCATTACTGCTGTGCTGTTTACAACCATCAGAAGTAGAAGCTTTATTTTGGTACACTTAGCCACTGTATCAAATAAATACCTAGGGTTGTGTTTGTTTTCTTCTAAGAGAGTCGAGAAATAAGCAGATCTAGCAGTTTTTACGGCCTTTCGGGTATGCAATCATGCTCTCTTTTCATGAATTACAGAAAAAAACTCAAATTTTGTTTTCTTCCAGCTGCGCTCCATTTTTCTGGCTGCTGTTTTAAGGGCCCGGGTGTGCTCGTTGTACCACGGCATTGGACTATTTTCTTTAATCTTCTTTAAGCACCGGGGAGCAACGGTGTCTAAAGTGCTGGAAAAAAGGGAGTCAATAGTTTCTGTTGCAAAATCGAGTTCCTCTAGGCTATCTGGGATGCTGACCTGGGCCCCAGTTAGTCAAGGTTTAGCTTTAAGACTATATGCCAAATTACTAGAGAGAAGAGTAGCACCACTCCAAGAAGGATGGATGCCGTCCCTCTTCAACAGGTCAGGTCTGCCCCAAAAGCTTTTCCAATTGTCTATGAACCCTATGTTATTTTGCGGACACCACTTAGACAACCAGCCATTGAGTGATGATAGTCTGCTAAGTATCTCATCACTCCTTTTAACGGGGAGCGGACCAGAACAAAAAACTGCATCTGCCATCGTACACACCTCTTTAATGTTAATTTTGGTGATCTTCGACTGGCGAAGTCGAACATCGTTAGTGCCGATGTGAATAATAATCTTAGAGAATTTACGATTAGCTTTAGCCAGCACTTTTAAATTTGCTTTGATGTCAGGCGCTCTGGCTCCCGGTAAACATGTGACTATGGTGGCTGGTGTCTCTATTTTCACGTTCCGTGTAATAGAATCACCAATAACTAGGGCACTTTTAACAGGATTCTCAGTGGGTGCGTCACTGAGTGGGGAGAACCTGCTTGATGTTCTAATCGTAACGGAAGAGTGGTTTTTTGATCCGCGACTATGCCGTCTGACCGTCACCCAAGTGCCCTGCTGCACGGGCTCTACAGCCGGAACCGAACAATGTACAACGTTCACTAAGCTAGTCGCATCCAAAGCAGTGTCTGAAGCTGTTACATTCTCACTACTCTCAAATAAAGTCTGGATGCGTGTCTCTAATTCTGAAATCTTCTCCGTCAGCCTGACTATCTCCTTACATTTATCACATGTGAAGCCCTGTTCGCCAACGGAGACAGATACACTAAACATGAAACATGCGGTGCAAGTGACAATGACTGGAGAAGAAGACATGGCTTACCGTATTTGTTGATTAATCCAACTTACCAAAGTTGTTTGATAGAGTCTATTTACTAATCCAACTCACCACAGTTGTTTAGTGAACTCAGAAAACAGGAAACCCAGGTGCAGAGATGGCAAGCTAACAGGCTAGCGAAAAGCTAACGTGTGATAGTGATTTAGATTAAAAGCTAGTGATGTCAGATTTAATGTGGTAGGCAATGTTAGACAATATATGAAGATGAGTAGGTTATAATTAGTAGTTTAAACAGAGAATTATATCAAATAAAAATCCCAAAAGAGCAGAGCAGAGCACATGCGAGCACAGCAGCAATAGCAAACAGGGTAGACAGGAGCAATCGAAGACAGGAGCAATCAACCAAGCAGGAGCAAATTATGTTAAGCCCGCCCACCGACTCTATACACGATGTGATTAGCCTGACCAGAGTTTGGTTTTTCCAGCTCGCAGGTCTACCAAGAGTTGCTAGACTACACTCGCGGCAAATTTTTGATTTGCTGCCACTAGGGTGCGTTTAGATTTCTAGGCTATTCTGTTCCTGTTTTGCCTGCCTGAATTTCTAGTTAGTTTCCTTGATTGTTAATTTGTCCCTCACACCTGTTTCTGTTCAGTTTGATTACCCTCCCCATATATTAAAGCCCTGCGTTTCCTTAGTTCCCTTGTCCAGTATCATCTATGTTAGTGTTAATGGTTGTATGTTTTTGTCTTGCAACCTGTGTTCTTTGAGTTTGCACATGTCTTAATCTTATTTCTTATATATAATTTTAAAAAAGTGAATTATTCATTCATAAATATCTTTATTTATTTATTTTTATTTATTTATTTTACTTTATTTTTTTAATGTTATTTAATGTTTTTTTAAAGACACCACAAAGTGGGATTGCATTAATAAGAAAGATTATGCAAAACTACTTTGATGATAATATTTTTTAATTTTTTTACAGTTTTGTACAAGTTGGCAAATTCCCTTAAAATTGACTCGAAAGCATACAATTTGTAGACATAACATCACCAATGTTGGGGTTTAACACATGACAAGAAAAAAAAATGATGTGATTAGATTACTCTTTCAAGTAACTAGTAAAGTAACACATTACTTTTAAATTTACAGCAAAATATCTGAGTTACTTTTTCAAATAAGTAATACAAATAATTTTTTTTTTCCTATTTATTGACTAACAGCTAGCCTGTCCCCAAGTTGAGAGAAATCAGGAGTAAAGACCTCAATAATTTTTGTCTAAATTTCTGAAAAACAGCTTTGTACTACCATAGTGTGGTGCAGGTATGACGTCACTTTGTAGGCATTTAGCATTGCGATGGTTCCCTCGAGAAAAACGAGGATTTTCCCATAGGCTTTTGGATTAAAAACAAGCTCTGTGATCAACAAAAGTTTATGATAATTACACTTTTTGTCCATCAAGATAATTATCACAGATGAACACAACTTTTATGAATTTTGAAGCTTAAATGCAGTCACCAGAATTAAAATCTAAAGGTAGAGGCTGTAAAAGCGGACTGAGCTTACCTTTTCGGCGTGCTGACATTTAATCTCCTCAACAGCCTCTGTAGTCCCATTTAGCTAGTTGTTAGCAACCGTCTTTTTCAAAATACGTAACAGCTTCAAAAAATCATGAGTAGGGTAATACTGATGTGTTTTATGTTGTAGAATAAAACGTAAAAATGTCTTGAGCCTGTGTTCACCACAGACCTTTTTTCAGCCATTTAACCAAAACCTCATTCAAAAAAACCCATTGACTTTGGGATAAGAGAACCGGAAGTGCTAAAATAATAACTCGCTTCTGCATTTTGGCCTATAAAGTGATGTTATACCCGCACCACTCTATTGGTCCTTGGTGATTATGTAATAGGTGGGTGTGGCTCTGAGGCTCCACCTTCTTTCACGTGGAAATCTTTTCTGACTCATTTCTCCTGTTCAATCTGTCAATGTCAGACGTCCACAAGTGAAAACATGAACACACTGGAGAGATGCTTTATCGTAGAAAATTAAGTTGTGCTTCTGATGAAATGAGACACTGACACTGTTTTTAATGTTTAATACAGTAAAGCTGCTTGAAGCAATGTATTTTGTAAAGTGCTATAGCTATAAATAAATGTGATATGACTTTATTATAGTGTCGAATTGCAGAGCTTGTTGCTATGATCAGATACTTTTCTTATGCTTTATTTAAAAAAATGCTTGCTGTTTTCTCATTTTTGTTGTTTTTTTGGTTTTTTTATTGAGAGGAAAGCGTGCAGCACGTATTCATCTAAACGCCGCTCTCAGCAGTGTTAGTAGAGAGCTTCATGGAATGGGTTTCCATGGCCGAGCAGCTGCATTCAAGCCTTACATCACCAAGTGCAATGCAAAGTAAAGCACACTGCCACTGGACTCTAGAGCAGTGAAGACTTGTTCTCTGGAGTGACGAATCACGCTTCTCTGTCTGGCAATCCAATGGATGAGTCTGGGTTTGGTAGTTGCCAGGAAAACAGTACTTGCCTGACTGCATTGTGCCAAGTGTAAAGTTTGGTGGAGGGACGATTATGGTTTGGGGTTGTTTTTCAGGGGTTGGGCTAGGCCCCTTAGTTCCAGTGAAAGGAACTCTTAATGCTTCAGCATACCAGGACATTTTGGACAATTTCATGCTCCCAACTTTGTGGGAACACAAAGAGTTCCCAGGAGAGTTGAAGCTGTTATAGCTGCAAAGGGTGGACCAACTCCATATTAAACCCTACGGATTAAGAATGGGATGTCTTGATAAATAAGTCCTTGAATCCTTGGGGGCTGCTAATGATATGAGTCTCTGTGGTTTAGTGGATAAACGTACATCAGGTCACAGTGTTAATCTCGCTGTGTTTGTGCACATGTATGCATTTACCACAAATACTGATAAATAGGAATGTGAGGCTCCAGCCCATAACAGCTAACGAGGAGGTAGCTGGAGGAGGAGAGAATCCATCACGGCTGGCTGAGGGCGTCTTGGGTCAGCGCTGCAGGACTGAAGCCTCTCACCGTGCCTGGCACCTGCTTGAACGGACAGGGTTGGAAACTGCACAGCACACGCCCCAACTAGCCTTGAAAGAGGCAGCCAGGACAGAATGTACATGGAGCTTGAGCACCCCCCTATTTCATCTGAGCCTCTCCCCCAGGTCACAATGCTTAGAAGCAGAGTTATGAACAGTGTTTAGGGAATGCGTTCCGGAAAATAGTTCACTTTAGACATTCTACTATCTAACTTTGCAACTTCATGTGTTAGAATAAGTTGACATGTTGCAAAGTTACTTATAGTCAGCAGAATGTCTAAAGTGGACTATTGAAATAAAGTGTGCTTTGTTTTTGAGATCGTTTTGAAATGTTAGCAAGTTTGCAAGGAGTCTTAGCTTACAAGTTCAAGGTGTGAGTAGAGTTATAGATCATCACAATGACTCATAAATTGTGAAGTGGTTTGACGCTTTTATTAAAGCTTCCCCATATTAGATCAAGCCATGTTTAACGACCACAATAATTCATGAAACACACTGATGCAGAGAGCGAACAATATGAGATCTGTTAAACTGACTTTTTGTTGATGTTACTGTGAAAATACCTTTTTATTATGGCTTTGTTTCCATGGAACCATCATAAAACTTAGCAGATACAGTACATGGAGGAAAAGTATTATAGTAAATATAGTAACTTTATTTTGATGGTCCACTAGACATTCTACTAACTGTAGGTAACTTTGCAACTATGTTAACTTATTCTGTTAACCTAACACCTAACAGTTTACTAATACTCTAATGAGAGTTAGTTGACTAGTTAGTTAGTTAGTTAGTTAGTTAGTTAGTTGAAAGTAAGTGATATGAAATTAAAGTAAATATCAACATTAAAACTATGTTAAACTACTCAGTTTTTCTGATACTGGTGTTCCCATCATGCACTGGGGCATGAGTTTTATCATTGTTAGGTTTAGTAACTTGCCATTTTGTGACATTTGGAGTTCATTTTCTACTCAAAATGACAAATTCATACTCAAAAACGATCCATCGAATATTACCATCATTGTGTATTGTGTACCGAGTATTGAGGTCTCTGTGTTCAGGTGCCACATTATTTCTACTATATACTGTATTATTTACTTAAATGTTTAGTAAAGCATACACTTTAATGTAAAAATTGTTAATTTTCTTTGTTCATTTTACTGAACTTAGTTAAGTAGTTTATTTAGTTCCATAAGTTAAATTTACTTGAGCAAAAAGTACATTTTACTTATTATGGAAATGTATTTCTGTCCATTAATCTTTTGGAATTTTTTTTTTTTTTTTTTTTTACTTCTATTCCTCTTTGGGTATGTTTACACTACCATTTTCAACTGAAAATTGAAAACTTTATGCCGTTTGGCCATTTAAATGACAATAGTGTTTTTGGGGCTCGAAAACAATGCCTTTACCGTTTCCATGTAAAAAAACTGTGAAATGGTGATGTAACATGCATGCATATTTCATGTTCACAGTGTGTTTCTTGACAAAGTGACATCGCCAATTACTGGCCTGGCAGCACAATACAGCCTTTTTAGTCATTTTCATAGATTTGTGTGAACGGGGATCATTTTGACAACATTGTTGTCTATTTTTAAGTATTTTTAAGTAAACCTTTTTACATTTGCTTTTTTTTACATGATTGTCCAATTTTACAAAACTACACATTTTATAATATCTCTGTTTAGTCTGTTATGATACATGACACTGATTAAACATTTGGAGGGTGATTAATCTGGATTTCAGTCCATGAGCCTCAGGAATGACACAAACAGGGAAGAAAAGGTCGTTTGTTTCATGTTTCATGATGTGAAATACAAGTTGGATAAGGCAGAGGATAAACCTGTGTCAAAAAAGACCACTAACCACAGACTGCCCCACATTTCCTAAAGCTCCTCTGACAGGACACTGTAAAACCTGTAGCACATCACTCACTGCTCATCCACTGTACACTATTAACCCTTCTTACTATTGAACACCACACACACACACACACACAAAACGCTCTGCTTTGTTTTTACTTCAGCAGGTCTCACTAGAATTATAGGTACGTATAAACTTTAACCAGTTAGTCTGTGTACTCTACTTCTAGACTGCTAAAAACCTTTATGATCCACTATATGATCTGACATCAGGTGACAAGGACAGTGCACTGCATGTGATGCCGAAAATGGGTAAATACCTGGTTACACTTTATTTCGACTTAAGACATTCTACTAACTATAGAATAGTACAGATAGCTTTGTTGATACTATGAAGATCTACTCAACACCCCACGAATGCGGCAAAGAAATAAGTGTCAGTTTCCAAAGAAGAGGTTTACCGTTTTACATATTAATGATTGCCCTGTTAAAATTTAATTACAGTGTTTCCTGGTTGTACCAGCATAATTCTTTCTTGGAAAACTAAATTCTTATAAAACAAATCATTACTTACCGTTGACATTCACAAGAATTTCCCCCTTCAGTCAGCACACATAAAATATTGAGGGTGATGGTTTGAGAACACTCGTAACTCAGTGTGCTTCATTTAGCTCAGCAGGTATCATTAGCAATTCAAAATTAGCCAATCAAATCACCAAGTAAATCATTTATAATCAAAACTTTACATTTTCAGCTTTTTTTGGTGTTCTTCAAGTTTCTTTCTGTTCTCTCTCAGTTACTCTTGCCCACAGGGAGTGTGAAGTGCACATATTTTTCTCATCCCCCCACCCACACCCCCATGTTGTTCCAAACCTGTAATACTTTTGTTCATCTTCAGAACACAAACGATGAAATCTGAGCACTTTCTGTCCCTCCATTGACAGCTACGCAACTACCATTTTCAAGTCCCAGAAAGGTAGTAAAGACATCATTAAAGTAATCCATGTGACTCCAGTAGTTTAATCATGTGACTTCAAGATTCAAGAGTTTTATTTGTCACATACACAGTTATATACAGAATATACAACCGGCAGTGAAATGTAAAGCTTCAGTAACATGATTAAAAAAAAAAAACAATTACTTTATTTACTTCAACACGTTCACAAGTGCACCAGGACGCATGCGTTGATCTGAGAGCAGATGTTGTTGAGTGAGCGCACCTTGGAGATTCATATTTTGTAAATAAAGTGATAAATTCTGTTTTTTTCCACAAACACATCGCTTAATGAAATTGAGGTTAAACCACTGGAGTCACATGGATTACTTTAATGTCTTCACTACCTTCCTGGGGCTTGAAAGTGGTACTTGCTGCCTGTCAATGGAGGGACATAAAGCTCTCAGATTTCATTAAATAGATCTTCATTTGTGTTCCAAAGATGAACAAAATGGGTGAGTAATTAATGACAGAACTGTGATTTTTGAGTGAACTATACCTTTAAGTATTAATACATTATGCATACAGTACAATCTGTAAGAATGAGGAAATTAACAACCCATTCTTTCCCCCTTTTTGCCACATTTAAGAGGGTCAACTAGTGTAATCTCTGGTGCCTTCATCCATGATGCATGTAGGTCAGTGATATGTAGAATGTTTTAAAATAAAAAAAAATGAAATATCTTTTAAATATGTAGTTTATAAAATGAGTTGCATTTGGTTTCATGTGGTTTTAAGAAAAACTACTTTTTATACCACTTTCATCGTTTCAATATTATGTGGTTTCACCATCAAGTAAAAATGTATAAAATATTTTCCTTAGACCATAGATAACTTTTTAAACTATATTTCTCAATGTAAATAAATTTTTTAACTCTTATAACAAATAAAAAATATATATCTTTACCTTTTTCCCTGCATATATACATACCATATGACTTTGATTTGTTGAACAAAAGCTTTTCAAATTTTAATAAGCAGTGAAAAACGTAATTCAAAATGTATAAATGTATTTTTGAATAAATTAATACATAGGACTAGAATAATTAGCATTATGTCACTGGTTTATGTATCTCATATGTGTTAAAAACTCACCTAAAAACCAGCAGTTTGAACTAAAACCGCTTCCTAAAAAAGAAGAGACCCAAACCATGCCTTTCACAGTGCTCCTCCCATCAGATAGCATGCTCTCAACCGTACATCATCTCCTAATTCTCTCGTCTGGGTTAAGGTTAGGCAGACAAGGTTTTGGCAGGTAGAACTCCTCTGAGTTAGCCTCACTGCACTCCATCAACACCGCTTACAATCATTTGTTTTCCCACTCTCGGCTCTATCCAAGCCCTTCTAATGAAGTTGTCATTTTCTCCTGGGCAGATGCAGCCAGCGTTCCCTTGCTCTGCTGAGGAAAGGGTGGGAGTTGAATAAAAAAAAAAAAAAAAGAAAGAAAGAGAAAGAAGAAAACATTAACTTCAGTTCCAAGGCATTCTACAATGCATTAGGTCATGAGAATTTAATCATACGCCGCTCAAATGATGAAATAAGTCACCGAAAGGGCCAGGGTTGAGCTTCACCATTGGTCACTCAAAGGTCATCTCCATCTGTGGAGAGAGCAATGATAAATAACTGGGGCAAAACAGTATTATTAAGTTTCTTTCTCGCTTGTAACAGTAGAGCAAATTAGCAGTCCTCAAAGACAGTCCAGGTTCCAGAATGAGTTTGCTCAGCTTCTGGGAATTCTGTCTGACAGATAGAAAAAGTGCTCGGCGCTTGAGGAATGGCCGTATCCAGTCGCCGGAGTTATTTTTGTTTGTCGAAATTCAGAAGTGGGCCTGTTACCCTGGAGGCAGCTCGTGTTTTCCATGTAGCTCAGCGACTTGGCAGGGTCTAGATCCTTGGTTTCCCACTCTGTCCCCCCTTCCCACTGGCCCTCTCCCTCTCTCTGTCACTCTCCTCAAGCAAAGTATCCCCCAACCTCCCCCTGCAGGAAAGAGAGCGCAGCCTGCCGTGGAGACAGACTGACTGCGCAGGCGGCCCGGCAGATGCACGGAAGATAAGTTTGTGTTCGTAAGCTGGGCCGTGACCCTCAGCAGCAGGACACTGAGCAGATCCTGTCAGCAAGAGGGCAGAAGGGAGCCCGGCACAGCCGCCACCCTCCCCCACAGTTGCGGCCCTCCTGCCACCCAGCCTATCGCGGCCCCACGGGGAGGAGGGAAGCCCCGTGGAGCCGGCGCTTTCCTCTACGGCAGCACTGCGAGGCTCCTTAACACCTCCTCCGACCCCGCAATCTCTCTCAGGCTCTGCCGACACACAATGATAGGCCGCATCATTTCCCCTCTCCCTGCCGGACTAATGGATGGAGACGTGTGACAGCGACGCCGGAGTTTTTTTTCGAAAACACTCCATCAGCAGTTTCTCATGGCTATTGCTTCTAAAGTAACCGAAGGAAGCTTTTGCTTGCAGTTGACGAGCGTTAAAAACTCACTGGGAATTAAAAAGCGTCTGGAAAGAGAAGTGAAAACCTAATGATTCAACTTTCTTAAAAGCTGCAAACATACTACAATACAGAGAAAGCTGTTTTTTAATACTCAAAACCATACTTTAGGAAAGGGGTGGCAACTTTTTAAAACATTTGGTAATTTTTTTCATGTAAAATAACTTCTATATGTGTAAAGGTTCATCTTATTTTCAATAATAAAGACTTTTCATGGCATATTAGTTGCTAATTTGTATGAATTCATACAATCTCGTACATACTTTTCTGGGTTTATTATGGAAGCTTGTTTCACAACAGAATAAAAATAAAAAGGTAATTACAACTTTAACTCTTTATAACTCTGCAATTGTGAGTTATAAAGTCAGAATTGCGAGATCAGAACTGTGAGTTTATATCTCTCAATTTCAACTTTATATCACAATTCTGTCAGAATAAAGTCATAATTGTGAGATATAAACTACAAGATATAAAGTCAGAATTGAGAGATATAAAGTCAGAATTGAGTGATATAAACTACAAGATATAAAGTCAGAATTGAGAGATATAAAGTCAGAATTGAGATATAAAGTCAGAATTGAGTGATATAAAGTCAGAATTGAGACAAAGTCAGAATTGAGACAAAGTCAGAATTGAGAGATACAAAGTCAGAATTGAGAGATATAAAGTCAGAATTGAGTGATATAAAGTCAGAATTGTGAGATATAAACTACAAGATATAAAGTCAGAATTGAGTGATATAAAGTCAGAATTGAGTGATATAAAGTCAGAATCATGAGATGATATAAAGTCAGAATTGAGAGATATAAAGTCAGAATAAAGTCAGAATTGAGTGATATAAAGTCAGAATTGAGAGATATAAAGTCAGAATTGACTGATATAAAGTCAGAATTGAGAGATATAAAGTCAGAATAAAGTCAGAATTGAGTGATATAAAGTCAGAATCGCGAGATGATATAAAGTCAGAATTGAGAGATATAAAGTCAGAATAAAGTCAGAATTGAGAGATATAAAGTCAGAATTGAGAGATATAAAGTCAGAATAAAGTCAGAATTGACTGATATAAAGTCAGAATTGAGTGATATAAAGTCAGAATTGAGATATAAAGTCAGAATTGAGATATAAAGTCAGAATTGACTGAATAAAGTCAGAATTGACTGATAAAGTCAGAATTGAGTGATATAAAGTCAGAATTGTGAGATATAAACTACAAGATATAAAGTCAGAATTGAGAGATATAAAGTCAGAATTGAGAGCTATAAAGTCAGAATTGAGCGATATAAAGTCAGAATTGAGAGATATAAAGTCAGAATTGAGAGATATAAAGTCAGAATTGAGAGATATAAAGTCAGAATTGAGAGATATAAAGTCAGAATTGTGAGATATAAACTACAAGATATAAAGTCAGAATTGAGTGATATAAAGTCAGAATTGAGAGATATAAAGTCAGAATTGAGTGATATAAAGTCAGAATAAAGTCAGAATTGAGTGATATAAAGTCAGAATTGAGAGATATAAAGTCAGAATAAAGTCAGAATTGAGAGATATAAAGTCAGAATAAAGTCAGAATTGAGAGATATAAAGTCAGAATTGAGAGATATAAAGTCAGAATAAAGTCAGAATTGAGAGATATAAAGTCAGAATAAAGTCAGAATTGAGTGATATAAAGTCAGAATTGAGAGCTATAAAGTCAGAATTGAGTGATATAAAGTCAGAATTGAGAGATATAAAGTCAGAATTGAGTGATATAAAGTCAGAATAAAGTCAGAATTGAGTGATATAAAGTCAGAATTGAGAGATAAAGTCAGAATAAAGTCAGAATTGAGAGATATAAAGTCAGAATTGAGTGATATAAAGTCAGAATTGAGAGATATAAAGTCAGAATTGAGTGATATAGTCAGAATTGAGAGATATAAAGTCAGAATAAAGTCAGAATTGAGAGATATAAAGTCAGAATTGAGAGATATAAAGTCAGAATAAAGTCAGAATTGAGTGATATAAAGTCAGAATTGAGAGATATAAAGTCAGAATAAAGTCAGAATTGAGAGATATAAAGTCAGAATTGAGAGATATAAAGTCAGAATAAAGTCAGAATTGAGAGATATAAAGTCAGAATAAAGTCAGAATTGAGTGATATAAAGTCAGAATTGAGAGCTATAAAGTCAGAATTGAGTGATATAAAGTCAGAATTGAGAGATATAAAGTCAGAATTGAGTGATATAAAGTCAGAATTGAGTGATATAAAGTCAGAATTGAGAGATATAAAGTCAGAATTGAGAGATATAAAGTCAGAATAAAGTCAGAATTGAGAGATATAAAGTCAGAATTGAGAGATATAAAGTCAGAATAAAGTCAGAATTGAGTGATATAAAGTCAGAATTGAGAGATATAAAGTCAGAATAAAGTCAGAATTGAGTGATATAAAGTCAGAATTGAGAGATATAAAGTCAGAATAAAGTCAGAATTGAGAGATATAAAGTCAGAATAAAGTCAGAATTGAGAGATATAAAGTCAGAATTGAGAGATATAAAGTCAGAATAAAGTCAGAATTGAGTGATATAAAGTCAGAATTGAGAGATATAAAGTCAGAATTGAGTGATATAAAGTCAGAATTGAGAGATATAAAGTCAGAATAAAGTCAGAATTGAGAGCTATAAAGTCAGAATTGAGTGATATAAAGTCAGAATTGAGAGCTATAAAGTCAGAATTGAGTGATATAAAGTCAGAATAAAGTCAGAATTGAGAGCTATAAAGTCAGAATTGAGAGATATAAAGTCAGAATTGAGAGATATAAAGTCAGAATAAAGTCAGAATTGAGAGCTATAAAGTCAGAATTGAGAGCTATAAAGTCAGAATTGAGTGATATAAAGTCAGAATTGAGAGCTATAAAGTCAGAATTGAGTGATATAAAGTCAGAATTGAGAGATATAAAGTCAGAATAAAGTCAGAATTGAGAGATATAAAGTCAGAATAAAGTCAGAATTGAGAGATATAAAGTCAGAATAAAGTCAGAATTGAGAGCTATAAAGTCAGAATTGAGTGATATAAAGTCAGAATTGAGTGATATAAAGTCAGAATAAAGTCAGAATTGAGAGATATAAAGTCAGAATTGAGAGATATAAAGTCAGAATAAAGTCAGAATTGAGTGATATAAAGTCAGAATTGAGTGATATAAAGTCAGAATTGAGAGATATAAAGTCAGAATAAAGTCAGAATTGAGTGATATAAAGTCAGAATAAAGTCAGAATTGAGAGATATAAAGTCAGAATTGAGAGATATAAAGTCAGAATTGAGTGATATAAAGTCAGAATTGAGAGATATAAAGTCAGAATTGAGAGATATAAAGTCAGAATTGAGAGATATAAAGTCAGAATTGAGTGATATAAAGTCAGAATAAAGTCAGAATTGAGAGATATAAAGTCAGAATTGAGAGATATAAAGTCAGAATAAAGTCAGAATTGAGTGATATAAAGTCAGAATTGAGAGATATAAAGTCAGAATTGAGTGATATAAAGTCAGAATTGAGAGATATAAAGTCAGAATTGATTGATATAAAGTCAGAATAAAGTCAGAATTGAGAGCTATAAAGTCAGAATTGAGAGCTATAAAGTCAGAATTGAGTGATATAAAGTCAGAATTGAGTGATATAAAGCCAGAATTGAGAGATATAAAGCCAGAATTGAGAGATATAAAGCCAGAATTGAGAGATATAAAGCCAGAATTGAGAGATATAAAGCCAGAATTGTGTGGTGTAAACTTGCAATTGTGAGATTAAAAATAAAATAAAATGCAATATTCAGAGGTGGAAACAAGCTCCCATAGATTATACCCTACTAGCGATTAGGTTTAGAGATGGGGAGAGGAGTGGATCTTCATGCTTACTTTTTTCCCTAAAATCCTAATCACATTACACAAATTCATATGAAATCACCACCTCATACAATAGTTACATTTTCTCATGATGCCAGGTTTGACTTTTGGTGTCTTATCTGAGATTTGGGGTGTTTGGATCCTCTTCCCAGGCTACTGAGATACTAAGCACAGTCACGCCGTCACTGGAACATTAATGTGGCAGGCGTTCCCGATGACTTCCTGACTCTGTCTATGAGCTGAGACCAGTTGGGACACAGGACAAGATGAAAGCACTGGCACAACTTGAAATGCCAACGGGAAGTATTGAAAACACTGCTTTGAAGTGACCCTAATTGGGCTTTCAGCAGTTACATCTGCTTGATAGAGTTTATTTAAAGCACTGTGGCCTGATTAGTCACAACGCAGTGGAGCTCTACTGACTGGACTGTATCTTACCTTGCCTTTCAAAGGGGATTTAGCTCAAAAGGGAGTTCGTCTTGAAGCCAGAAAATGTGCATTCCAAGAAAACAGTGGGACTAAAATAGTAGCTTTATCAGAAGTGGCAGTATTTCATCTGCTATTTTGACCACATGGAATAAAGGCATATTCAACAAGTGATAAGAAGGAAGAGTCTTGTAATAGTTAATTCATTAATTATATGTGAGCTGGACGGTATGCTGGGGGAGATTATTGACTTGTCCCTAATGATAGTATTTTGAAGAACGTGGGAAATTAACAAGCTGAAATTAAATGAGAAAAATCAGGAAATAGGTCCAACAACAGAACAAATCACCATTTGGCATTGTGACAGCTATGACAGTTTTTTGAAACGTTGTACTGTGCACTCTCAGTACCGGGGTGTGGGTATTATTTTTAAAGAGGTCACACAAGACAAGTCCAACAGCATTTCTAAAAGCAACACGAAAGACAAAGTATAATCTTTTAAGGGACACAGACATTATAGAAACTTATAGTCAACTATTTGTATGGCTCTCTTGTAACTATAACTCATGGCAAAAGCTTTTTTATGCCAAAGTATATAACCTGGTATTTTAAAACACTTCTTGATCTTGACAGACATTCAAGAGGGTGTGCAGGGGTGTCTTCGTTGTGTCTTCTTTATCATGATTTCATCACATTTTTACTCCTGCCAATAAATGTTGTTCAGACTTATCTGAAAACTTGCAATAGTTAAAATAAAGAGCAACTGAAATACTAATGGCCTATTTAACCTTAGGTCCAATTTACACCTGGTATTAAGATGCATTTTCATCAATCCAATCACAAGTGGACAATGCTAAATACAGGTCTAAAACGTTTTGAGTTTGTCCACTTTCGAGCATTTCCAGAGGTAGTCAAAGGACTGGTTTACACCTGGACGAAGGAGACACATTCCCATTTACACCTGGGGTTTTAATCTCTTTTGTCCACTTTCAACCAATTCTGTCCTGATTTTGAGGGTATATGGGCGGGAAAATGTATTTTTTTTTTTTAGCTCTTTCAATCTAATGGACAAAATAAGCTCATGCAATTTACATACAAACCCGAAAAGAAGACGACGGAAAGACATCAGCTTTCGTTGATGATCACAGCAAAAGCTGTGAGTGTGTGTTAGAAATCAAGTGGTGAGAGAACTTGGGTCTTCAGTTGACAGAGTTTAAATCCCGTCTGGCTAGCGTGCTTCCCATAGTGTTTACGCATTTGGTCAGTAGGCAGAGAGTAGGCGGTCTTTTGTGGCTGTTCGAACACATTTGACCTAAATTTGATGTGTTTTCAACTACATCTAGTGGTCACAAGTGTACAAGCTCAAAACGTTTTAGATCTAGTTTACACCTGTATTTAGCGTCATCCAATTGTGATCCGATTGATGAAAATGCATGTTAATATCAGGTGTAAACAGGGCCAAAGGTAAGCTCCAATCTCCTTCCAAAGATCCAGAAAAAAGTTTCACTCAGCTTCACTCAGAAACACTGTCAATCTCAGCTGTCAATTATGACCTCACACCCCATGTTTTATAGCATCAAATAACTTACTAAAACCAAACTTTTTTTTAAAGAATGAACACTTAAACTAACATCAGCATGATAAAACGTATTTGAAGTGTAATTTGAATTGATTAAGTTTGTCTCATGTTCCATTACATTTCATGGAGAGGATGGGGTTTATGACCAATACTGCATCCAGCCATCTGGGGGCGAGATGCTTTGTCTTCACTTTTCAGGAATCATGTGGCATGCTTAGTTCGAACGCCTCTTCTCTTCCTACTGACTTAATGCATGAACATTATGGGAAGGGCGCTAGCCAGACAGGATATAAACTTTGACAGTTGAAGACCCGATTTTGGTTTGAAGACGAAAAACGTACCAAGCACAATGTTCTCTCACCATTCCTGATTTCTAACACACCCTCACAGTGTTCGCCGTGGTCTTGCGGCTGTCAGAGCAGAAACGAAAACTGCTGCTCTCTGTATGTTTTTTTGTTGTCTCCTTTCATGTTCATATGTAAATTGCGTGAGCTTATTTTGCCCATTAGATTGAAAGATCTGAAAACGCCCATACAGTACATTTACCCACCCATAGATCCCCCCCTTGAAGAATTCAGGACAGAAGTGGTCGAAAGTGGAAAAGGAGACTAATTAAAACACGGAAATGTGTCTCCCTTGTCTACTTGTGATCCGATCGACCAAAATGCATCCAAAACAGGGCCCTTTTTACACAATTTTCACTGCACAGTATAAAACTACCTCACTATAATTACTTGTCCATTCCTTCAACATTTCACGTTGGTGTCATTTGCTAAAATCATCTGTGATAATTTGATAACATTTTGGCTTGGTTAGTCTTTAATTCAATTTATCAAAGAATGTTCCTAAGACAGGATGAATCCACAAACATAGGATTTTATGAAGCCTATGTGATACTAAGAATTGCGGAGCCATTGAAGCATGTTCTGGCCAACTGCAACACAATAGATGCATGAAAGCTGCTTACCTCACTACTAACAATTCTTCCAACATCCAAAATCCACACTCACTGTTGCCCTGGGAGAAGGGAGGGTCTCAGAGCCAAGCTGGGTCTGGACTCTCTCCTCCATCACAGGCTGTACACCACATTTTTTACTTCCTTGTCCTCTCTGTGCTAATTATTTAACCATGAAAACTAGTGAATGTGATATGTTTGGATACAGATAATAGATCTGGATAATATATTGCACCCCCTCCTCATGGTAATGGTGAAGCAGTGTTGCTTCAGCAACATTCTCCAAACATTTGACAAATGACACACAATCCAAAAGTGTTTAGAGTCCACAAGAGTAAACCTACCATTGTTTAACACCATCAACACAGTAATTTATCCTGTGTTACCTTCCTGAAACAGGCAGTGAAATTGTTTCGGTAATGAGCAAGAACTCTTGTAATCTGCCTTCAGAGAAGAGAGCAAATCTGTAAAATGTAAAATGGGAGGTTAAACAAGCATTATTAGAAATGTACAGAAGTAACTGTAAATGTTAATAAGGTTCTAATGCAATTATAAGATGATTCATAATTGTATGTATATTTATCATGGCTGTCAAACATTCCAAAATTTGAACTGAATTACATGATATGTGGATTAATCAAGACAATGTATCACAATCTTAATCCTACAATTAATATATCAATATTAGCCAAATAAACAGCTTCAGTGGCCTAAGATCTCATAACTGCATCTATAATATTAAATATTGTTATAAAACATTGTACATTCCAAAAATTCAAAAGTACTTCAATTTCTGCTGAGAAAACATTTTAATTGCTTAAAAAAAAAAAAACTTTTGCCACATTTTATTTTTTGGAGGTGAATAAAAGAGAATGGGATCTGATTTTGCCAAGTTAGATGGGTCAGCATATTTTGTTGATACTGGAACAACATCGCTTTCCGAAAAATTTATCATAACCATATCCCTACTCCTAAACCTAACTCTACCCAAAACGTATCCCTAAAATCAGAGGGAAATTATATAGGTGAATAACACTGATGTAGAAGCACTTAACCCTGGTTTTAATTCTAAATTTGACATGAACTGAAAACTTCTCCCTAAAATCTGATTGGTTGATTGAATGTTCTACCAAGATCAACAAAGATGTTGATCCAGGAACAGGCTGTACTTGGTGAAAGAAAGCAGGTTCTGCACATGATGTGTCCTGTGTCTTCCACAAATGCTACGAACCACTAGGCCATATGTTAAAAGTTTTATATATATATATATATATATATATATATATATATATATATATATATATATATATATATATATATATATATATATATATATATATAAATAATATAATATAACTCACACTCACACTCACACACACTCACACACACTCACACTCACACCTAAAGGATTATTAGGAACACCATACTAATACTGTGTTTGACCCCCTTTTGCCTTCAGAAATGCCTTAATTCTACGTGGCATTGATTCAACAAGGTGCTGAAAGCATTCTTTAGAAATGTTGGCCCATATTGATAGGATAGCATCTTGCAGTTGATGGAGATTTGTGGGATGCACATCCAGGGCACGAAGCTCCCGTTCCACCGCATCCCAAAGATGCTCTATTGGGTTGAAATCTGGTGACTGTGGGGGCACAGTCATTTTAGTACAGTGAACTCATTGTCGTGTTCAAGAAACCAATTTGAAATTATTCAAGCTTTGTGACATGGTGCATTATCCTGCTGGAAGTAGCCATCAGAGAATGGGTACATGGTGGTCATAAAGGGATGGACATGGTCAAAAACAATGCTCAGATAGGCTGTGGCATTTAAATGATGCCCAAATGATGCCCAATTGGCACTAAGGGGCCTAAAGTGTGCCAAGAAAACATCCCCCACACCATTACACCACCACCACCAGCCTGCACAGTGGTAACAAGGCATGATGGATCCATGTTCTCATTCTGTTTACGCCAAATTCTGACTCTACCATCTGAATGTCTCAACAGAAATCGAGACTAATCAGACCAGGCAACTTTTTTCCAGTCTTCAACTGTCCAATTTTGGTGAGCTCGTGCAAATTGTAGCCTCTTTTTCCTATTTGTAGTGGAGATGAGTGGTACCCGGTGGGGTCTTCTGCTGTTGTAGCCCATCCGCCTCAAGGTTGTGTGTGTTGTGGCTTCACAAATGCTTTGCTGCATACCTCGGTTGTAACGAGTGGTTATTTCAGTCAAAGTTGCTCTTCTATCAGCTTGAATCAGTCGGCCCATTCTCCTCTGACCTCTAGCATCAACAAGGCATTTTTGCCCACAGGACTGCCGCATACTGGATGTTTTTCCCTTTTCACACCATTCTTTGTAAACCCTAGAAATGGTTGTGCGTGAAAATCCCAGTAACTGAGCAGATTGTGAAATACTCAGACCGGCCCGTCTGGCACCAACAACCATGCCACGCTCAAAATTGCTTAAATCACCTTTCTTTCCCATTCTGACATTCAGTTTGGAGTTCAGGAGATTGTCTTGACCAGGACCACACCCCCAAATGCATTGAAGCAACTGCCATGTGATTGGTTAATTAGATAATTGCATTAATGAGAAATTGAACAGGTGTTCCTAATAATCCTTTAGGTGAGTGTGTGTGTATTATATATATATATATATATCAGTCGCAAGAAAAAGTATGAACCGCTTGCAGAATCTGTGAAAATGTGAATAATTTTAACAAAATAAGAGAGATCATACAAAATGCATGTTATTTTTTATTTATTTTTTATTTAGTGCTCTCCTGAATAAGATATTTTACATAAAAGATGTTTACATTTAGTTCACAAGACAAAAAAAATTGCTGAATTTATTAAAATGACCCCATTCAAAAGTTTATGAACCATTGATTCTCAATACTGTGTCGTTTCCTGGATGATCCACGGCTGTTTTTGAAGGAAAAGAAGGAAACAATGCATTAAGAGCCGGAGGGTAAAAACTTATTGAATTTGAAGATTAAGGATAAATTGTACTTAATTTGTCTTTCGTGAAACATGTAAGTATCTTCTGTTGCTTCTGAAGGGCAGTACTAAATGAAGAAAAAAAAAAAAACATATTCAAAAGTTTTCACCCCCGGCCTCTTAATGCATTGTGTTTCCTTCTGGAGCATCGGTGAATGTTTGGACCTTTTTTAATAGTCGTGTTTGAGTCCCTCAAATATAAGATGGATCTCAAAATCATACAGTCACTGCTGGAGAGGGTTCAAATATGCAAAAGATGCTGAAGAAAACTGAAGAATGTGCAGGACCTGGGGGATTTTTCTGAAGAACATCGGGCAGTTTAACTGCTCAGGACAAACCAGGGACTCATGAACAACCATCACAAAACAAAAAAACAGCCGTGGATCATCCAGGGAACGACACAGTATTGAGAATCAATGGTTCATAAACTTTTGAACGGGGTCATTTTAATAAATTCAGCTATTTTTTTGTCTTGTGGACTATATGTAAACATTTATGTAAAATATCTTATTCAGGACAGTACCAAATACAAAATAACATGCATTTTATATGATCTCTTATTTTGTTAAAATATTCACATTTTCACAGATTCTGCAAGCGGTTCACATACTTTTTCTCTCAACTGTATATTTTATACAACAGATATATTTCAGATACAACGAGGACCAGAATAAACATTTATCGCTCCTCTAGTAGACTTGATGCTTAAGCAGAAAGTGACATAGAAGGCTCTGTGAGTACATATATTTTGTATTTGTTATTTTAATGTGACACAACTGTCATTGTGACAAATTAATGGTCTTAAAGGACAATTTTCATCAACTGAACCAACTCATGTTTCATCTCCAATTTTGATAATGAATTACAAGGCTCCTGTGAGGGTGTTCTGTTGAAGTTTACACTACATTAGAAGCACACCAGAAACTCGATTCCCAAATGTTATGGGAATTGTTCAACTTATCTCTCTCTTGAATCTATCAACATGAACATTTTGAAACCAAATCTTTTGGAATAAAACTGACTTTACAAAACTAGAGGCTATTATGAAGAGAAAAATTAAAATCAAGATATGTGCCTCTTTTCCCAAGCCTGTTCAGAGTAGTAAGAAAAATATTCCTGGTTATTTTTCCCCTAAGTACGAACCCTGGATGGTGAACGTCATTTCACCAAGTACAACATGTTCCTTGATCAACATCTTTGTTGATCCTGGAAGAACATTCCAATCAACCAATCAGATTTGAGGGACAAGTTTACAGTTTATGTCAAGTTTAGTAAAACCAGGGTCAGTGTTATTAATCTATCATTTCCTCTGATTTTAGGGATAAGAACATGAGTATTACTTAATTGGCAAAATAATGGTGACCAAATAGGGATACTCAACATGCCAAATAATATACATTGCGCAACAAAGGTTTAAAACCCCAGAAGAAAGTCAAGACAAAAGGTTGTGGGTGTCACAAGAATAAGAAAAAAATATATAAATGAAGCTCTTTGGGTTGATGCGGCTTTCTGCTGAAATCAGTTAAAGTGAAATTATGTTTTAGGGCAGGACACTGTGACTTACATTATACTAAACATTTTTTATATTACATGATGAACATTTTAAAATGATGAGTAGTTTCTGATAGTGTCAGGGTTATATCTACATCTTTAGTTTCTTTGTGTTTTAGTTTGGTTTTCCCTGTTCCCATTCGTCCCTGTTCACATTGTTAATTTATTTAGTTACTGATCATGCCCTAGTTTGTTTCCATGGTTTCTAATTAAGTACACACCTGTTCTGTTTCAGTTAATTAGCTTGTATTTAAACCCTGAATTCTCCTCTGTTCTTTGTATTGTATTTACTATATGTAGCATTTGTTTCTACTGAGTTCATTAAACGTATATTCATCATGCATTTTGCTCTGTTTGGACTGTTTATACATGCTAACCATTACAGATAGGATCAGTGTTTAACAATATCGAAAAAACATAGTGTACAACTGTTACAAACATGCCAGGCTCCACCATCACCCAATCACAGCGCACTCCTTCACCCGAGTACTGATCACGAACACCTGCACCTCATCTGCACAGTCATCACCAGCAGCACAAAAGACACACGCACTCAGTCTTTGTCTGGTCTCGTTAGCATCCAGTGCTTGCCTGCATGCTTACCTTAAGGGCTGCCAAACGCTACTTACTGGTCTCCTGTGGTTCTCCATTGTGGTCCCTCATGTTGAGTCTCCTAGAAATCTCCTTCGTTCCAGTCTGTCTCCATCCCGCTACACCTGCAAGTAGGAAGACTATCACTCAGTAAGCTAGGTCAGCTGGAACCGGGAACACTTCCCATAACACCTGATGTACTCGTTACATCATAAGAAGAATGGCATCTATGCAAATGTTAGTCTCTCTGTTTATCCCGAGGTTTACTGCAGTCAGCCGGATCCGGGCCGTATCCAGATCAGATGGTGGACCTGCGCCTGGACATGATCAACTCATCCCTGAAATGTCTGCAGAGAGCGTGTCAAACTCCCCCCGTAAATGCTGCATCGATACGACATCCTCCTTAAACCCGTCTTTGGCGTGACGACTCCAATCTTACGAATATCTATTTACCTAATATGAATTAAGACCTGCAATGTTGCCAGAATTATAATCATACACTGTTTGTTCGTCGGCCAGAGGAGAACTGGCACCCCGACTGAGCCTGGTTTCTCCCAAGGTTTTTTTCTCCATTCTGACCCTGAAGGAGTTTTGGTTCCTTGCCACCGTTGCCTCTGGCTTTTGGCTTGCTCCGTTGGGGACACCTAAATTTCATCTATATTACCGATCTGCCTGCATTGACACTATGATACTTGAAATTAGCTGGATAACACTTTCACCAGAACGGCAGTACAAATAGGTTGCATTATTTTCCTGTTAACAATGTGACGCTGCTTTGAAACAATTGGTCTTGTTAAAAGCTCTATATAAACAAAGGTGATTTGACTTGACTCCGTATGCCTCATCAGACCCTCGCATCTTCCAAGCTCACTCACCTGCACTGCCATCAACTCTTCTGGTTGTTCAAATAAACATCAGTTACCTGCATCTCTTGGTTCTGTCCCTTCTGTGTTGTAACAATAATGGGGCTAAAAGGCTTTTTTTTTTTTTTTTTTTTTTTTTTTTTTTATAAATCTTGTCAAAGGCCTCTAAACCACTAGACGGCACAGGAAAAAAAATACAGCAGCACTTTTCAAGATGCACATGCAAATGTGTCTGATCCTTGATACAATCACAGGCCGCAGTGCAAAAGATCTAATATTTGATATTTTTAAATGCTGTAGATTTAAGTAGCAAATGAAAATTAATAAAATGACAATATATTTTGAGACAAGTCTTCCTAATGATTTTCAGTTTTGTTCAAGGTAATTAAAGCAACTCAAGTTTTTCAATAACAGAAGAATATGTAAAAAATGGTCTTTGGGGTAAAAGGTGCCCCTGCTGTCGGTGCAAAAGGTACAATAATTAGCATGATAAACAGCTGGCTGACTTTTCCATTTATTGACATATGATTGGATTCAGATTGTAAATATTAAGTTGGGTGTCCAGATAATCACTATTTATAATGAAACCTGAATTTCAATATGCTATTAATCATATAAACTAAAATATTTAATGTAATGTAATTCTCTACTGTAAATCTGTATTGATCAATGCTTTAAGAATCTTTACTTTAAAAAAAAAAATTGTATAAATATATTTTTATATTCAACATTTTAATGACAGTATATTTATTGAACAAAAATATATTCTTTTATCAAAATTAACAGAAAATAGTGTAACTTTGCTAAAATGATTGTTTTTGAACAAGTATTAAAACATATAATTTAAACATATTACATGATTAAATATTATAACCTTATTAAAAACATCATTTTAGCTGAAGTATCAATACTGCGTGCCTTTTGCCCCATGCTGGTGAGCCTTTGCCCTGTGTTGGGGTAAAAGGTCCCCCTCGCCACCTCATACATTAAGATTTTTTAAAAATATAAACCACTTTTATGATTTATTTTCACACAAAATCTGTTGCCCCATAAATATGTAATACAAACATATACATATTTTCTGCAATCATGGGAATAGTGAAAAGCAATTTTATTGTATCCTACTTTTTTGGCCCTCGCTCTATTACATTAGCTGATATTTAGCTAACAGTGCTATAGTTACACGAGATAAATCACAACTGATGAAAATCATGGTTACATTTTATTTTGATGGTCCACTTTATTCTGTTGACTATGCATAATGTTGCACCCATGTCAAATAACTCTCATTAGAGTATAAGTTGAGTTGTACTTTTAGGTATAGGATTAGGGTTAAAATAAGTTGACATGTAGTTACAAAGTTACTCATAGTCAACAGAATGCCTAAAGAGGGCCATCAAAAAGTGTTACCAAAATCCTTTTAAAAGTTGTCCCTTTACTGATGATCACAAACCAACTCACTTCAACGTTTCACTTCCTATCGTGCCCTGCTCCTAGTCAGTCTGTCTGGCCTCCCACTGCACTCATTTCTTAGAAAAGGGCAAACATTCTGTGGCAGGCTGAAAAAGGCCAGTATTGACACTAATATCCACAGCTTAGAAGTGTTCAAATATAGCCTGAACGTATTTACCTCACACTTGCAACACTTTAATGTTTAATCCCTGATTAAGCGTCAGACAACACAGGTAAATAGACTATTGTATTTAAGACTACGTCACATTGAAAGGTGTGAGGGTGTGAGCGTCTGTGAATGTGACCTCTACTGTACACACACGGTCTTGTTAGATGAAGGAGAGTGAGAGGGCATCTACAGGTAAGAGGTCAGCAACAGGTGAAACGTGAGATGTCCGTTCAGCTGCCATGGGAATGAAGAAAATGGAAGTGACCCTAATTATTTGGTCATTTCAGCCTGGCATATGGTCTGAAGATGAAAATATTCAAACTTTTTCCTCAATTAAATCAAAGAGAGCCTCTTGAGTCATGATATACTGCTAAATAAATACAAAAGCTGATCAAATTGCAACACAAACTAAGTGATACACTAAGGAGTTGCCCAGGCAAGATTCTTTTCCTGAAATTTGTAGACACAGGCTTCAAACTGGTGCCATTAGGTATGAAATTCATCATCATTTGCCGTCAGCTTTTGGCATATATTGATACAGACAATAAAACTACCCAATACTCAGACTGTTTCATGTTCTCTTATGAAGATGTTGAGAAATAATAATTGAGTCATTTTTTTGTTCTTCTGTGTATATTGGCTGTGTGAATGACTAAAATGTTCCGTCTCTCAGTAGCAAGATCATCAGTCTTTTGCATTTTAATAGCAAATAAGTAGGCAGAATATTGTCCATAAAATGAGTTGTGATCATTTTATGGACAATATTTCATATAAAGACGTACTTTGTTCTTTTCAAGGAATCAGTCAAACCAATACGAATCATTGAGGTCATAAGGTGTGTCCCAATTCGCGTACATGTGCACTATTCTATGAAGTTTTGTGGTATAAATAGTGCGAGTAGTATACTACTATTCGAGTAGTATAATTCCCAAAAAAGAAAAAGTGTACTTTGGACTGATGCACTTAATTAACCAGAAAAAAACTGTTGTTGCTTTCCTTACATAGCAGAGGGGCAGGGGCTAGCAGACTTCAATGTTGAATAACATTTGAAATAACCTTGTGAAATGCATACACTACACAGTTGAGTTAATGCAAAGTGTATAGTGCATCATTTGGGACACAACTAGTTGAATTTATCGGAGCGTTATCAGAGTAAATGACTCATTCACGCACTGAATAGGTTGCCTATAGTTGCATCAAACGGCAGAGAAGCTGTTCGCACTTTCAAGCAGTCGTGCCCTAACCCTCCTAGCTCGCCCACATTACCATGTGTCAGAACAGTGAATCAGCCATGTTCATACTTTGACAGTTGTATGAAATGAATAGACTTTAGACTTTTATAGCAGTAAATGAAGAGGTGTCATATTGATAGCAAGTTCAGTATGGAGTATCTCAAGGCTCAGTCTTCCAGCTTACACATCTGGAAAGGCATCAATGCTGAAAGGTATATCCAAGTTCGAGAACAACATATGCTCCCATCCAGACGTCGTCTCTTTCAGGGAAGACCTTGCATTTTCCAACATGACAATGCCAGACCACATACTGCATCAATTACAACATCATGGCTGCGTAGAAGAACGATCCGGGTACTGAAATGGCCAGCCTGCAGTACAGATCTTTCACCCATAGAAAACATTTGGCACATCATAAAGAGAAAGATGCGACAAAGAAGACCTAAGACAGTTATTATAGTAACTGTCTTAGGTTGGGAGTTGGGACAAGGCCATGTTTACCACTGTGTGGCATACCCTCTTCTTTTTATAACAGTCTGCAAACATCTGGAGACTGAGGAGACAAGTTGCTCAAGTTTAGGAATAGAAATGTTGTCCCATTCTTGTCAGGCTCATCTCAATCAAATGATTTCAGATGAGATGATTTCAATCAAATCATCTCCATCCTGCTTCAACGACTACCGTCCAGTCGCACTTACCCCCATCCTTATGAAGTGCTTTGAGCGGCTAGTCATGCACCACATTAAGTCTGTCCTCCCCCCCTCCCTGGACCCCTATCAATTTGCATATCGGTCTAAACGCTCAACCGATGACGCCATCGCCACTACCGTCCATTCAGCACTCACACACCTGGAAAATAAAGACACTTATGTCAGAATGCTGTTCATAGACTTTAGTTCAGCATTCAATACAATCATCCCTCTACAGCTCACTCAAAAACTGTCACAGCTGGGACTCAGCACATCGATGTGCAACTGGTTGCTGGACTTCCTGACAGGAAGACCTCAGGCAGTTCGGGTCGGCAGGAACTCATCCAGCTCCATCATCATGAACACTGGAGCCCCTCAGGGATGTGTGTTGAGCCCCCTCCTTTTCACTCTGCTGACACATGACTGCACACCCATACACAACAGCAATCTCTTCATCAAGTTTGCGGACGACACGACCGTAGTTGGTCTCATTAGCAACGATGATGAGACAAACTTCAGGAGCGAGGTGAGCCACGTGGCCAGGTGGTGTGGCGACAACAATCTCTCTCTGAACGTGGAGAAGACGAAGGAGATTGTTGTTGACTTCAGGAGAATGCACACCCAGCACGCTCCTCTGACCATCAACGGTGTGACCGTGGAAAGGGTGAGGAGCACCAAATTTCTGGGTGTGCATATCACAGAGGACCTCTCCTGGACCGCCAACACCACAACACTGACCAAGAAAGCACAGCAGCGACTCTACTTTCTCCGTAAGCTGAGAAGAGCCGGAGCCCCAGCCCCCATCATGCGCACCTTCTACAGAGGCACCATCGAGAGCATTCTGACCAGCTGCATCACTGTGTGGTACGGCGCCTGCAACGCATCCTGCCGTAAAGCACTTCAGCGCATAGTGAGAGCAGCTGAGAAGATCGTTGGTGTCTCTCTCCCACCCCTCCAGGACATTTATAACTCCCGCCTCTCCCGCAAAGCCCTCATCATTGCGAGAGACCCCACCCACCCGTCGCACAGCCTCTTCAGTCTGCTGCCATCAGGGAGGAGGCTACGCAGTCTCCAAGCAAGGACCAGCAGACTGAAGGACAGCTTCATTCCCCAAGCTGTCAGGGCATTGAACTCCCCTCCCGACTCTGCCGACTCTCCCTCTTCTGCCCCACGCACCTGATCTGGGAATCACCCCCAGTTCTCCTCCCTTCATCTACCTCATTATATTGTCTCTCTGAGGAATTGGTCTCCTTCTTACAGACTCTTTTTTTGCACATACTCTTATAATTTTATTTTATACCTGCACTGACTTAAATCTGAAATTGCACTATTGTTACTATTGTTTGCACTATTTGCCATCGCCACTTTACCTCTATAATTCACTTTATCCATCTTTTTTTAATCTTTCTTCTGTTGTTGTTACTGTTAAACTTTTGTTGTTATTGTTATTGTTTTGTTGTTGTTAGGCACCTAGGGTCTGAGAGTCATAGAAGTTCAATTCTCTGTATGTATGTACTGTACGTATGGCAGAATTGACAATAAAGCTGACTTTGACTTTGACTTGACTGAGGCTCTAATACAGGCTATATTAGACAAGAATGGGACAACATTCCTATTCCTAAACTTGAGCAACTTGTCTCCTCAGTCCCCAGATGTTTGCAGATTTGTTAAAAAGAAGAGGGGATGCCACACAGTGGTAAACATGGCCTTGTCCCAACTTTTTTGAGATGTGTTGATGCCAAGAAATTTAAAATCAGCTTATATTTCTCTTAAAATGATACATTTTCTCAGTTTAAACATTTGATAGGTCATCTACGTTGTATTCTGAATAAAATATTGAAATTTGAAACTTCCACATCATTGCATTCTGTTTTTATTTACAATTTGTCCCAACTTTTTGGAATCAGGTTTGTAGTATTTTTTCATGTCATTACATTGTTTAGAGCATAAGAAACAAATGGGGGAAAAGAACATTTCTGAAAAAAAATATATTTTATTCATATTTTATTCACTATGGGACTTTTTTTTCCATTCACCAATCAATTTTTAGGTTTTGGGGCTTTTTAACTAAACTTTGTATATAGATGATTCTTAACGATGTTATGAAAGATAACATGAAATGGAATTAATTCATATACAATTATACTTTATGCAAAATGTGGGTAAAAAGTGTAATACTGGGAGTAATAATTGGCAACATTTTCATAATTATATCTAACAGGAATATCTACAGTGGACATGTATGAAATCAATGCCCTGTTTTGTTACAGAAAGTCATTTTGATTTGAAACCCCATAACATTTTCCTGAGATGTAGATTTAATTAAATATTAGTAAGATTTAAATGATAATTTCACCATATTTCCATAAGAGTCACTAATCACTAAATTAATGTCCAAGGAGAAAAGCACTGAATGTGCTCTTTACAGGACATCCAGACTTAAAACCATGATATGTATGGTGTCAGAGAAATTCACTAAAATATAATGTCCACTATAGTGGACAAAAGTCTATTCCTGGGTCCCAGGAGGATATTGAATTTAACAGTTAAAAACAGGCTGTGAGGCACTATATACAGGAACACACACTGTGTAAAGGTCATAGATCACAATTTTAAAAACTGTTTTATAAAGTTTTTATCTACTGAAAGTTTTCACAAAGGCATTTCGTCAACTGAGAAATCAGCAGCCTATGATGTTAAACAACAATTCATTAAACACAGCGTATTTCTATCCTTCACAGCCTCATTTTCACTCCTGAATTCTTTTTTTTAAATATGGTACTACCCTGACTAAGTGTAACGATATGGATCCACTGGAGGCAAGCTTTAAGAACCCAAGTGCAGATTATTTACAAAACAAAACCACAGACTTGACTTGAACAGCCACAGAGCTCACCAACAGCGGTACAGGGAATAATACTAGACAAAAACACAAACATGAGGGCTTAAATACACAGAGACTGATGACTAACAAGGAACACCTGTGAACAATCAAACAATGAACCAATGACAAACCTGATGAACACATGACAAAAACAACCAATGACAACATGACACAAGAGACTAGGGAAGAACATGACATGATCACATGAGGGCACAATGGAATCACATGTCAAACCAGGAACTATGACATTGAACATAAAATAAGAACGTGAAACAAACCCCCAAATAAAATGTGACATATCCCCCCCTCTGAGGGTGGCTCCTGACGCCCTAACAAACAAGACATGAAACAAATGAAAAGTCCTGGAGGGTGGAGGAGTGGAGGAGGTCTTGGGGGAGGGATAGTGGGCCAGGGGAACAGGACATGGACCATGGCAAGGCAAGGCAGCATGGGCGGAACTGGGCCATTACGAAAAATAACCATGGTTTTACTATAGTAAAAGTGTAGTAACCATGTTTTTTTGGCTAATTGGTTACCATTTATATAACCACAGTTTTACCACAAATACCATGGTTAAACTATGGTTAGAGTAGCAAAATTTGTGAGAAAAAAAAATTGTGGTTACCATGGTTTAACTACAAATAAAAACATGGTTATTGTAGTTAAACCATGGTAACCACAATTTTTTTTCTCACAAATTTTGCTACTCTAACCATAGTTTAACCATGGTATTTGTGGTAAAACTGTGGTCATGGTTCATTTTCGGGTGGGCGGACCTGGGCCACGGGGCATGGGCAGACATGCGCCACGGGGCAGTTTAGGAAGCCATGGAGGCACAGGAAGTTCAAGCGACCATGGCGGTGCAGGAAGTTCAGGAAGCCATGGTGATGCAGGAAGGTAAACGGACCATGGCGGTACAGGCAGTTCAGGGGGACACAGCCTCTATGGCCTTAGCCAGATACCTACTGGATGTGGAAACATTCTGGTTTGGAGTGCACTGAGGGATTAAGGGAGTCCTCATCTGCAAAACCCACAGTGTAAGCAGAGCTACTCAACAGTAGCGCATGGTCGATGTATTGAGCCATAGACCAATGAATTCGTTCGAATGACTCGTTCGAACAGGCTTGACTCACTTGAACAGACTTGACACAGAACTCACCAACAGCAGTACAGGGAATAATACTAGACAAAAACACAAACATGAGGGCTTAAATACACAGAGACTGATGACTAACAAGGAATACTTGTGAACAATCAAACAATGAACCAATGACAAAACAGAACTGATGAACACATGACACAAGAAGCTAGGGAAGAACATGACATGATCACATAAGCGCACAATGGAATCACATGACGAACCAGGAACTATGGCATTAAACATAACAAAATAAGAACATGAAACAAAACCCCAACCAAACTGTGACACTAAGGTCTATATTGTTGTCAGTCCTGTATTTCAGTTCTTAATTTGGTCACGCTCACACACAGTTTGGCTATTTATGGGAGGGACAACCGCCTTCTGTAACTGAATTCACACCCGTATATTTTCAGGGCACAACCGCATGTTTGTCTAACCCGTGCTGTGTGAACAGAACTGGACAACTAGTTGTCTGCCAAATGCTGTGTTATAATTACCATTATTACTAGATGGCAACCTGTGACATTCTACTCAGAGCGGTTCACTTCCTTGGACTCAAAATATTTTCTTTGGCAAAACTATTAACACCAAAATGAATCTGTGTAGTACATCAATTAACAATTTTTTATGTGGTTTTGGTTCACAAGAAGCAGATATGAGTTGAATCACATCAGTGGATTTTAGATCTACATGTCGTCCTCCACCGTAGCAGCTCCAGTTATATTTTTTGGTCTGCTCGTGACTCAAAAACTCTGTTCTTTACTCAGGTATAAAAGCTGCTGTCGGTTAAGATTTTACAGATAAACTCACGCCTCGACTGAACTCTTGTGTCAAATATGATAAGACTTTCTAGTTTTAATCACATTGCTATAGTTACAGGTGATAACTTCCATTGCATGTTCATACAGACAGTAGGCTAGTTGAGCTGCTATTGTAAGCTGCTGTGTAAACAACATTCCTACACTCACACCTGTAAGTAAATGTTGTCAGTCTCAAACATGAATGTAGTGAAAACAGTCCAATGGACCGCTGCAGTGATGACATATTTTTGTAGGCTAACCTGGAAATTAGCATCACCCTGGTTCCCTTGACAAAAAAAGTTTTTTGTTTCAGTGGTTTTTGGATTATTTCTGAATATAAGATCTGTGACCAACAAAAGTTATTATTCTGAAAATATCTTAAGCTTAACTACAGGCAAAAATCTATTTTAAAAAAAACAACAAACAACAACAAGAACACTGACACTGACAGTAGTGAGTGTGCGGTTCAGAGTTCACTTGGGCAGTACACTCTTCTGTCCACATGAGTTGTTTTGTGTGCGGGGTGTGGTGTTCAGATCCTGGCACTAAAATCTATGTTTAAATGTTTAATTTACCCCACCTGCTCTCCCTTGTTACCCTCCTTGTTTGCTCCCTATTTATTCTCCTTTGCTGCATCCCTGCACATCCTAAAAGTATGTACTCTTTTTTTGTGAAGAAAAAGAAGCTTTGGGACATACTACTTTGTCATCTTTAACGTCATCTTTGTCTCTTAGTTACGAGGTGCATCCTTTCACCATTTAAACTGCCCTGTCAATCATCTTGTCACAGTTAAAACCCTCCACATTCAATTTAATTTAAATGGAGAGAATTGTAGTAGCACGTTGATCTGTCAGTCATCTTTCATGTGGAGACTCCCCTCATGGGCTTGCAATTTGAATATGATGATGTTTAAAAGTAACGGCCAAACGTATCATTACAAAAGTTATCAACGCTGTTGCTGATAAAATATAATGTATATAACACTGAATAAATATCTTATTCACTCAAACCCCTTTATCTAAACCTCTTAACTGTCAGACTTGCACATCTGCTACCATATTTGTAGTTTTTAACACTTTTTTTAATCCACATTTGTAGTTCTAATTGAATCCTTGTCCAACTCACAATGGGTTGTGGGGAATATTAGCCATCAGAGTGTGCATCGATCTGCACTTTGAATTAATAGATCCGGGTATCTTTGGAATACTCTTTTCAACATACGATGATTTAGGGTGTACTAATTTTAATTTTAAATACTGTTTAGGACAGATAGTATGCAAATTGGGATGCACCACTTGTGTATTCAGTCCTGTGCCAGTTCGTTGTCCAATGTTTCCTGTCGTGTGTTAAAAAAGGCCATTAACATTGCACTATTGAGTCCTGCCTCATCCCTTCCAACCCTGACACATTCAAACTTATACCCTGGGGAATGTCTTTAGATTGTATGAATATAATATGATATTACCCTGGTTTCACAGACAAGGCTTAAAGGCCCACTTTGTTGATGTAATTTCCAATGAAACAGGAAGACAGGGCAGGTCATATCAAAAAGCTCCTCCCCTTTTTAAAAATAGACTGTGTGTGCGCTGTGGCAGTTTGCATGACACAAACGTGAAACCAGACTTCATTCACCTCGATGGAAAGCATATTTACACATTTGTCATAAACGTTCCTTATTCCCAATATAATGCATTATGTGCCATTAACCATGTAGAAAATAGTAAATGTGTTAATGAGTTTCAAGCAGTTTCATCATCTGTTTATAATGTAGGGGGCGGAACGCTTCAGACTCAGGAGAGCATTTGATTGGACAGAAAATCTGATGAGAAGCTGAAGTGCAGCGTGATGTCATCAAAATCATTAATCATTAATTTATTGAGGGAAGTGAGAGACTGTGACTGAGATTGGAAGTGAAACTCTGAATGCTTATATCTTCTAAATGCAAATTTTGTCATTGTTTGGGAGCACACTGGCTTATAGATAACAGTATGACATATTCATATAATATAATATGACCATATTAGCCCGGTTCTGTCAACACTGCACTGGCTCCCTATTAAACATCGTATAAATTTTAAAAACTTGCTTATTACTTACAAAGCACTAAATGGTTTAGCTCCCCAGTACTTGAGCGAACTCTTAACGCATTATACTCCATTACGTCTATTGCGGTCTCAAAACTCTGGCCAGTTGATAATACCTAGAATATCAAAATCAACTGCAGGCGGTCGATCCTTTTCCTATTTAGCGCCTAAACTCTGGAACAGTCTTCCTAGCATTGTTCGGGAAGCAGACACACTCTGTCAGTTTAAATCTAGACTAAAAACGCATCTCTTTACTATGGCTTACACATAAAACATTATCAATTTCTATTATTCAAATCAATAAATGATTGTTAGGCTGCATTAACTAGGTCAGCCGGAACCGGGAACACTTCCCATAACACCTGATGTACTCGTTACATCATGAGAAGAATGGCATCTACGCTAATGTTAGTCTCTCTGTTTATCCCAAGGTTAATTGCCTCTGGCAATGTTGGGGACACCTAAATTTCATCTATATTACCGATCTGCCCGCATTGACACTATATGATACTTGAAATTAGCTGGATAACATCACCGTTTCACCAGAACGGCTGTACAAATTCTGTTGCATTATTTTCCTGTTAACAATGTGAAGCTGCTTTGAAACAATTGGACTTGTTAAAAGCGCTATATAAATATAGGTGATTTGATTTGATATATAACTAAAAGCCAAAAAACTAAAATTTTGATTTCATGGGGAAATCAAGCCTATAGTCCCAGACTAACATGCAAGTTTGAGCTGTTTAAACTGAAAACATCTTGCACTGACAAATCTTAAAATATGTCAGTGTCATTGTTTTGTCTCAAGATGCACACCAGTTATATTTTTCCTAAGGCACTTTTATTAAAGCTAATTAAATATCCTAACTGAAACCAAGTCCTAATCCTGGCTTAATCTAAGCCTTGTCTGTAATATAATGTATAGGTATTTTAACAAATTACAGTTTACTACTTTTAATATTGGTCGATCACACATAACCATTAACAAGAAGTTACTTGATGTAGAAAGCTATATTTTATAGCTTTTAGCTTAGCTAGCTTTTCCTTTCAGTTTATCTTAGCTAATTTTCTATAGAGCAATTTGTAGCTTATAGCTAGTGATATTTTTGAATGGTATCATGTCTCCATGGGCTTCGCTATGCAATATGACACAATTACAAAGTGAGCACTGAGTTGAGCTATGTAAATATCATATGATGTATTTAATAGCATTTACCATCTCAGGTGACGTCCTCCAAACATCATCCTGTTAAACGTCCCAAATACTCAATGATTAATCGTCCAGAGGTGGGCTCATTTACAAAGCTGACGGGCTGTGTGTAATGTTCCCATGGATATTGTCCTTGCTGGTAAACAATCAGAGGAGGGTGCAAAGATGTACTTTACCCCATCAGCCATGTAAACTTCAGGGACCACACAAAGTGTATTTATACCTCACACATCTTGATATAAACAGCTGTGTTTAATAATTGAGCATCCAGCGAGCATAAATGTCCCTGACTGCCAGGCGTGGGCACCATGTTTCCTCTCAGGTCCTCTTCTCCTGCATACTCTAACTGAGTGACTGAATGCAGGGCCCAGTTAAGCAGCCCCTGAAGACTATCTCTACTAGGTTATTATCGTTATCGCCCTGTCAGCTAAGACTTGTGAGGAATGTGACCGACTGTGGCACAGCTCAAGACCCTCTCACTTGGGTTCTGCAGAAACACCTTCAACCCATCCGTCAACCGACCCCCCTGGCCTTTTTGAAAAACAAGTACTCTCTAAGTAGCGAAGAGGTGCCAGGGCTAATTATAAACAAATCATTGATGTTTTAGGGACCTGGGTAGCCTGCAGTAAAAACCTGGAACTGAGCCATGAAGGATGGGAGGGCAGGGGGATCAGCTGAAGTGTTCTGCTTGAGAGAGCGTTCAATAGACTGTGGCAGGGGACCTCACACGGGGACCGCAGTGCTATGGCAGAGTGACAGGTGTTTAAGAGCAGAGCCAAACAAAGACAAGAGGCTGCATAGTGGAAGGCATGAGAGGTGAGTGTCTTAGCCAGGCACAGACATTCAGAAGACTGGTGGGGCTCGATTTCTGAAACTTTAGAGAGACTTTAGTTCTACAGTAAAAGAATCAAACATAGAAATGGTTGAAAATGTAATGATCAGTTGTGCTCCTTGCAAGATCATTTAGGGAATCTGCCAAAGAGCAATTCTGAAATAACACATGAAGACCCCATGACAAGGGGCTGTCTACATTTTTCTTTTGTCAGTTTGAGGTTATTTTTGAAAGCATTTGATTGGATAAAGATTTGTGTAGTGCAAAATGAGTCATCAACATTGGTGGCCTGTTTTTCCATAAGTTGCCATGAAATGAAAATTCACCCTCTCCATTTTCTAAATGCATGTTATTGATCTTATTATGAATGTGATATGGTTAATTTTTCCAAATTTGTTTTGACCTTGTAATTTTCAATAGAGGGTATGCATTGAAGTCGCTTTTCCGCTGGAACACACCCTTTGACCGGACTAAGTGGCAGAAGAGCTGCTGCATAATAGGGGAAACAAACAATTATCAGTTTAAACTAAAGGTTGGACTCGATAGTGTTCCTTACAACTTACCAAAGATTGATCCATGGATATTAACATGCAGCAATGGAATCGTGTTTCCTGACATTTACAGTATATTCAACGCTGGGGAAATACAAAGCAAATTTACCTGTGAATGCTTTATATAAATACAGTATAGGTACACTGTAAAATTTTATTAGTTAGACTTACTTAAAAAAAGCATGCAAACCGATTGCCTTAAAAAAACCCAAGTGAAATAGGAATAGTATGTTGTGCAAACAAATGCTGTTAGTAGTTCACTTACACAAGAGTTCTAGTAACTAAAAAGAACTGTAGAGAGAGTACTTGATCTTTTACTTTAGATTTACTCTTGACTTAGTATAGCTATCATTGTTGTTACCATTGTTGTGTTTTGCATGATGAATGTTGAATTCTGTGTGTGACTCAAGCTTGGTCGACTGCAAGATATTTTTCCAAAGATGGATTATATCAATAAAAAGTTTAATTTATGACATAAGCATTTGCAATAAAATTGTAAACAATCATTATATGACATGAAGGGAAGTATTACATAGGTTGCTTTTAAAAGGTGACTAAATCATTAACTATAGTTAGTTATTCAGTCAGAAGCTATAGGTCTAAATGTGGGTTATCACTTATATCAATGTTATATATACACTCACCTAAAGGATTATTAGGAACACCATACTAATACTGTGTTTGACCCCCTTTCGCCTTCAGAACTGCCTTAATTCTACGTGGCATTGATTCAACAAGGTGCTGAAAGCATTCTTTAGAAATGTTGGCCCATATTGATAGGATAGCATCTTGCAGTTGATGGAGATTTGTGGGATGCACATCCAGAACATGAAGCTCTCGTTCCACCACATCAAAAAGATGCTCTATTGGGTTGAGATCTGGTGACTGTGGGGGCCATTTTAGTACAGTGAACTCATAGTCATGTTCAAGAAACCAATTTGAAATGATTTGAGCTTTGTGACATGGTGCATTATCCTGCTGGAAGTAGCCATCAGAGAATGGGTACATGGTGGTCATAAAGCCGTGACATTTAAACAATGCCCAATTGGCACTAAGGGGCCTAAAGTGTGCCAAGAAAACATCCCCTACACCATTACACCACCACCAGCCTGCACAGTGGTAACAAGGCATGATGGATCCATGTTCTCATTCTGTTGACACCAAATTCTGACTCTACCATCTGAATGTCTCAACAGAAATCGAGACTCATCAGACCAGGCAATATTTTTCCAGTCTTCAACTGTCCAATTTTGGTGAGCTCGTGCAAATTGTAGCCTCTTTTTCCTATTTGTAGTGGAGATGAGTGGTACCTGGTGGGGTCTTCTGCTATTGTAGCCCATCCACCTCAAGGTTGTGTGTGTTGTGGCTTCACAAATGCTTTGCTGCATACCTCAGTTGTAACGAGTGGTTATTTCAGTCAAAGTTGCTCTTCGTTTGGAGTTCAGGAGATTGTCTTGACCAGGACCACACCCCTAAATGCATTGAAGCAACTGCCATGTGATTGGTTGATTAGATAAATGCATGAAGGAGAAATTGAACAGGTGTTCCTAATAATCCTTTAGGTGAGTGTAATGTCACATCGTCCAGCCCTAAAACTTGTATAGTTTATGTCAGTGTTTATTTAAAAACATCCAATCATGCACAATATAAGATGGTAAATATTTAACTGATGACTTGTCAGTACAATATATACTATAAATAAGGTATGATTATACCCTAAAATGATAACTGCAAATCCACGTTTCGCTGCCAGGAGTCCAGTTGTTTCTGTGAATTGCAGCAATCCATTTGCTTCTCTTTTCTGTAGCTTTTGGCAGTCTGTTAAAATATACCTCAGATTTCTTGTCAAATCTATTTGTACAGTCAATCTCAAAGCTCTTTACTGTTTTAGATGTGTTGTTTGTGTTTTTCACAGCATTCATGCTGAAAACCAATGCTGCCCCTCAGTCTTTTTGCCACTCAGTGGGCGTAACCGCAGTCACTGTGAACGCCTGTGATGTCACATGCATACCCTCTATTAAAAAATCACAACATGATTTTCTTGTGAAATGTCAGACTTTACTCTGGTGATGAATGATGGACTTTTCCAGTCATTTAAAGCTAGATTTACTAACAGCTTGCGCCAGCACAAACCCTCTTTTGGCGTTAAAAGGATTTACTAAAGATAAGGGTTATTTTTGCAGCAGACCTTATTGCATATGCATTTGTAGGCATTTCCCTACAAATGCATATGCAAACGCAAAATTTATGGGAGGATTCATGCAAGGTGATTTACTAAGGTTTGTGCTCATCAGTATACTGGTATTTGTGCCAGTATTTAACACCCAAAAAAGCATGTCTTATACCAGATGCTAATTTGCGTTGGTATTCGTAGATTGCGTTGGTCATTATGGAAATGATCTGGCTGTGTTTGTGTTCTTTAATTTGGGCATTGTCAGTTGATCACATGCACAATTTCCATTCCATCTGCATTTTTTTTTTTTTTTTTTTTTGTGGAATTGCACTCTTACGCTAATTTGCCTTGTTTGACATTTGCATCATTCTTACAATTGTCTGCAAGCTCACATTCATATCTGCCTCCATCCAGTCAACAGCCGGTGGATTGAACCAAGTTCCCACAGTTTGTTTCACTCGGATGTAGGTCACGTTTCATTGTATATCTTCTAAAAGTTCATTTCTTCTTTATATTTAATAGATGATAATAGTCCACTATAGAACTGTCCAAATGTACAAGATGGTCCAAGCACAATCTTGTAAATTTGTAGGTTAACCCATAAGGCTATTTTGCATTTGCCATGGACTTCCTCTGTAATGAGATGTTAGAATGGTGAATTTTGAAACAATATAAAAATCCCTATTCTAAAAACCCATTTGAAATTCCAGAAGGAACCCATGGCTTGAATATATGAGTTCTCTCCAGGGATTTAGGACTGCAAATGACAGTTCTACAGAATGCTTGAGTCATTCCCCAGATGTAATGATGGTCCTCATTTTCATCCATGTAAAGCAGCAGTATTTAAAAGCACTAAAATTCTGTCTACTTAAAACATCCACTATTTATTTTATTATCAACCTTGTTTTTTGTGCTTGTGAGTGATGAATCAGAGAAAGAAATGTCCCAGCATGGAATATGTGGGAGTGGGGAGTTTTGCCGTTAATTCCAAAACAGGCTGAAATAAATGCACATGAGAATCCTTCACTGTGGTGAAATCATCCTCCTGTTTCATGTACTCTATGACTCCCAGTGGAGAGTGAAGAACGAAATGTGAAATGGCTGTTTAGGACAGGGCAGCAAAGCCATGTGTTCATGTGTTCAAACAGATTTAGAATAATGTTATGTTATGCTACTGCACGTTTGTGAGTGCAAGTGTACGCGTATTGCTCACTTAAACATGAACCTGCTAAAGTGAGATTCATTGTTGAGGGGCTTTATTGAATGGGACAGTTTTAAGAGGACTGTAGCATAATGGTCAGCCCCTACGGCACCCTCCTCTTTAGCTCTCCACAGGAGAAAAAGGTTAAATAAATGTTAGTGGTGTGATAACCCGCCTGTTTTCTGTAGGGGGCAGGCAGGCTTTACATAGTTGTGATGCACAGAGGCAGTGTAACAATGTCTCAATGTTTTTGTTTTATATTGCTGAGAATAGAATTTAGATTCATACTTCTGATGATGTAATCTAGGTTGCAGATATAAGCATTTAGCCAGTGACAGATCCCAGCAAGCAACAGTCACCATTTCACCATCTCGGTTAACTATAGACCTATATAGACTATATATTATGGCTATGAGTTACCCACTTCTAGCTAAAATAACCTAGAATTTGGTTACATGTCTTTTTTGCCAAAAACTTTGATGAATGATGAATGATATTTGATATGATATGATTTGATTTCATGTAAGCAAAGTCATCAGTGATTCATTTCTTTGACATGTTCATGTTCTGGACGACTAGTCTATTCTTGGGCTATGATTAGACGTCTATTAAATGTTCCAAAAAAAAAAAAATCCAAATTATGCCTTGTTTTAGGCTAGATGTCAGGGCTGTGTTTGGATGGCTATTAGACATCTTTTAATGCTTTCCTGCTGGGATATATCTGTTGAGCACATGAATGCAGTGATCTCATCATTGCAACTTGATTTCATCCTAACTAACAGTGCAAACACAATATAAATAAGAGATTCATTGTGCAGTGTAGACAGCACAACATTGATTATAATGAGAGTTTTGGCGAGAATCCAGAACTCAGTCACTGATAAACTCACACTTTTGACAGCGCCAGGGGAGTGTCCTTTGAACAGTTTCTGTATATAGTTTAATCACAGTTTAAATAACTGATTATTTTCATCCTACTAAGAGAAACTATGTGAAGTTGACCATTTAGTCACTAGCTTGATTTACTGACGCATAGATAGCAATAAACAATTTTGAGACAATATAACATCTGACTGTACATGAATCATTACATATCTGAAATCACTGGTCACAGATTAGGCATTTAACACAGTTACTTACATGTTGTAGCATCACTGTTGCCAACTTTCTGCAGAGTCAATAGCTACAGACCTCCAAACTTCGTGTGGCCTACAGATTAGCTCAAGAAAGCTTCATGTAATGGCTTTCCATAGCCATATAAAGCGTTGGATGCAGTAGTGTAAAGCACGCTGCCACTGGACTCCAGAGCAGTGAAGGCAGTGTTCTCTGGAGTGTGGAATCATGCTTTTCTGTCTGGCAATCCGATGGATGAGTCTGGGTTTGGCAGCTGCCAGGAGAACAGTACTTTCCTGACTGCATTGTGTCAAGTGTAAAGTTTGGTGGAGGGGGGATTATGGTGTGGGTTGTTTTTCAGGGGTTGGGCTTGGCCCCTTAGTTCCAGTGAAAGGAACTCTTAATGCTTCAGCATTCCAAGACATTTAGGACAATTTCATGCTCCCAACTTTGTGGGAACAGTTTGGGGATGGCCCCTTCCTGCTCCAACATGACTGCGCACAAGTGCACAAAGCAAGGTCCATAAAGACATGGATGAGTGAGTTTGGTGTGGAGGAACTTGACTGGCCTGCATCAGTGCCTGACCTCACAAATGCACTTCTATAGAATGATCGAAAATTCCCATAAACACACTCCGGTAACACTTTAGAATGGGGAACACATATTCTCTATTAACTACAACTTTCGCCTCAATAAACCACTAATTACTGTTTATTAATAGTTAACACTATTAATAGTTAATATTAATAGTAAGGTAATTACGTTTAGGTATTGGGTAGGATTAAAGGATGTAGAATATGGTCATGCAGAATAAGGCATTAATATATGATTTATAAGTACTAATAAACATCCAATATCCTAGTAAAATGCATGGTAATGGCGAGAATTGAACCCTAAAATAAAGTGTTACCCAACCTTGTGGAAAGCCTCCCCAGAAGAGTTGAAGCTGTTATAGCTGCAAAGGGTTTTATTGCCACATTAAAAATATAAAAATACACAATCGGGCAGGTGCTTTTGGGAGGAACTAGTTGGAGAAATGTTTTTGCCACCTTGGATGGCTTGGAAGCCAGAGTGTTCATGTTGACAGAAGGAAGTCTCTCTTATTCACAAGAAAGTCCCTCTTAAATCGTCACCCTTCTCATATGCTGAACTTTTAGTGGAAGTGTGAGACATTGTGAAGAAGGGAGGAAAAGTAACAGGGAGCATAAGTCAACAATTCTTCTCTTTGCTCAGTGAGTAAGTGCAAGTAATGATAATAAACATAACGGTCAGAGATTGATGGTGGATGGCCCTGACCTTGAGCACGTACAGCATGGGCACTGGCCATGCCCACGGCAGGCACTGTTCCCTCTGAAAAATTCCCACATTACCCTTCGTGGCAAAGGAAGAAATGACAGACATCATTTCCCCCCACGATCAAGCACTGTTGATCTCTGCGTTGACACGATTTGATGCAATCTGCTGCTCGGCACAAAATAATTGAATGTGCTGAAAATTGGAAACTATTTCTAGGTATTTCCTCTCTTTAAAGTTCAGGGCAGATTAGCTTAATTAAGGAGGGGAAAACAGGAAATTTTAAAGTCCTGTGGGTAATTAATAGGCAGCCTTGGCCAAGAGGTCTGCATGGTCATTCTCTGTAAGGATCCAGGAAAAGGCTGTATTTTTGTCCGACATTGTAAATGTTGTTGATAAAACCAGCATCTGCACATCTTCAAAACAGAAACATTACTGAAATACAAAACACTTAAGCAGTGCATGCTTGTGTCATAAAATCTAAGATTAGAATTTTTAAAAAAGAGAGATTTTGTCTAAATGTGGGGGTTTGTAAAAGTGACCATACACTATAGCACACAGGTTGTCTGTTGTCTGTATCTTACTATATCCTGAAGTGTGTCTCTTTGAGCTGTATCCTGTCTTACGTCATCCCTGATTTACTCTGGTTTCTTGTCTTGTTATCAGTTTATTATTGGCTCCCGGGGGACTGCTGATAGTTTAGTAGGGCAGTCCCAGAACAACACACAGAGATCACTCTATTGCAAGAGCCACAAATAACCAAAGCTGTTCTTTGTGTAATTGGCAGTGTGATGAATGTGCCTTATGTGTTACCATTTCTTGTTATTCATTTATGTAGATGAGTTTAACATCAAAAAAACAGTTAGGAATAGGGTTGGAATAGGGTATTATCAATTCCAAATTTCAATTCCAATAAGGTAAAAAAAAGGGAAATATAAAGATATCAAACATATTTATTCTAGATTCAAGAGTTTTATTTGTCACATACACAGTTATATACAGAATATACAACCGGCAGTGAAATGTAAACAGGTTCGCTCCATGGACAGTGCAAAATTCACAGTTAAAAACACAAGGAGGAAATTATAATAGAAATAGAATAAAAAAAATATTTATAAAAATATTTTTGCAAAATATTACTTTGCTGCTGAATACAATGAACAAAAATCATCAGCAGCCTAAAGAACACTTACATGAGGACCTTTTGCCTGTTATTAACAAAAATACCACAGCAAAAACAACTAGACTAACTAATATAAATAACAAACATTATTAAAGACATATAAACAGTCAGTAAATAAGAACTAAAAAATAAGTAAGTTAAATAAGAACAAATAAACATATTAGCAACAGCACACATACTGAACAAAGATCAGATAGAATTAAAATCAAATGTAAAATAACACTGCATAGTTTTCTTTTTATAAATAAAATATACTGTAGATTCATCCTAATGAAAGTTACTCAAGTTAAAGTTATTCAAGTCTAGATCAGTGAGTGATTTACTTTTTTGATGAACCTTAATGACACCGACGGCAGCAGATTAATAGGCTGCTGTCACTTTAAAAGCTGCACGGATCCAATATTCTGATATACACGTGTCAGGAATGAGTCGTAGATGGATTCAAATGCAAGTAAGGTGGTTTATTATGGTAACAGAAAAACAAAGAATGTCCGGGGATTGGCTGGCGGTGACGCAGGGACTCAATGGGCTAGACAGTGAAGACGTTGTGCGGTGATAATCCCAGAGTGGTAATCGTGGAGTGTGGAACACAGGAACACGAAGACACAGGAACACGGGAGAGACAGGCACGGCATCACTGGAAGAACAATGACTCGACAACACGGTGGTGGTGAGATGGGAACTAAATAGACAGAGCAGATGGATATCAGGTGCGATGGATGATTGCTGAGTGTGTGATCAGTGAGCACGCCCCCCACACTCACCTCGCATACACACACAGGCAGTAACTAGGAGACAACGAATTCAAAAAAAAAAATAATAATAATAATTATATATATATATATAGGTAAACAATGTTAACCACAAATTCACCATGGGTTTGCTACAAAAAACATAGTTTAACCATGGTATTTGTGGCAAAACTGTGGTTATACAAATGGTAATCAATCAGCCAAAAAACGTCTCAGGTTCCGTATGTAACCATGGTTCCCAGGAGAGGGAACAAGACACTGCGCCAAGCGCTGCGGGAACGCCTCTGAGTGATTGCATCATGAAGTACTCGTAAAATCAGTCCAATGGCATGACGAGACGTCATAGGTGCGTGATGTCATTGACCAGGAAACTATTAAGCACCCCTGAACCAAACAGTGTCAGCTTCTGATAAGTCGAACAAGTGAAAAGTGACGCAGCATCTCGTTTCCTCTCAGGGAACCATGGTTACATACGTAACATGAGACATTCCCTTTCAAGGGAACTCACGCTGCGTCAAGCGCTGTGAGAACTCGATACCCATAATCCTCAAATGCCTGTATATGTGAAGTTGCAAAGCACATTATGCTACAAGCACCCGAGAACCTGGAGTAGAGGCCACATCCAGGTTATAGAATCTTACAAAGGTGTGTGGAGAAGACCACCCTTCCGCATCACACACTTCTTGAAGAGAAACTCCTGACAACAGAGCCATAGAAGCAGCCATACTCCTAGTCGAGTGGGCTCGGACCATTAGTGGTGAGGGTTGACCGGCCGACTCATATGCGAGTGAAATAGCCTTGACTATCCACTTGCTTAGCGTCTACTTAGATGCAGGCTTCCCTTTACTCAGGGACCCAAAACACACAAACAGTTGATCAGACTTGCGCCACAGGGCAGCTCTGTGGACATAAGCCCTCACTGGGCAGAGCAAATTAAATTTCTCCTGGTCTGGGTTCTGGAAGGGAGGTGGAGAAAAGGCCTGCAGCATTATAGGGCCCACTACATTAGTGGGGACCTTAGGGACATATCCTTGTTTCGGAAATAGAAACGCTTTCACCATACCAGACGCAAACTCAAGACACGAAGGAGCAACAGACAGTGCTTGTAAATTCCCAGTTCTTTTAAGAGACAAGATAGCCAGAAGAAACAGAGTTTTTAATGTGAGAAATTTCTCTGGCACCTCTTCAGTGGGCTCAAAGGGGGCCAGAGCTAGGCCTTCTAACACTATGGCCAGATCCCAGGTCGCAGGCCTTAGCCTCAGAGTACCACGAAGGAAGCGGGTTACCCATGGGTGTCTTCCCACCAATGTACCATCTAGAGGAACATGGTAGGCGGATATAGCTGCCACGTATACTTTTAAGGTGGAAGGGGATAGCCCTGAAGAGAACTTTTCTTGAAGAAACTCTTTTATTGAACCGACTGGGCAATTGGATTCAACAAATGGTTTGTACACCATGCAACAAAAACTCTCCATTTAAGGGCATAAAGCCTCCTCGTAGAAGGAGCTCTGGAGTGCAATATGGTCTCTACTACCTCCATAGAGAGACCTGAGCCTATGAGCTGGGCCCCCTCAGAGGCCAAGCCCACAGTTTCCACAGCTCCGGATGTGGGTGCAGGACTGACCCCATCACCTGGGAGAGAAGGTCCCTCCTGACCGGAATTCCCCACAGGGGACCTTCGAGGAGAGACACATTGTCTGACAGCCATACTCGGCCCAGCCAGAACGGGGCTATCAATAACAGCCAAATCTTGTCCCGCTTACTCTCTCCAGAACTCCTGGTAGTAATGCCAGAGGGGGAAAGGCTTAAAGATGCAACCTCAGCCACATCTGCACCATGGCATCCAACCCCAGGGGGACCAGATATGTGAGGCAATAATACAGGGGACAGTGCGTTGTCTCTCAAGACGCAAACAGATCCACCTGAGCTTGCCCGAAATGGCTCCAAAGGAGCTCCACCACCTCGGGGTGGAGTCTCCATTCCCCCAGCACCACTCCCTGCCTCGACAGAGAGTCTGCCATCTTGTTCAGATACCCATATATATATATATATATATAATATATATAATGCTCGAACTGATTAACAACTTCCCCATGGCCCAAACCAGAACTCAAAGTGCCAGCTTCCAAAGTTGGCATGAGCATAAACCCCCCCGGTGATTTATATAGGAGACCACTGCTGTATTGTCCGTGCGGACCAACACATGGAACCAAGCATCCTTCCACATAACCAAGGCACATAGGCATCGCTGCGTGACCTTGATCATGCAAAATGGATTTCCCCTCTGGGAGAATCTCTTGGTTTTGATGTACAACAGGCCAAAAGGTATTATGTTGGACACTGCTGCCATCAAACCCAGTAGTCTCTGAAACTGTTTTACAGTGAGTGACTGGCATAGTCTTATCCTGCTCATGGCTTCCAGGATCGATTTCACCTGGGTGGGCGCCAGACGAGCCCTCATGGTCTTTGTGTCCCATACTACACCCAGAAAAGTGGTACTCTGTCGTTGAGATAGCACGCTTTTCTTTACATTTAGGCTTAGCCTCATTTTTATATGAGCGAGGACAGCATCTCGATACTGAGCCGCCAGTTGTTCCGACTGCACCAGAATGAGTTGTCTATATAATTCAGAACGTGGATGCCCTGGAGTCTCAGAGGAGCCAGTGCTGCATCCACACACTTTGTGAATGTGCGGGGCGACAATGCTAGGCCAAACGGAAGAACCTGATATTGGTATGCTTCGCCCCTGAAAGCAAACCTGAGGAACTTCCTGTGTTGAGGAACGATGGAGATGTGAATGTATGCATCTTTTAGGTCTATTGTGACACACCAGTCCTCGGACCTGACCTGACACATGATCTGTTTCAGAGTGAACATTTTGAATTTTAATTTTTTGACTGCTTTTGATTTAGCTGACACAGATCTAGAATGGGATGCAGCCCTCCGTCCTTCTGTGGAACTATAAAGTACCGACTGTAAAACCCAGACTCTCAGCTGTGGGGAAGAACCCTCTCTATAGCCTCTTTTTGCAGAAGCGTCTGTACTTCTTGTTCCATTACCAGAGCCTGCTCGTAGTTGACCACCGTGGATACTGTGACCCGAACTGAATTCTGTACCCCTTTTCTACTGTCTGCAGGACCCAATCTCAGATATTTGGCAGAAGTTTCCACGCTGCCAGAAAATCTACTAAAGGAACCGGCCTGTTGAGGCTGGCCTCTGGTGTTTGCTGAGCAGCCAGCTCGGTGTCCTGAAGCGGTGCACTGGCAGGAAGCAACCGAACTGACCCACTCTGAGCCCTCCTCGGAGGGCGCAAGCTTCCCCACGCCGCTACGTTTCCAGGTGGACATGGAGATTTGTGCTCACTGAGCACTGCTGCGCCCTGAAGCATCAGAGGTGGCAGGGTTGGCAGACTGGCCCCCTGATGGCACTGAGAGGAGACGGTCACTGTGAGATGGGAAACACACCGCCTCCCCTCGGAGGGCACTGCCATCAGAAGCCTGACACTTCTGCCATCAGGACTTCTTCACCGAAGCCTTCCTAGAGATAATCACAGTCCTCAGATCTGCTCTACCTCGGGAAGATTTTGGCTGAGCGCGCTGTCCCGGCCCCAGTCTCTCTGTGGGGGAGCACGGGAAGCAAAACTCCCTTTCTGTTGCGCTCTGTGCTAGGAGGACGTACTCAGTTGGGGCTGCTCCCGCCCAGCAGCCCCAGAGACATGAGACTTACGAGGGAGAAACTTTTGAAACACAGCTGCCTGTTTTTTTGCTTCTTGGAACCTCTCGACGACCGAATTTACAGAGTCACCAAAGAGGCCAGCAGGGGAGACAGGGGCATCTAACAAAAACTTTTTATCTCTGTCCTTGATGTCTGACAGGTTTAACCAGAGATGTCTCTCCGTGGCCACCAGGGCTGTCTCCTTGGTGGCCCGAAGAGACAAGTCAGTGGCTCACCTGATTTACGCTAGATTTACACATATTCGTCAGGAACCCCCGGTGAGGCGGGAAGTTAAGCGTTGGTCACCCCACTCAGAGACCGCGCTACAGGCAGCTCTGGGCGATGTGGATTGGGACATGTTCCGAGCGAGTTCAGCTGACGTAAGCGAGTTCACAGACGTGGCGCTTTGCTTCATCAACACGCTTACAGAGCAAGCCACGCAAACAATAACAATAACGTCCTTCTCAAATCAGAAACCGTGGGTGGACAATTCAATCCGCGCGGCAGTGAACGCACGCACTGCTGCTTACAACGCCGGTCTCCATTCAGGGAATATGAATGAATACAGATCGTCCTGCTATGCTCTCAGACGAGCAGTTAAAGCCGCAAAACTCCGTTATAAAGACCGAGTGGAGTCTCATTTCCAACTCAACGACTCGCGGCGCATGTGGCAAGGTCTGAGGTCCATCTGCTCCTTTGGATCTAAATCCTCTGCAGAGGCAAGCGTTGATCCGTTGCTCGTGAACGAGTTAAACTCTTTCTATGCTCGCTTTGACTGTAACCGCGGCAACGCGACTCCGCCAAGTGTGGCGTTAGAGGAAATTACTCAGAGCAGCAACAATCACGTGATCTCTGTCTCGGAGGATGAAGTTCGGAGAGCACTCAAGCGTGTGGACGTTAGGAAAGCTGCCGGGCCGGATGGTATTTCAGGTCGTGTTCTGCGGTCCTGTGCTGATCAGCTCACCGGGTTGTTTACATCTATCTTTAATGAGTCCCTCGCTACATCTGTGGTCCCCACCTCCTTCAAAAAATCCACCATCATCCCTGTCCCTAAGAACAGTAAACCCTCTTGCCTAAATGACTATCGTCCAGTGGCTCTCACGTCTATAGTCATGAAGGTCTTTGAGAGACTCATTAAAAACACCATTTGCGCCTTCATTCCTGGCACTTTGGACCCTCTTCAGTTTGCCTATCGTCCCAATAGATCGACTGAAGATGCCATCTCTCATGTCCTCCACTCCTCCCTCACTCACATCGACAGCAAAAGTGGGAACTACGTAAGACTGCTATTTATTGACTATAGCTCAGCCTTTAACACCATAGTTCCCACCAAGCTAACCTCCAGACTCCTGGATCTCGGCCTGAATCCTTCTCTCTGCCACTGGATTGAGGACTTCCTCACTGGCAGGCCTCAGGTGGTGAGAATAGGCCAGTCCACCTCCACCTCCATCACCCTGAGTGTGGGAGCTCCACAGGGCTGTGTCCTGAGCCCCCTGCTCTACTCTCTCTACACGCATGACTGTTTGTCCACACACAGCTCCACCTCTATCATCAAATTTGCTGATGATACTGTTGTCCTGGGCCTCATTTCCAACAACAATGAGACGGCATACTTGGACGAGGTGGAGCATCTAACATCATGGTGCCAGGACAACTGTCTCTCTCTGAATGTTGGCAAGACCAAAGAAATGATTGTGGACTTCAGGAAGAGACAGCAACGGACATACTCCCCTCATGATCAGCGGGTCACCAGTAGAGAGAGTGAGCAGCTTCAAGTACCTGGGAGTAAACATCTCCGAGGACCTGACCTGGACTGCTCACATTCAGACACAGGTGAAAAAGCCAGGCAAAGACTGTACCACCTGCGCCAGCTGAGGAAATTCAGGGTTTCACCAGCTATCCTGAAAACTTTCTATTTAGGGGCGATAGAAAGTGTTTTAACTCAGTGCATCACAGCGTGGTATGGGGGAACAGCACCAGTCATGACCGCAAAGCCCTGCAAAGAGTAGTGCGCTTATCCGAGCGTATCTCAGGGTCAGCTCTCCCGTCTCTGCAGGACGTCTACACCAAACGCTGCAAAGGTAGAGCTACCAAGATCATCAAGGACTCTAATCACCCTGCAAACCCTCATTTCACGCTGCTACCATCTGGTAAGCGCTTCCAAGCCTGATGGCCAAAACTGAGAGACTCAGGAGGAGCTTCTTCCCCAGGCCATCAGACTCCTGAACTTAACATCACGTGACTTCACGTCAGGATAAACATCGATACACTGACATTGCACTGCACTTTCTGTTCTCGTTGTTACTGTGTAACAACCTGTCATAAACCTGTTTGCACATTATACTCTTATACATTTGTTAACCACATATTTATAAGTCTACAGTTTACTCACTGCAAAGTCTACTTCAATTATTTTTATTCCACTTTATCCTTATTTGTTACCTTTTTTTTTCTCTTGACTTGATTATTTATAATTCTACACATATAGACATATATATATATATATATATATATATATATATATATATATATATATAGATAGTACTTTTTTATATCCTATTTCTATTATAATTTCTTCCTTGTGTTTTTAACTGTGAATTTGCACTGTCCATGGAGCGGACCTGTTTACATTTCACTGCCGGTTGTATATTCTGTATATAACTGTGTATGTGACAAATAAAACTCTTGAATCTCTTGAATCTTGAATCTTGAATCAGTGTCTTTCAGCAGATCGGCCTGATAAGCTTGTAGGACCGCCATAGTATGTAGACAGGCGGCCGCCTGACCTGCTGCCAAGTATGCCCTACCCACTAAAGCCGATGTTGTTCTTATTGGCTTAGTGGGCAGCTGCGGGGCTTTCAGCAATGATGCAGACTCAGGGGATAGATGGCTTGCAAGTGTCAGGAAAAAACGGCAAGCCCCGCTTTGGAGGTTTCCTCGGAACTGGAATGCTGCTGCACCTGCGCTTCAGCGCGAGCAGAAGAAACCGTTGAGCGTGCTTCAGACTCGTGAACTGAAGCATCAGATCTAGTGGGTAAAGGCAGAGATAGGGGATCACCCGTCTCTAACCCCGCCACTAGATCCGTTTGCGAACCCCAAGACGCGAGCCTTCGCTGTGCCTCGGCAGCAGCGGGACCCAAGCCCTGAGGAATGTGAGCCGAAGCACCCTCCTCAAAGAGTGCTCGGCAGGAACGGAGAGTTTTCATAGCCAGCCTCTCACAATGCTTGCAGCCAGCCCCCTCGAGGGCTGCCTGGGCATGCTCCGGTCCCAAACACATCACACAGAGCAAATGTGTACCCCCACCCGTGATGTAATGAGGGCAGGGAGCAACACACTGTCTCAACATACTGTCTCATCACGAGACATCAAAAATCACGCCATTGGACTGATTTTACTTCATGACGCAATCACGCAGAGGCATTCCTGCAGCGCTTGACACAGTGCAAATTCCCTTGAAAGGGAACCTTGGTTACTACACATTTTCTATAATAAAGCCATGGTTACATTTTCGTAAGGATAGTTATGGAAGCTATGGAAGCTTGTTTCCACCACAGAATAAAAAATAAAAAGGTAATTGCGACTTTTTATCTTGCAATTTGAACTCCCAGAGTTATAAAGTCATGCAATTGCGATTTATGAAGTCAGAATTGTGATATAAACTCTCAATTCTGAGAATTTCCCTCAGAATTAGACCTTATAACTCACAATTGTGACTTTATATCCCACAATTCTGACTTTATAACTCGCAATTGCGACTTTATATCTCGCAATTCTGACTGTATTATGCAATCATGACTTTATAACTCACAATTGCGACTTTATATCTCGCAATTCTGACTTTATCATGCAATTCTAACAATATAACTCGCAATTGCGAGTTTATATCTTGAAATTTGGAGAAAAAATGTCAGAATTGCAAGATGTAAACTCACAATTGTGAGACAAAAACTTGCAATAATCTTTTAAAATGTTTATGTGGTGGAAACAAGCTTCTATAACAAGCACAAATACGCCAAAAAAAAAAACGTACTTGTAAAAAATATCTTTGTTTCTGTACCATGGATTAAATGTAACGATGAATGATTTCATAATTATTTATTTTTGGGTGAACTAGCACAAAAAGGCAGAGCAAAATTAAGATTTATCTAGTTCAGTCCTGAAACTGATGGCGTCAGCTGGTCCTTTACATGCAATCTTTTAGCTATCACATTATTTCCGACATGGCACAAGCTTATTGGCCTCTGCTTATTCTGCAGCCAAACTGCTTGCTAAACATTCAAATAGTCTGTGTTCACTGTAACATGGTCGAAAACCTCCACCTGCCTAGATCTACAATGGGATTTATGTATGTCTATTTATGCAGCCGCAGCAGATCTTACATGCTCACAGCAGCGTCTCTGTTTAACTTTTTGGCAGTAGCGAGTACATACTTCATCTGCAGCAGCAGTAGCAGATCTAGTACGCCAAGACCGAATTCATTAACACTGTCATATCATCAACATGCTAAAACTATTCAGAGAGTTGTCATGATTTAACAAAAAAATCATCTAGGTATAAAGGTTCTTGACCTATACACCATCAATCACTAAAACAAACCTTCAGGTGCTGATCTGTGTAGTGGCATTAGTTATAAACTCTTTCATCTACCAAAACAGACAAGATTATATTGCAAAAAAAGAAGAAGAAAAAAATAATTGAACATCATGATTGAATGCTATCATTAGTACAGTAGCCAGTATTTAATGATCACACATGAAAAGATGAAATGCAAATTTCTACTGATTAATTTATCTAATTTTCTTCTGCTCTTGCATGGCTTGCATATGACAACAATCCCTTTCCTCTGTTAAGAATGATTAGAATTTGCTTTGTTGACACATAGGTAATTGATTCAAATGGGGCTCCAATGAGTTCAGTGATTGTGTTGTTTTTAAAAGGCTTGAGCTTTGACAGAAATACGCCGGGAAGTATTGCAATTGGCGGCGAGCACAGTTTCCCATAGACCAATGTGTTGAACTCAGCTCCAAGCCTCTTGGATGTGAGATGACTGTTGAGCTAGTGGGAGAGGAGAGATAGCAGTGACCTCACTGTGAACTCCTGCAAAAACTTGGATTATGTCTGGAGTATTCGGAGAAAATACTTAAATGAGCTTCATGATTTAGTGGGGCGGCTCACAGACACGGTTCTGGAATAGGGGAAAAAAGGTGAAAAGGAAACTGGGAAAATAACAGTATAGAGGACCACAATAAGAGAATGCTAACATAGCCACTCTGACTGTCAAACTGCTGTACTTTGGTCTGTGCTTTTCCAATCTAAAAGTTCTTCAAAAGAAGAGAGCTTTTCAACAATTTGTTGAAACAACATTTACTGTAATCTATGAGTCACTTTTTTAATGTATTTACTCTAGGAAATAGATTGACTAGTTTGGCACAATGCTGAGGAAGAAAAAAAAAAAAGTACCCCTGTTTTCTTTGCAGCAGACAATCTTCAAAGAAAACAAGTCAAATCACACAATGAAGTTCCTCACAACATGGTTTCTTTCTGAAGCTACTAGAAGACACAATTTTCAAGCAAAAATACCCAAAAACCCAAATAATATATTGCTCATACAGATTTTAAAATAGATTTTCAATACATTTATTAAGTTATATATATATATATATATATATATATATATATATATATATATATATATATATATATATATATATATATATATATATATATATATAATTTTTTATATATATACATTTTGGATTGATTTTACAAAATTAAATTGTAAATGTATTTTCTTGCCGCTTAAAGGATATTTTGTAAAATATGTTGGGGTTTGAATGTTTAAACAAAAGACTAACTGAAAACCTATTAGATTAAAACATTTACATTTATGCATTTGGCAGACGCTTTTATCCAAAGTGACTTACATTGCATTCAAGCTACACATTTTTACTTTTTGTCAGTTCTTGCTTTCCCTGGGACTTGATCCCATGACCTTGGCATTGCTAGCGCCACGCTCTTATTGTTTGAGCTACAAGAACTATATTTAAAATCGCCTATATTGATGGCTATTATCTTAATAAACTGTCTGTAATCTAACCATTACAAATATGAACATGAATATTCTCAACAGTTAAGATGTAAGATGAGCAGTTGTGTTAGCAACTTATCATTTTGCCTAGAATAAAAACAACCACAGCAGTTTGGGTTTGTCAACAGCAGCACACCCTGGTGAGAAAAATCACTGTAAAACCTATGTTCAAAATAATTAATTGGTTCAAGTAGGGTAAACTTAAATTAAACAAATTAGTTCAAACCAAATGAACTTTTATGAGTATTTAGGGCCCAAGCCCTGAAAGGGCGAAGGCCCTATTGTTCTTCTAAGGATTATTATTATTATTATTATTATTATTATTATTATTTCGCCTTTTTGCCCTTTTTGGGGCCCTTAACATGCTCGAAAACTCTTGAAACTTTGCACACTCGTTGGAATGCGCGGCCAACAGGGTTTGGGCTGGGTTTGGTACCCGGGTGTGGCAGGGGGGCTCGACAGCGCCCCCTTGAAAAAAAAAAGAAAACTGTCCATAAATCAAAAACGCTTGCATGTATTAGTATGAAACTCGGTACACATATAGAGCTCATCGGGCCGAACAACTTTCGCACTCTAAGTTATGCGTCAGCCCAACAGGAAGTGAGCTATTATGGGTCGTTTTAAAACGCAAACTGTGGAATTTGATATACTCCTCCTAGGCGATTAACCCGATCAGCGTCAAACTCGGCCAGCATGAAGGGAAATTCCGCATTGAGGATGCTAAATTGCGAACGGATTTTCGATATCTCGAACGATTTGGCCGTGACAGGAGACAAATTTATGACGAGAAATGGGAAACAGGAAGTGTGTTATAACTTCTGCATACATTGACTGGTTTGGATGAAACTTCAGGTGTGTGTTCATTGTAAGAGGCCGATCACATGGATATGACTTTTGTGAGTCAAAGTTATAGCGCCACCAACTGGCAGCAGGAAGTGTGTCACTTTCAAAAATGCTTTGAATCACCGTCTTATTTTCACCCGATTTAACTTCATCAGTATAATGTCAAAACATGGCAGATATAGACATATGAATGGATTCCTGATATTTTAAATACTGTTGCCATGGCAACGCGTCAAAGTTGAATAATCTTTTAGGGTGTTTTTGAGACTCTTAGCATGCTTGAAATGGCATGAAACTCAACACACACATCAGTGATGCCTTCCAGTATATATGGTCAAAGTCTTAGAAACGGGCGTGGTGGAGGGGCTCAGTAGCGCCACCTTTTGACCTTTTTGGAAGTCAGATATTTTGGTTTGAATTTGGAATTTTGGATAAATCAGGCTCTGAGTTATTATAAACTATTCGTAGGAGATGAATGGAATCGACACCAAACTCAGTCAACATGAAACAAAGACACTGAAGATGCTATAGTGCGAACGATTATAGGATATCTCAAACGGTGCTGCTATGGCAGGGATTAAATGAAGGACAAAAAAGGGAAACAGTGTGTGTGTGTGTGTGTGTGTGTGTGTGTGTGTGTGTGTGTGTGTGTGGAGGGGGTGGGTGGCTGACAGCTAAAGCATGCCTCTCTGTCTATGCCTCTGGCTCTTTCTCTGTGTGTGTGTGTGTGTGTGTGTGTGTGTGTGTGTGTGTGTGTGTGTGTGTGTGTGTGTGTGTGTGTGTGTGTGTGTGTGTGTGTGTGTGTGTGTGTGGAAGGTGGATGGGTGCACCTGCAGTATTCTGAATGTCATTCTGAACTCGATTTGAAGAGCACTGCAATATAGTTTTATATGATTAGTTTCATAATTATGCTAATAAAAATATGAAAAGACCTTTAGATAAATACTGGACTTAAGGAGTTTAAAAAATGTAAGCTGCAAAAGATAACTTTGAAATTGACCTTTGACATCATCTGACATGTAATTCATCTAAATTGAATTGATCTCATAGATGTTGTGGTTTGTGGTCATAGCAGCACCGACTGCTGCAGTTTCATATCATAGGCTATCACAAATAACTATCACTTTAGTGTGAAAAAAATAAATAAAATAAAAAACTATACAAATAACTTGAATTAAATACTGGCCTTCTGGACTTACGAATTTTTGAGCTGCAAAAGATAACTTTGCAAATATTTAAAAGTGACCTATTATATCCTATGACAATAAAGTTAATCTATATTTCAATGACATCATGGGTGTGGCTTGTGGTCATAGTGGCACCAACTGCTGCGGTAAATGTGGCATATTTAAAATATTTTTAAAAAAATATTCTCCTGTTTAAATGCATATTGCCTGTCGTGCACAGTTTCCCCGGAGCCACCGGGGTGGCGGTGCCCGCAGCTTTAATTAGAACTTTATTTTTCTTTTGAGTTCACAAAACTGACCCATTTTAAGTAATCTGAACTGTTTTATTGTTTTGAGTTTAATGTTTCTTTTCATTTAGACCAACTTAAATTTAACTGAAACTGGGCTGGGATTTCCCAGCATGCTTTGGCATTCCACTCGAAAAGGAAGAGTAAATGCTAAGTGATACGATATAAGCTATGTTTTTATTAAAGGTGTGACTTTCTAAAATTAAGAGCTTTTCAGGAAGGTTAGCCAGTCCCTCATGGGACAAATTCTATACGCAATTGCCCTCGCAAACAGAGCTTGTGGAAGTGCGAGTGTCATATCCTCCAGATCATTATTGCAGGCCATGCAGGAGTCAGTTGTCAGTTATGACTAATGCATGCGTTTCCGCTCTCTTCAAGACTAAGGACCTGTACTTTTGCCCTTCCCTCATGTTTCACAGTACACCTAGCTTTTTCTATGCTAATCCGAATTCCCCTTCCCCTTGACTTCCTCATATTCCACATTTGGAGAGGAGCACCAAAAACAAAAACAGAACTAATGCCTTGGCTTCCTACGTCTTCTTCAAACTCCCACTCTTCTCCTTCCATAGTCGTGTTTCATCAAGCTTCTTCATTACCAAGAAAATCTTGACTATTTCAACTTTATATAGAATAATTATTTTAGAATAGTTATATTTTATTCACATTACATTCTGCAGAAGACAGGAAGTCAAATGAGTTTGAGACATAAGGGAATACATGATGAGAGAATTATAATTTTTTGGTGAACTATACATTTTAGTAAAAAGTTATAATTGTCATGATGATGGCTAATTGATATTGCATTTTATTGATGTCAAAAGCTGTACAAATCGGTTTGAAAACATTTTGTGAATTTCTTTTGGAATAAATGTTTAGTGAACATTGTGTTGATTCACTGTTTTCAGTGTTTGACTTTGGCAATTTTATTGTAGTTTATGTAACGTAATATTTCTTATATAAATATTATAATATTTATTTTTCTAATTTCCAATAGCATTTGTTCACCTAGCTTCAGACAGTTCTACAGACAAAAATATCTAGACTAAAAACATTTGTTATACAATAGTTGCACCTCTCCAGAAAACAAACAATGTTAAATTAACTCAAAAAAAAAAAAAAAAAAAAAAAAAAAAAAAAATGTATCACAGACACATGAGTACATGAGCTATCCCTTAAGCCAAGTCAATAGTGCTTTATACATTATAGGTTGTCTCAGAGCAGCTTTACAGTGTTAAACAGGTAAATAATGATCAATGATGCAAACAGACTTCAATTCTTCTGTAAAGCAGCTCCAAAAACACAATAGTAAACAATCATTATTCAGTTCAGTGTTGATTCAGTTCAGTTCAATAACTGTGTGAAGTTTGTCAATTATGGAATGAGTTCAATTCATCTATAAAGCAGCTCTGGAGAAAATCAATAATCAAGAATCAATAATATTGCTGAAAATTAAGTGGCTTAAATGAGGTTCTGTAATGAATTTCCATTGCTTTATATGTCACCATATAGAAAATGTGCAACTTTGTTACACATATTTCCTTTTTCAGAATGCCAGGCCGGTTTGTTTAGAGAAAGATCTGTTGGAAATTGGGCTGAATTTTACTAGAAATCCTCAAGGGCTGCGTCAGTGATCCCATCGCTTCCGGAGGCTGTAGACGCAGACAGTGCCTCACTGAGATCTGCCGGGTAACTCCCCCTAGGGGAAAACCATTCTTTACCCATTTTCAAACAGCCTCAAGCTCTCAGCTCTCAGTCCTGAGACCTCCTCCATGTTTACTCTGGCACAGGCTGGACTTTCAACTCCACCCCAGAGAGGAGAGGGTGACACTGACCCTTTTACTCACTGTCCAAATACAGAGTTCAGTGCTGGACACCACAGGCTGTGGAGCTAAAGAGAAATTCAGTGTTGATTTAGAAGGAAGCCTATCACGTGTGCTTTAGAATTATATTTTGCATACTTGCAGTTTAGTGCATAACAAAGTGCAAATTGATTAAAGTGCAATGAATCATGTCATTTTCAGTTTTAAATAAAATGCAAATTTGGTTCCCCAAGTTGAAAGAAAGACCTATCAAAAAACAAATGGATAATGTTTGTGTATGCCGCTTAAAGCTCCAAGGTGACACACATTTGATTGCTTTAATGTGGACTATATATTTTCAGTATTGTTTTTATATCCTTCTGAATAAGTATAAGTAAAGATTGTCTAAGTAATTTGTCTCTTTTAAAGCTAGTTTATTTATTATTAGGAATACAGTGTCTTGTCCCAAATGTCACAGACAAAGTTCACAGACAAAGAAATATTCAGAGCATGTTTGGTATTGTGAAGAACATGTCCTCAGATGTGGGTTGGAGATATTCTTTGGTGTTTGATCACTTTATTTTGATCATGCACTTTAGACATTTTACTGACTATAAGTAACTTTGCAACTGCATGTCAACTAACTTTTATTAATTTGCAACTACATTTCAACTAACTCTCAAAATATTAGTAGACTGTTAGGTTATGGTTAGTCACTGTAAAAAAAAAAAAAAAATGTTAAAAAGTAAGTTACCTGGTTGCCTTAAAATTTTGAGTTCATTGAAATTAACAATTTGAGTTAATACAATGAACATTTTTGAGAATTGACATCACCCTTTATTTAAATATATTAAAATATTTAGTAAGCATATTGTGTAATTGTGTTTTATTTGCTATAATGCAGTGAAACATATTTTCATGATTTATCACAACATTTTAGTTTTTATTTATGTGGTTCAGATACAATAATATTTTGAGTTTCTATTTATTAAACCCATTTCCTTCATTGCATTAACTCAAATTTTTAATTTCAATGAACTCAGCATTTTAAGGCAACCAGGCTACTTACTTGTTTAAGTTAAACCAAAAATATTTTTTTACAGTGTAGAATAAGTTAACATGTAGTTGACAAAGTTACTTATAGTCAGCAGACAGTCTATAATCTAATACTCTAATGAGAGTTAGTTGACATGTAGTTACTCATAGTTAGTAGAATGTGTAAAAATAAAGTGTTACCAAATTTACCATAAAATAAAAGTCAGTTTAGGTTGTCAGAACTTTCAGTAAAAAAAAAAAAAAAAAAAAAAAAAAAAAAAAAAGAAATTGTGGAAGCAACATTTTAAGTTTTACAGATTTAAATTAAATGGACCATTAAAAAGTATATATGTTAATATACCAAATTACTAAAATCATTTTTTTTACCTTTATAATATATTGACAACTATCTTAAAAACACAGGTGGCGATGAGAAAGCCACATGATGAATCACAAATAAAATTGTGATGGCTAGACGACTGGGTCAGAGCAGCTCTTGTGGGGTGTTCCCGGTCTGCAGTGGTCAGTATCTATCAAAATTGGTCCAAGGAAGGAACAGCATTGAACGGCGACAGGGTCATGGGCGGCCATGGCTTATTGATGCATGTGGGAAGCGAAGGCTGGCCCGTGTGGTCCAATGAAACAGACGAGCCAATTTACACCTTTTCACTGTAAATGGTAGGACTTGTTATTTTCCCCTTTATAAAAAAAATACATTTAACAGTATTTTACAGTAAAATTACATGAAATGTCCATGAAATGTGTATAAAGTTTTTCACCATATAGAGTAAGTGAACTTACCATTTAAGGAGTCTTTTACCATTCAAATTACAATATTTTCTATGATTATTTATATACAATATATTCCCATTATAAACAATACATAAAGTATCATATCAGGAAAAACCACAAACAATTTATCAAATGATTAAAAATATAGAATGATATAATTCTCTTGATCTTATCACAATATTACTAAATTGTCTGTTGTTAGTTTCACTCAAACCATCCTTTTTCACATTATTTGAAAAACTGTAGGAATTACTTAAAAAAAGCAGTGTCAAGGGTTCCACGCAACTGTATTGAGTCATTTATTCAAATAACAATTTAGTTGTATGAACAAAAGAAATTCAACACAGGCGCCACTCTTCTGCATAATGGTAACCACAAAATTCAAAAACATTTCAGAAACTCCTCTAAATGTCCAACGTAACTGAATATTAAACATTAACAAACTAACATCGTCTTTCCCTTTACTGAAAAACACATAAAATAACACTTAATCAAAAAATGTACTCTCCTAATGCAGTCCCTTGCAAAGCATGCTGGGAGCTACGGATCCACTGGCCAGTTAGTCATGTCAACATTAATTTGTGTGTTTCGGCAATATTAAGCTGACTGAACAAAAACGTATTAAGTAAAGCTGACAATCCTCATTTTCAGTATAAAAAAACATAAGTGTTTATTTGTTTGTTAAATGTTTGGACTGCTTTTTTAAGTAATTCCAACATTTATGTATAGTTATCATACTGCCTCAACCAAATAAACAAATTGTAACCCTGCAAAATGTCTCAAGCATCATTCCATGAATAAAAAAGCTGCTAAAAAGAATATAAATGGTAACACTTTATTTCGATGGTGCACTTTAAACATTCTAATGAACTATAAGTAATTTTACAACTACATGCCAACTAACTCTCATGAGAGTATTAGTAGACGGTCTGCTTAATATCTGCTGATACTTTGATGGTCTGCCAATAGATAATCTTGTGACTGTAAGTACATGTCAACTTACTAACCTGAACCCTAACACCCAATCTTAACCTAACAGTCTACTAATACTCTTATGAGAGTTAGTTGACGTAGTTGCAAAGTTACTTAGAATGTCTAAAGTGGATCGTCGAAATAGTTACCATATAAATATTACAACAGAGCTGACTTGTTTTCCAGTAAAAATATTGAAAAATTCTTAAAACTAAATAAATTTCCTTAAGTAACATTGCTTATTATATTAGGTATATACACCGATCAGGCATTACATTATGACAGGTGAAGTGAATAACATTGATTATCTCTTCATCACAGCACCTGTTAGTGGGTGGAATATATTAGGCAGCAAGTGAACATTTTGTCCTCAAAGTTGATGTGTTAGAAGCAGGAAAAATTGCCAAGTGTAAAGGTTTGAGTGAGTTTGACAAAGGCCAAATTGTGATGGCAAGACGACTGAGTCAGAGCATCTCTAAAACTGCAGATCTTGTGGGGTGTTCCCGGTCTGCAGTGGTCAGTATCTATCAAAATTGGTCCAAGGAAGGAACAGCGGTGAACGGCGACAGGGTCATGGGTGGCCAAGGCTCACTGATGCATGTGGGAAGCGAAGGCTGGCCCGTGTGGTCCAATGAAACAGACGAGCTACTGTAGCTCAAATTGCTCAAGAATTTAATGCTGGTTCTGAAAGAAAGGTGTCAGTATCAGAACTGGAACACGGAGCAATGGAGGAAAGTGGCCTGGTCTGATGAATCACGTTTTCTTTTACATCACGTGGCCGGGTGTGTGTGTGTCACTTACCTGGGGAACACATGGCACCAGGATGCACTATGGGAAGAAGGCAAGCCGACAGAGGCAGTGTGATGCTTTGGACAATGTTCTGCTGGGAAACCTTGGGTCCTGCCATCCATGTGGATGTTCCTTTGACACGTACCACCTACCTAAGCATTGTTGCAGACCATGTACACCTTTTCATGGAAACAGTATTCCCTGCTGGCTGTGGCTCTTCCAGCAGGATAATGCTCCTGCCACAAAGCAAAAATGGTTCAGGAATGGTTTGAGGAGCACAACAACGAGTTTGAGGTGTTGACTTGGCCTCCAAATTCCCCAGATCTCAATCCAATCGAGCATCTGTGGGATGTGCTGAACAAACAAGTCTGATCCATGGATGCCCCACCTCGCAACTTACAGAAATTAAAGGATCTGCTGCTAACATCTTAGTGCCAGATACCACAGCACACCTTCAGGAGTCTAGTGTAGTCCGTGCCTTGACGAAAGGGGGACAAACAATATTAGTCATAATGTTATGCCTGATTGGTGTATATTAGCTATTTTACATGCACTGGCAACCTTTTCACTTTAACTTGTTTAATACAGCAAGTGAAAAAATCTGCCAGTGTAGTAAAAAAATATACTTGTAGGAGATACTTGCAGATGAAACAAGCCTTAAGCAGTGTTGCTTCTTCAGTAAATATTTATTTTTAGATATTTAAACTGGAAAATTTAGACAAAACTTTGGGAAAAGACTTGCAGTGCAGTGTTCTGGCACTATGGGTCTCACCTCTCCTGTTGCCCACACATTGTCATATATGCAGTACCACCTTATACCACTAGAACTGTGCTTGCGTGGAGCGTCTTGGCAAAGATTGCCACTCCCCGCCCTCAATCACAAAGAGAAGAATTTGCTGAAATCCTTCACAGATCCCAGCCCCCCAAAAAACTCATAGCGGTATGTCATACACCCTGGGCAGATAACCAGAATGCATCAGGATAAATCTTAATCAACACTGGAGCGGTAGGTGACAGGAGAGGGGAGCTGGAATGTAATGTGACGTTACTGCAGTCTAAGTGAATTCTGTTGGGCTGTGCCAAAGCTGTTATTAATGGTGTGTGTTTCTGAGTTATTGAGCTTTATGTTGTGGCTGGTACTTCTCTCTGAAGCAAAGAGGGCAAATGTAGTTCAAAAGGGCAGCGGGAGCAACTTTTGCTCTGTGGAAATGCTAGTCTGGGCTGGTGTTATAGTGTTGCAATTGACAGACAGATTAAAGGAAGAACAACATATGGGAAAAGGAGCATTCTAAAAAAAGATACAGTTCTAAAAGAGGATGAGGATTTTACAGATTTAGATAAAACCAAAATGTGTTAAAACAATGCGAAGAAAGATTTCAAACAAATGGGATGAACATTTATATTGGATGTACTACAAAAAAGAAGACATTTATGACAAGGAAACAATACAACAACTGGTTCTGGTCTTCCACAGAGATTCCTTTCAATCCTTTCTAGCAAAAGAAGACAGTGTATCATGCTAAAACATGCTCCATCCGTCTGTTTCACAAGGAGCACAAAAAAGAACCAATCTGTTGGAGCCAAGACGTCATCAATCGGTCATAAATCAAAGTCCAACCTTGAGTCAAAGATCAGCACATTCAAATGTCAGAGTTCACATAAACCAATACTTCATTTGGGCTGGGCTCTGGCTTAAGCAGTCTTCAACTTGTTGATGTTCGTGCGCTAACATGTCACACAATATTTCATTCGGACGTTGATAATGTTCATATTGACCCAAATCCATTTTTATGAATGAAATTAAGGTAATTATAAAGAAACAGAAACAAACGAAATAAATAAACATATACGTGAAAAGTTACTATTGTTGAAATACAAACTTCAAGTTTTTAATTTGCTTCAGTGTACCAACAAACAAAAAGATCCGTGACCCATGAGCAAACATCTGGCCTATGAGTACAATTGAGTACATGACTCGAAAATCAATGCTTTGTTGTTTTTAACAATATTGATTAATGCTTAATTAAATTAAAAGAAGAATAATGGAAGGGAAAAAAACAACCACTTTATTAATGGCTCTTATTTATTATTCCAGTGTTAATGAACTAATCTAAAAAAATAAAAATGAACAATGACATCCTTCTCAATACTCTATACACTGGAAAACAGTAGGGAGAGTTAAGAACAATTTACTATTTGCTTTATGACTGGTGATGACAATAAAAGGAAAATAATTTTGATTAAAATGATCAAAATCACATTTGGTTCCAGTGGTTCGCCTTTCATAACAAACGGAAGGTCTGAACCTCAAAATCTATTTAAAAAAAACCAAAAACAAACAATAAATCTGTGTTTAACCCAGATGATATTAATCAGAATCATTTGAATTTGAAATTTTGCCAAAAATACAACCGTAAAATACAAATATGTTAATTAAAATACAATAAACAAACACCTCTAACAAACACACTACAATTGCAGAAATAAATAATTCTAGAGGTTATAAAGGTGGCGAATCACAACGATAGCAAAATATTTCTTGTGTTGTTCACACAGCATGACACAAAAAGCTTGTCGACTGTCATGAAAACACTCCGCCGCTGTACGGAGAAATCATGTTTTCTGGGGCTCATTTAATCCCCAATTTCAAAGCCATGATGTTTACAAGGGAAACGTGTATTGGGTAACTGTTTAACAGATCAGAGGCCGTAAATCACGGACAACAAAACCACTTGAGACTGAACTCTTTCACCAGTGAATTAAACTCATTAATTACTGTCATTGCGCATTACGTCCAAGCTTTAGATGGCGACTCACTAGATAAGAAACGTTCACTACTGGTTGATTCTGGCACACATTACTCTCCAAACATTCAATAAATTGTGAAAGAAAGATGCAGATTGAACATTGTCCCTTCATCAACTAAAGTAGTGACCATAGAGGTGTATCGCACTGAAAAAAAAAAAAAAAATTATTTTACAGAAATATGCATTGATATTTTCAATGCATCAATGTCAATAGGTAGTCTTACATCCAAAATCACTGCAGCGAAACTTTTTTGCAGTTTTGTGTTGTAACAAAAAAGAGCATCAGAAAATAAATCCTGAGTGCTGTTTGTTCTACCAGAGATATATAATCATTTTATTTATGCTTTATGCTTTGCTGATGATTTACATTCAGATTTCTCTATGTAGGTTTTACAACTATTTTCTTTACTATGCATTTGCTTGATTAGACCATTTTAATTTGATAGTGATCGGTGTAATCGAACAAAACAAGTCTCGTACGATCTTTGATACCCTGTGTTAAACCATCACAAATCAGTTCAATCTTATAAGAGCTTTTTTTTTTTTCTTCTCATTTTCTTTTAAAATTCACATAGAAGGTGTGCAGATTAGTGAGCAACGTCCACTGCAACAAACAAAAGATTTCAAATGAATGGCAAGGCTTCAGTCCTACTCTATTTGACATTATCTTTATTGACAAATATAGTATATGCATTATTTAAACAACTGTAGCTTCATAAATATGTTTGCATTTGTCAATAAGAACACCTTGACACTTTATCTTCAATTCCAGTTTCAGAAAGATCAACCTTTTTTTCTCGCTCTCTCTCTCTTTCATCAGATCATCACAATCCAATCAACAACCTCGTCTTTCCAGGTGGGCGAAGTATCCGTTAGCATTAATATGTACAAATCTACTTTTTAAAAAAATGATTTTTGATCCACTTACTCCTCTAAGCAACATTCACGGTGCAGGGTGTGCTCTGAAAGTACCAAAGGCATGTTAAAGCAGACTCTCTCAAGTGTTGTCCTCATAGATAATCTCCATCATGGACGTCCAGTATTCCACGGGTGAATCAAAAACTGGAGTATTTGGAACAGATAAGGCCTCTGCTCAAGATCACGAACACAGACCGAAAACAGATGACAACCCCCACACCCTGCCAGATTTTAAGTACAACGCCAAAGCGATGTTCTAGAGATCTGAAGGACAGAAAATGGCTCCCATCCCATAATGCCAGGGTTTAGGCCAAGGCCATGGGGCACCAAGTGTCCCCTCTCACGGAGGTTGCCACGTCAGCTGTGGACGTCAGGCCTACATTCGTGTACAGACTCTCCTGGCCGGCGTACTTCACCATGGAGCCGGTTGTGCCTGGAACATCCACTTGGCCGAGCAGCGACGAAGAGTTGACCTGGATCAAACCAGTGAATGTCAGCGTGACAAATAAAAGGCAAACTGTGTTGTTGCAATCAAATGGTCTATTTGAATAATGCCTTGAAAGCACAAAATGTTGCAAGTTTTATGAGTAATGCAGGGGACTCAGTTATCAAACACCATGATGTATTTCAATAGTCCACTTTAGACATTCTACTAACTCTCATTTATTTGCAACTACATGTCAACTAACTCTCACTGGAGTATTAGTAGACTGTTAGGTGTTAGGGTTAGTAGAATAAGGGGCTATGAGTTAGTAGAAAAAGTTGACATGTACTTGCAAAGTTACTTATATTCAGTAGAATGTCTGTTGGGGAGCATCAAAATAAAGTGTTAGCAGATATTAAAGGGTTAGTTTATCAAAAATGCCCTCAAGTCATTCTATGTGATATTAAGCTTTATAATGGGAGTGAATGGTACCTTAGATTTTGAAGCCCAAAAAGTGCATCCATCATCATAAAAGTACTCCACATGGCTCCAAGGGATTAACAAAGGCCTAGTTTATAGTTATAAATAAGGATATTTTATATACAAAAATCCATGGCTTCGCTTCAGAAGGAAGGCCTTCATTAACCCCATAGAGCAGTGTGGATTACTTTTATGATGGATGGATGCACTTTTTTGGGCTTAAAAATCTATGGTACCATTCACTCCCATATAAAGCTTGAAAGCAATATATATATATATATATATATATATATATATATATATATATATATATATATATATATATATATATATATATATATATATATACTCTGATTGTGTTTGGCTGAAAGAAGACCTGGGATGGTTTAAGGGCAAGCAAATTATGGGATAATTTTATTTTTGGGTGAACTATCCCTTAAAGCAGACAGTCTACTAATACTCTAATGACTGCTAGTTGACATGTTGTTGCAAAGTTACTTATAGTTAGTAGAATGTCTAAAGTGTGCCATCGAAATAAAGTGATACTGCAACTTTTATCTGTAAGGTTTGGTACATTTCAATGCTGAATTTGTATTACACAAATGCAGCCTTTCAAATGGAAAAATAAGGGAGCTTTAACTTACTGATGTTACGGGCACCTGCGATGATGAAGGACTGTTCTTTGTGCACTCCTCTGAATTAGAAGAAGATGAAGATGTTGGAGTCATGGGTACAGAACTACTTCCTGTGAATTATTTTAACAAGTTAGTTGAATTATTTTAACAAGCAGGTGGAATCATGCATAAATGAAATTATTATGTAACATACCAGATGATCCCTTTGTTTTGTTCAAGGTTTTCGGTTTTCTTTTCCTTGTCTGAATACCTTCTTTCTTCATGGCAAGGGGCCTGGGCACCTAAAAAACATGAAACCAGATTGTAATAGGCTGCCACATTTGTTTGTTTTTTTAAACGCGTTTATTTTAATTGTATCAAATTGTTTTATTTTAATTGTATCCAATCTTGTTTAGACGGAATTTCTACTATATCATACCCCATGTAACTTTGTGTAAAGTCCGCACGCGTTGCACACGGGCTCGCCGTCTGCGTTTCTGCGCCACAATGTCGTCGTGCTCGTCTGGCAGTTTGCGCATGACAGGCCGATCCGCCTTGAAGACGACTGGAGACAAAAGCAATTAACAATGTCATTAATTGATAACCATAAAGATCAAGCCTCTCATATTTATTAATCTAAAGTGGTCAAATGAAATCGATTTAGGCTGTGTTGCTCATTTCTGCTGATAGTTTAATGTGTCTAGATATCCAACGCAATATTTCACCCTTTTTACTTGTAGCTTATAATGCAAAGTACATTTTATTACATTAACTAAAATGAAAAATGGCTTCGATTACACAAATATTAGGCTACAAATACATTTTGAAAGTAAAAGCATGTGCACACTGTCTTTTTGTAACCTAAACAATTAACGTTTAATGCCTGCAAACTTTTCTTGCCAATAAAAATAGCGTTTATTATGGGAGTAGACCTGTGAAGATGTTCCCAGATAACCTCTGGCTATTGTTTGAAATAAATAGGCAGGAAATTGAGTGGTTAAGTAGCTCATCAAGTCGATGCTCACCATACGCTTCTGAGGTTTAATTAATGGTCGGCTGAGTCCATTCATTTTGCTGTACAGACCGCAGGCGTTACAGAGAAAGTGACCCGTGCCGTCGCGTCTCCACAGCGGGGTGGAAATGGAGCCGCAGTTGACGCACTCGCGGCTCTCCACCATATCCTCCAGCAAATCTGAGACACAGACAGTCGCCCGTCAGTCAACATCACATTCACCATCACCTTCAATGAATTGCGCAGACCTGACACATTACGACAGACTAATAGCATTAATGACAGATGTGACTGTTGGTTTTAACTGATGTCCAAATTTACACATTCACGAAATCAGGAACTTTATTTTCGGAGCAGCTTGTAATTACCTACACATTTTTATTCTAATTGTATTTAATTAAATTAACGTGTAAACGTACGGACAATTATATATATATATATATATATATATATATATATATATATATATATATATATATATATATATATATATATATATATATATATATATATATACTTGCTACTAAAATATGCCAAATATACAAATTGTGAACTTCGTTAATAGATTATTCAAATTATTTAAAAACCTGTAAATACTAATACCTGTAGCCACTAAAAGGTTCCAAATGGTGTTTCAAACGTTTCTGTGATGACGGAAGTTATATTGCAAAAATGAGTCAGAGCTTGCATTTTCACCTGTCGCCAAACAGGCTATAGATGCTACCATAATGCCATTTTTGCGATTAGTTTCTGTCGGTAAAATAACAAGTACTGTACATTAGCAAGTACATTATATAAGACATTTAATAGATTTAAGTAGGTCTATCACACATATATCACAAATCGTTAATGTTTTATTTATTTATTTATTTATAAAAAATAAATAAATAAAAATATCTACTTGTGAGACTGGCGCCATATTAGCTACAATGAAAATTACATGTGCCTTAACATTTAAAATACTTATCATAAATAAAAAATTATAATTGGATTATTCACAAACTGCCTAAAATATGAGGGAATGTGGGTTTTGAATTTCACAGTCAGAAAGGACTTTTGATATGATGAATGGCTATAGCTTACCTCCGTTTGGTCCCCTGATGGATAGCGGTGCGCTTCTTGACTGCAGGGAATGCAGCATGGAGTTCTCGAAGGGCCCCGCTGGCCACGCCGCCGGTAACTGTGAGAGCTGCGGCGCAACATAAGGAGGGTACGGGCTTGTGTAAGATCCACTTATTTGTCGTGAAAGGTATTGCTCTCGGCCGTTTACATTCAGATGATTAGTGTAGTTGGTATCCCTCGTTGTTCCATTATTCATAGGCGGACTAGGAGAGTAGTGGAAACGGTTGGAGGTATGTGGGCTTCCAGTGCTGTAGGACGGGCTCTCTGGTGCGGGCTGTGACCAGACCGAATGACTGCTTACAGCATGGCTCGGTTGGGATGACACGCTGGGTTGTAGGTAGGACAAACTCGGTATCATCGTTCCAACGCGAGACGTCGGCACATAAACGGGAGAATTGGGGTTGGAGTGCATGTAACTGGCCGATGGCGAGTCGTTATAACCGGCCTGGCTCTGGGCCGCGGCGATGGCCAGGGTCTGATACATGTCGGTAGGGTCCACAATTAGGCCTCCCTTATGCGTCTCCCTGGTGTGTCCACCTGAGATGATGAGTTTGTTGCCCTGGTCTAAATCCGTGAAGAGTGTAACGTCGTCAGAATTGGGCAGGACGTTGTTGGGATGCCCAAAGTGAACGTAGGAGTGTAGGGGCCTGGCCTCGCCGCGACGGGTTCCCACCGCGTCCAGGTGCGTCGGCGTCGGGGATCTCAGCCGGTCCCTCCGGTCAGTGTTCAGGTAGCTCTGCTCAGCCGGAGACCCTGGGCTGCTGCTGGACACTTCGCGCTTGACCATGGACCAGCTGTTATCACCCAGGTCCATCCAGGATCCCTTTTATATCTCACAGTGTGTGGAAAATGGAGAGGCAAAGTGCACTGAAAATGAGAACAAAAATGTTGGAATATAGAGCATAAAAAAGGGTGGGGATGGGGGGGGTAGGTTTTCAAAAAAAAAAGAAAAAAAAAAGAAAAAAAAAGTGGCTGAGAGAACGCGATAGCCTATATATATAATTATATCATTAAATAAATCCCTAAAATACCAAAAGGAGATTTTAAGAGAAGCTCAAAGCATAAGATAATAACCATATCCAACTGTTAAATTTCCTCTAAATGTTTATTGCGATTTAGCACTTAAAATATGAAATATGAAATAGGTTATGTTCACTTTTTCTTTTACCGCGGAGACAGTTTCATTTCAGAAAGCGCGTAATGGTGCAGCTACAAACTTACTCAAATCATTCATGATTATTGTGCCATACTGTAGTGTTCTAAAAGTCTAAAAGTTGAGCAGCTTGACACGAGTGACTGAACTCAACTTCACTAAATTCCAAGAAAACACATGCGCGCGCACATACACACCCCGTACAGGGCTTTACACTGAAGATCTGAATCCATCCGTGTCGTGAGTCCGTCCTTCCTCTTGATGTAGCCTCATCAGAATTACCAAAAAAAAAACCCGCACAACGTAACAGATAGGAAACAAAACTTAATATGTCTTTGCAGAAAAGAGATAACCACTTGATAAGACCCACAACAGATAAGAGAGAGAGAGAGAGAGAGAGAGAGAGAGAGAGAGAGGGAGAGAGAGGCAGGGTAAAAAAAAAAAAAACAATTCCCAAAATGATTTAGACTCTCCTCAGTTGGCGCCGAACTCAGCACCAAGTCAAGAGCTGGGAAAGACATTTATTATCAAGACGCGAGTATTTGGGAAGAAAGAATCACCACTGACCTATTGGTGGTTTGCCATAAGTTGGTGTTCGCAGGATCCAGCGGTTCTGTGGTTGCAGGACTTGGGGAACTATTAGGAATGAAAGTTCTCTGTTCACTCGTGACGATGTTTAAGAGAGGAGGCGCCTCCTGCGCTCCGAGCCTCTGATTGGATTCCAGCCTGAGCAAACACATCTGCTCGATAGGGGTGCTGCGCTTCACTTTCCACCTTGCTCAGTTTTCATGTCCTTGATGTCGAATGGAAAATGCAAGTCTTATAAATCTGACTACTTTTCACAAAGGGAAGGCGCGTGTTTAATTGCGTCAGTGGACAATTTAGGACAAGCAAAATAGCCTATCCTTTTTATTTTATTTTATTAACATTAAATTTTATCTGAAAGATAACTATAGAAGATGGTTGAAATTGTGATTTAAAGCAATGATTTATAAGCAGTTCATACACTTGCCGACATGAAATATCGGTGTAATTTATAGCATTTTTTTTTATTTTTTTATTGAACGTATACTTCCAAACATATAGATATGTATATACATATAACATATAAATATGCTATGCAGTCTGAAAATATGAGCGAGCAGAAACATGTCTCTAAAATCTTAATTTAAACCTATTTAAACCTTATTCAAATCATTATTCAAAGACAAGAACTAGTTTGACCAACAAGCTTACTTTTCCGATTAAAAATTAAACCACTGACTTTAAACAGGATAAATATTGAAGAAGGAAAAATATATATATGACTAACTTTTAAGAGTACCTACTCTAAGCAGTTAACGCTGTAAAATAATATTTTATAGCTATATTTTTAATTGTGTTTAATGGAAAATGATTTCGTTTATACCGTGAGGGCAATCACGAAAACAGAATGATGAAATCACTCTTGATGTTGAACCTTGTCTGTGCTATGCAAATTGGGCTCGTTGCTAATTAGTTCATCTAAGACGATGGGGCATCATTTAGGATCGTAAGGATCCTACACAAACACCCAGCGGGCAATGGGCACTACTGAGTGCTTCGCTTTGAACAGATGATAATTCATTCAGGCAGAATATACATTGTATTGTGACCTGATCAGGTATTGGAGGAAGCCAATTGGATTAATCATTCTGAAGTCATGAGGGTCTCGGACTAGTTTATTCGATAACCAACAGTGAATTATTGTATTATTTGCAACACAATATAGTCCAATAGCTCATGTAGGATAGGCATATACGAGTAGGATAAATATAAGTATTTATGCTGGATATATATTAGCTATTGATAATAGTTATAATAATATATTGATAAATTATTTTCGAACAGTCATGCGCTCAAAAACTAGAATATGAAGCTCAACAAGGAAAAATACTATTGTTTTATGTATTTTAGACAGTGCATTTCATATTACGCATAGGGATGATTAGTCTGTTACTTAAATAAATATCGCTCTCACTATACGAAAAAAAAAAAAGCGCTTGTGCAATACGAAATAAAAAACATTTGCGATTGTAGTGTTTGTCCACGGCTTCGCGCAGACGCTCTGCAGACAGATTCATAGGAGCACGTGTGAATAGATGGTCCGGCAGTCTGTCTGCTGTCTGACAGATGAGCTGCCTCTGAATAAAGGAGGAATCATCAAAGACGCAGTGCTGTCAAGTCTGCTGGCTTTTCTTTAGATGGACCAAAATGATTTCTTTTCAGGAGAGGGAAAAAAAATTAAAAAAATTGTTGACCTAGAATTGCATCTGTGATCTTTCATAAGAACTAATCAAACAAATCCCACTCTCTGCAGCGCTGACAACCGACATTAAAGCCTTGCAATTGTTAAAAAAGAAAAAAAAAATCGTATTGTTGTTAACAAGCAAACTAACAGTCAACAATCATTACATGATGATAATAATAATAATATTTCCAGTAGACACAAGTAACACGCAAAATCAGGCCTGTATTAATAAATAGACCTAGATATGTAGGCTACTATTACCATGCACTAAAGTGAACTGAAGCAACAGATCTTTTCCATTTATATCGTGGAATATTGCGAGCATGGGAGACATTTCAGAAAATGTATTTCAGTAACATTAGGCATATTACAGTTATTATCACTATGCGCTGCTGTTTTATTGACATTAGGAAAGGCACCGCAATCGAAACAAACAGGTTCAGAATCGAAATCGCAGCCTTGCAATTATTTACGGGAATGAGCGCTTTCCTACAGTATGAAATTTCCCGAAAATACTAGCCAATTTATTACATTCTAGGTCACTGCAAAGAGAGTCTTTATCAGGCTGTCTCCGTGTACTTTGACCCCACAATGCAAAACGAATTCAACGAACACAGACGCACAATGACTTGTGCTATACGGCCCCCATCAAAGATGTTAGCGATGATATTTTAATTCTACGCCATCTAATTATTATGATTAGTCATTTGTGTTGTGTTGTTGGTATTGCTTATAAATATCGGATTTCTTGGGCACGGCTTGTGGGTAACACTTTATTTCACATTGTCTTTGTTAAACATGTTACATGTAGTAAATTACACATAATTACATACAACTAACCCTAAACCAAACCCTAATCCTACCCTAACCCTAGTTAATTCATATTACTCAGTCCTTAAATATATAATTACACTGTAACACAGACACCTTAAAATAAAGTGCAACCCTTTATTTTAAAATATCCTTGTTGCAGTGTAATTATATATTTAAGGACTGAGTAATATTAATTAACTACATGTATTTACTATAGGGTTAGGATTATGGCTTGATTTAGTTGCATGTAATTATGCATAATTTATAGTTAGCTATTACTACAGTAATAACACGTGTAATGTACATGTGTAACAAAGACACTAAAATAAAGTGCTACCATAATTACCACTACAGAAAACACTTTATTTTACAGTGTCCTTGTTACATATGTTACATGTACTTACCATAGTAATAACAGTAAATTATGCATGATTACATGCAACTGATCCTAAACCAAACCCTAATCCCACCCTAACCCTATAGTAAGCACATGTAGTTACTTAATATTACTCAGTATGAAATATATAATTACACTGTAACAATGACGCCTTGAAATAAAGTGCAACGGAATAATTGAACTAGTTTGCTTTCTATCTAAAAACCTCATAATTCAACGGTGCCATCACATTATCTCCATTTGATTAGACAGCTTCAGCAGAAGTTTGCGATTGGTCATATTAGATATTTGCTCATGGCTCATCAGGTCGCTTCAAACAATGTTTCCTGTAGACCGATCATTGCTAGATTCGTTTGCTTTGTGTTGTACATGACTAAAGTTGTTGCCGGATGAATGATGATGAAGTGATCAAATACTCATTACCTCTGGTAACATATTGTAAGGCAGGGTGTTGGCCTTTCCCTAGAAGAACAGTCATTGTGGACATTAAGTCACCATAATGCAAGTGTCCCAAAAAAAAAAGAAAGAAAAAAAAAATCTATACCCTCGCAAAGTTTAAAATATTAGTCTCAATATAGCTATTTATACAAGCTTTAAGATTTCAAGAATGCCAGGCCGACACATGACTACTTTTTAATAAAACCATTTTCTACATAACAGAACACTCCTTCCCATTACATTAAAATTGACCTATTTACTTATGGTTTATGACAGATGTTATGTTTTTATGCCTGGCACTGCCATCTCCAATTGAACTGAAAGTCAGAAACTCTGTAGAGAGGGACAGTTCGAGGCATATATGTTGCTGTTTGCAATAGTAGATGATTAAACAAGAAGGTGTAAAAGCAACCTTTGTGTGTGTGTGAGAGAGAGTTTATATATGGGGGCGTGTGGGAGAGGCCTTCGATAGTAAACGTGTTAACAACCTTCTCACAGATCTCTGGTCACACCCTGCTGGAGTCATGCGATTCGCCTCTGTGACAACTGTATTTCTCTTGCCTTCGCTCTCAGTGAGAGTAGTTCAGTGGAAATACAGAAGCACTGCAGAGGAAGTTCAAAAGAAGAACACTGAATGTCTTTTGAGTCCTTTGTCAGTATTGTGGTGTATAATAATAGTGGATGTGTAAATCATTTTAAAGTGTAATACATTGTTTTAAATATTTGTAAAATATGTTAATATATATATATATATATATATATATATATATATATATATATATATATATATATATATATATATATATATATATACACACTCTCCTGAAAAAAGGTACAGTGTTGTCACTAAGGTACCCGCCTAAGGTACTCACTCTTAAATGGTACATATTAGTACCTTAAAAGGTACATATCTGTACTTTAAGAGTGCGATTAGTACCTTTTTGGTTTTGTACCTTAGGTACCGCCACAGTGACAGCAATGTACATATATATATATATATATTAGCACATGTATAAAACGTCTGTTACTATCTCTGAAAACAATGAGAAGTTAAAAACAGTATTTAAGAATAAATAATATAGTAACAATCATCATTATTATTATTGTTGTTGTTGTTGTTGTTGTTATATTTTACAGAAAACCATAAATCATTAGAAAAATCTATAAGGTTTTATTATAAAATATTAAAATAAATAAAAAAATCTGACTGTAAAAAAGGTTGCTGCCTTAAATTTAAATGTTTACGTAATTTCAACTTAAATTACATTAAAATGTTTAAAAGAGTTTATTTACTTATTTTAAAGCAATGTAAAAAAATTGTCATAACTTATTAATCATATCATTTTCTACAGTGTACTGTACACTTCTCTACATCAGAGAAAAAACATTTCTTTAATATTTTTATATCCCAAAATGAGCATTAGTGAGTACACACGCAATGCGATGTGCCCCACAAGTCCACTTCACTCATAGAAGTGAATCTCTTCAAAGGCATCAAACTATCGCTGAGATGTTTTGACTGATGAAACATTAAAGTATATGTATAATGCCATGCTAACTGACATAGCCTTTATCTCTAGATTCACTACAGAAAATTATAAAATAATATAATTTCTGCCTCATTCTGTGATGTGAAGCACGTCAGATCACAAAAGTTATTTCAAACACTGATTAAATGTTCTCTTTTGTTAAACTGAGTTGTTATTAAAATTAAAAGGTTGCCACATTATTTTGAAGCCATGTTGTATGGAAATATAGTTATTAACAAGGCAAATTTACAGTACATGGACTTTGAACTAGTAGGCACTCTGTGAGATTCTTCACAGTGCCATTTGTTCCGTCTATTGGAAAAAGAAAAAAAATATTGATATAGTATTCATAGGCTTCATTGTCTTTTTCTCTGGCTGGGATTAGAGAGCCGTATACAAACTGTATACAAACTAAATACTGTTGTTTTGAAAATATATAGTGTGCGTGCAGCTCTATCTGAGTGAACAGGGCTGCTGGTTGTACACATTAAGACAATGACAATTAACACACAAAAAAAAAAAAACTCCTAACAGTTTGCATTGGGCCATTAGGCAGTGAAGAGCCAAGAGCAGTCAAGCACATTAGATGACCTATGAAAGATGAGCTAGGATTACAGATAAGAGTCCCAGTCATTAGTCATTTCATTCAAGTGTTTAAGAAACTATTAGAGCCACACATGATAGTTGTTAGAGTCTGTCTGTTCTCTGTATACACCGGATGTAATGATGACTGTGTTCAGGAGAGTTGTCAATTTAAATGAAAGTGAGAAAAATGAAAGTTAATGTAAGATACTTCACTAACAACAACAACAATAATAATAATAATAATTTTATAATAATAATTTTATAATAATATAATAAATAATATAAATAAATTAATAAATTATAATAAATAATATAATAAATGTATTAATAAAATGTAAAGTTAATCAAATATTATTTAGAAAAGTATGGGCCTTTTTAGGAACAGCAACAAAACACTAATAATATAATATAATATAATATAATATAATATAATATAATATAATATAATATAATATAATATAATATAATATAATATAATATAATATAATATAATATAATATAATTAGTGCTGCCAAATTGATTAATCATGACTATCACCCAAAATAAAAGTTTGTGTTTACATAATATACTTTATGTGTGTGTACTGTGTATAATTATTATGTATATATAAATACACACTCATTCATGTATATATTTAATAAATATTTGCATGCATATATATATATATATATATATATATATATATATATATATATATATATATATTTTTATATATATATATATATATATAAATATTTTATATACGAATATAAAAAAGTTCTCCAATATATACATGCATGTGTGTATTTATATATACATAATAAATATATAATACATAATATGCACAGTACACACACACACACACACACACACACACACATATATTATGTAAACACAAACCTTTATTTTAGATGCGATTAATCGCAATATAATATATAATTAATATAATATAATTGTTTGAAGAATGGATGGATACTACTATTGTTGTTGTTGTTGTTGTTGATGACATTGTAGATGAATATATGAATATCACATATAATGTGAATTATTATTATTATTATGATTACAAGTTTATTTACTGAATTGTATTAAATGTATAGCTTTTCGAACCTGATTATTTGCAGTGGATTGACATGAACTCAAATGGAGGGTTTCTGGTGCATCCTGCACTTTTTGTATGAACAGTAGAGCAAGATGTGATCGCACTGCTCTACAATTCACTGTGTGCTTCACCTTTGAACCCTTCATGGTTTCAGACCTCAGAGTGAAATCAATATTGTTTAGCCACTGTATGTCTGTATCCACTACAACCACTGCCCTCCAAAAATAAAACGTTCTTTGGGCCATGTTGTTTTTTCCATACACCATCCAATCAGCCTCCATCCTGTCAGGCTGTGCCTGTGTTTTGTCTAGGGGGGAAGGTCAGCTTTGTGGTACAGACTGTGGCTTTCCCTGAATCAGCTGTTTCAGCGCCAGTGGACGCTATCTGCTGTCTATTCTGACTCGTGCTACATCACTCGAACCCGAGATTTGGGCAGCCAAGCATGCTTGTGTGACAGTGATATATCATGGATAGGCAGGGGATGATGACATGATATTCTAAAATAGCTTCATACTCAATACATTTTGCATGCTATGTCAAAGACAATGAGGTATAACTTCATTATCTACTCAGACACTTCACCTTTAAATTGAAATATCATTAAAAGAATAGCTCATCCAAAAAGGAATTTTCTGGAATCCAAACCCATATCATTTTGTTTTATCTGCATATAATGCACCCACTGGTCACTCTACTCATTGCAAACCTTAAAGGGGGGCTGAAGTTTTCCAGCTTCAAAAATGACTATAATAGCATCATTAAAATGGTCCAACTTGTGCACCATATTTCAATTCCTCTGAAGCCAAATAATAGTTTTGCATGATGGAAAGACCAGCATGAAAGTTGTTATTCATGAACGAATCATTCAGAGCATTTTTGCAAACATAATCAAAAGTTTTATCACAAAATGTTTTAAACTAAAATAACAATTTATTCAATAATCAGCCACTGCATACTTATTATGAACCTGCCAAGGAGAGAACACAGTTTTTTTGTTTTAGTGAATAACTACTTCATTTTGTTTGTCATCTACAGAAGAGTTTGAATAAAACATACAAGTCTTTTATGAATTTTTTTTTATTCATTGTAGGGGCATGAAAAGACATTTGCATGGAAAAACACATGGAAGTCAGTCAGGTTTGAAACAGTGTTATATTATACAAGTTATATTATACAATATACAAGTATTATTTATATATTATTATACCACAGTCTGTCTGAATACTCGATTCTGATTGGCTGGAGGAAGGTGTGCAATAAAACTGTTTAAAGCACAGGTAGCAGTCAGTTTAATCACTATTCTATATTAATGTGCTGTTTTTATTGTAGTGCACGCACACACACACACGCACACGTTGTGTTTTCATGTTTTATGGGGACATTCCATAGACAATGATTTTTATACTGTATACCCCTACCCATCACACAAAATTTTCTGCATTTCTACAGATTTTTCAAAAAACATCACTGATTTATAAGCTGTTTGCAGACTGAATGCTAGATCTAACATGCCGTAACTGACAAAAAAATAACCATCATTTTTACCCTTCCATTCAAATACTGCACTGGAAATATCAATAACAGCTTTATGTTGTTAAGGCTGGCGAAAAAAAAAAAAAAAAAAATGGTATTGCTGTCCATTAAGCACATGCATTACAATTTTTGTCTTCCATCTTTATTTATATTTTATTTCAGCTTAATTTTAAAAAGTGTTTTTAAAAGTTTTGGTTTTAGTTAACGATAATAAATGGCTTTGAAACCTTTTGCTTTTTGTACTGACATGGAAAAATCTGATCATGCCTCAGACAGTTTTCTTTCCATTGCCATTTCCATTTCTTTGTCTGGCAAACAAAGCTGTGCACTTTAGTTATGATAAGATCTCACTCTGCTCCAATGGAGTGAGGTCCCGAGAAACATGGCCACCATGATATGGCACTGTTTCCTCTTGTCCTATAACCGTACAAATTCATCTTGTCCTCATGATTTCAACATGCTCCACTTGTTTGAAGACTCAATACACAGAATAGGGTTGTTGAGTCCAGTTTCTGTGGCATTTCTGTTTTTGTGGTTTGTTTAGGCAGAAAATACATATGCATTCTACTTTCTCAATTATGTTTTTATCAGGTCATCAAAAAGTCAAATGGTGATAATACTTTCAGAACCAATGCTGTACCAGGCACTCGCTGTTTGCTGATGGAGGGAAATGAGTGAGTCTGGATCTGCTCCCTGCTTTTGGAAAAGAGAAAGAGAGATGCAATACTATCAAAAACCAATGTGTCACTCCATCTCACTTCTCCCAGTCGATTTTACATTTTTGTTCCTTCTGCTCAGTCATGTTCATTGCTTTTTCAGCGACATTTCAATAGAAATGACCAGGCTGCCACGCTATTGGGTTTGTTTTTGTGCAGGGATTCAAGGACTTGAAGAAGCGGAACTTCAGAAAGGGAGTCGTATCAGGCAGATCTGCTGTATGTATAATGCTAACATTGTGAAGTGGTTCTGAGAGGCGTAGGAGATGCAGACAGATATACAGCACTTCCATGTAATGTCTCTACAGCACGTATGCAGACTGTTAGAACTGTCATTCTTTTAAACGGTATTTTTTTAAAGAATCAATACCTTGATTCTAGCACGTACACAGCTTGAGAAAGGGAAGAATGTCAAAGTGAAAAAAACATTTGAAGGGATAGTTCACCCATGAATGAAATAATTTACGTGTCCTCATGTCTTTCTGAACTTATGACTGTGGAACTCAAAAGGAGAAGTTGAACAGAATGTTCACATTGTTCTTTTCCACACAATGAAAATATACAAGTATACATGTTATATATTTCATAAGATGATAGGCACGTGATAGCGTTGTTTGATGAACAGATCAAAATTTACTGTAAGTCATCATTCAGTGAAAATCTGCCATAGCTCTCAGATCTAAATAATGCACATTTACATAATTTGGTGCTTGAAGTTATAATGGTGAGAGAATTTTTGCACTTTCTTTTTAAGTACTCCAAAGCATGTGAATAAAAGCTGTAACATTCAAACACAGCAATGTTTACACACTGTACCCATTTGGCACCACAATAGCAGCGCGAAAGCAGTGCTAATCCTGCTCCGGAGCAAGGTTTCATAAAAATGGTTACAAGCTTGTTTCATTCAAATGCTTTGTTGTCGGCAAGAACAAGAATCATGGAGGATCTTGCCTATTTATTGGGAAAATCTTATTAAAACCCAAAACAATATTTAGCGTCCCATTCATTGACAACCATATAAACATTCACTGTGCTATCTAGATAGTCTTCTTGCTGACGATTCTGGGATTTTGGTTAAATACACGCAATTTTGTATAAAACAAATGGTTCAAATAGTTATTCATGTATGTAAACATGCACTACTTTAATGACAAGACAAGGCGATGTAGCTGTTGTGGAAAAATCGAATAAAGAATACCAGTGACAGCAGCAATAATTCTCCCCTCCGCCATGTTTAAGGTTTATGGCCTGCCCAGCTCGGGAACTTGGGTAAATCAAATCAACTCAAATCAAATCAAATCAAATCAAATCAAATCAAATCAAATCAAATCACCTTTATTTATATAGCGCTTTTAACAAGTCCAATTGTTTCAAAGCAGCTTCACATTGTTAACAGGAAAATAATGCAACAGAATTTGTACAGTCATTCAGGTGAAACGGTGATGTTATCCAGCTAATTTCAAGTATCATATAGTGTCAATGCGGGCAGATCGGTAATATAGATGAAATTTAGGTGTCCCCAACTGAGCAAGCCAAAAGCCAGAGGCAAGCCAGAGGGTATCAAAATTAGAGCTTCCCAGTGGTAAATATGACTTGAGAGGGTATTCATGTTCATGTTTTTAACTAGGAAACTTGTATTTACAATAATTCTGATAGCATGTGAAGGCAGCAAAAAATACAAGTGTAAAAGTTCCTTTACCAAGGTTAAAAGCAGGGTTTAGAACAACAATAACCGGTGTTAAGTGTAGTGTGAAAATCCTTAAGAAGTCAAAATTTTAAGTCAATCAAAACATGACACACTCACAAAATCAATGAATGGGCATGATAAGCATGGGTGGTATCAGAATGCAAATAGTATAGTATTAATAGTATTCGATTCAGGTGTTTCAAACTTCTGTTTATCCATGAACAAAAAAGTTTGTTGAGAGTATAAAGGTCTTGAATACTGGGGAGAAGGGGTCTTTTGATCTAAAACAGTTATGTTTAAAAGATATGTTCAGCTATTTATCTAATATTGCATCACACTCTTTCCCCGTTAAAATTGTCTCAGGGTTATGTATATAACCTGGTTCCCTGACAAAAAAAATGACAATATATATGATGCCGTACTGAGAGGATGACTGCATCACAGGTTGTGTAAAGTTTGCACAAGTACAAAACTGTGAATACAGGAAGGACTCAAACCAAGAGAACCTGAGACCCTGAGGTTGAGCCCACATCCACACCTATAAAACCTGATGAATGTGTGTGGAGAGGACCCACCTGCCGCAGCACAAACATCTTCCTAATGCCTTTGAGGCAGCCAAACTTCGGGTAAAAAGGGCCCTGGCACCTAGAGGCGAAGCAAAACCATATGCCACATAGTCAAGGGAAACCGCATCCAAAACCCTGTGACATATAGTCTGCTTGGAAGCGGCGGAACCTCAGTTGCACCTCCAGAAGCAGACAAAGCTGGATGAAATGGTGATGAAGGCACCCTTGGGACGTAATCCGGCCAAGGGTGCAATAGTACCTTGAACAGTCCTGGAGCAAAATCCAAGCAGCAGGAGGCAACTGTCAGGGCTTGCAAGTCTCCTACCCTTTTAAGAGAGGAAATAGCTACAAGCAAAGCTACCTTGAGAGTCAGAAGCTTCTCTGAGCCTGACTCTAAGGGTTCGAAGGGAGCATCTGACAACCCATCTAATACAATTGACAACCCGTGATTTGATAGGTGCCATCTCAGCCGTCTAGCACTCCGCAAGAAATGGGACACCAGGACATATTTCCCCAACAAAGCCCCTTCAGTCTGGTTGTGGCAAGCCGAAATAGGGGCCACATACACCTATAGGGTAGCGGGGTCCAGCCTGAAATACGTTCTTGAAGAAACTACAGTACTGAAACAACTGGGCAGGTTAAGAAAGAAAAGATTCCATTTAAGAGCATACAGCTTTCTTGTTGAGTTGTGAATGGTATCAATCATTTCAGTTGAGAGACCAGAATCTATGAGCTGGTACCCCTCAGTGACCAGACCAACAGTTTCCAGATCTCTGTTCGGGGGTAAAAGACTATCCCCTGAACCTGGGACAGAAGGTCCCTCCTGGTTGGAATCTCTGCCACAGAGAGCCTTCCAGGAGATATACCAAGTCTGCAAACCTTACTCAGGCTGGCCAAAACTAATATTAGCCGCAACCCCTCCTGATGGTCCTTCGGCAGAACTCCTAGGAGTAAAGCGATTGGGGGAAAGGTGCACAGTAGCCTCTGCCACATCTGTGCCACCCCAGATGAGCTGGAGGATTGAGAGTAAACCAGAGGGGACAGTGGGAACTCCTTGGATGCAAACAGGACAGGGGGCATGAACACAGCCCGCCCTGGGGATTTATGTAGATGATTACTGATATGATGTTCATTCACACCAACAGATGGTACTAAACACACCAAACACAGCCCTCATCTCTAGGCAGTTGATGTTCCAAGAGAAATGAGGGCCTTCCCAAAGTCCCTGGGCTGGGTTTCCATCCATGACAGTGCCCCAGCCCATGAGTGAGGCGTCCATCGATGATCTTGCAATGATAACTAAGAGGCTCCTAAGAGGAACCCAACCAAGTCATTGTTTTGCAAGTCACAAGTAAGTCTCGAGTCTTTGCATTCAAGTCTCGAATCAAGACAGACAAGTCCCAAGTCAAGTTCCAAGTCAATGTATACTCATTTATTTTTTTAGTTTTGTTTGTATTTTCCCATTAATTTCAGGCTTCTCCTTACCTAATTAACATTCTGTATTATCTATATTAATAATTATAGTGCCATATGTTTTTTTTTTTTTTTTTTTAATACTGCAAATGCCCAAACATACCACTTAAGCTTTCATTCATTATTACTGTATATCAAAAGGCCTATAAGCCAGTATGTGGAATGGTCCTCCTTGATGGTTATGGTGGTTATTGTCCTGGTATACTGAGGTCTTTTCATATAGTTCTTTTTTATTTTATTTTTTATTGGAGAACAGTGGTGACTACTTCTGTATGATCTGTATCATAATTGCTGTCAATCAAAGTCCCCTAAGTGCTGAAGAGTTAACGAGGAACCAGCATGGTCTGCTCCACCCACCCCATCACTGACCCCCTAGTGCCCTAAACCTCTCTAGCCTCTAAACTCCCTCCATTACTCCCCGTTGTCAGCCTTTGAGTCCTAATTGTTTTGATAGGCTGATGCATAGCAGCAAGACATGGCTGCATTGGAGATTCAGGTTTGGAGAGAACAAGATGCAAACTGAATAAGGAGTCTAGAAAGAAGCAGGGGTTCTCTAAACCTCAGATAAAGAGATTTCAAAAACAAGATATGCATCGATAATATAGGAGACAACCAGAGGTGTCTCATCTACTTTGTTGTGACCTGCACTGGCCACGATGATTCAAACTGAGATGCTAAAAAAAAGATTATACGTCATCTTGGACACTAATCTAATCATGAGTGGAAATGTTTTGATATGATTTAGACTTTTTAAAATAGGATACATTAAGACACACTCAGCAAATGTTTGATAGGGTTACATAGGATGACTGTTACTTGTTCAAAAGCACTAAGTGTCCACAACAATGTCAACTTCAAGGTTTTAAGTCAAAATTTATTTGAAAGTGTAAGGAAAAATTTTTTTTTTTACTGAGGTTTGACACTTCATTTTCAAGTTTATTCCATGTGGTGATTCATGAATTTTTAAAAGTAGACATGTGCATGCATAGTAACTATTACTGCATGTATAAAAATTAAAGATAGTTTTAGATTTACTATTTTAGGTCGCGTCGGCCATGTCAAGTTTTGAAAAGCATTTAATGCCAACCCTTAAACTGATGAAAAGATGATGAAAATACTTATTTTCTTTTTGCCAGTAGCGATTATATAGACAGTGAAAGAAGGACAATAAATGATATGTAGATGAGAGGGAAAACAGGATTAAGATATCTAACTAGTCGCCCACCTGAGCGCCATGGCTCAGGTGGATGAACTGCTAACCTACAGCTCCAGCTTTATTTGCGTTTGCTTTCATAATCATGATATCATCTTAACCAAAATAGAACCGGAATTGGAACCCTAATGACCTCAGTGTTTCTCTTTTATCATCGAAGATGGATCACATAATCCTGTTCTCCCTTAACCTTTAAAAGTTGATAGAGCTGATTGTTCTAAGCTGCTGACAAAGAAAAACAGCACTGAACAACTCATTCTCACCTTGCTCACTTCAAACATCATCACTAGGAACAATTGGCCTGCTTGTAGTGAGTAGTTCCGCGTACCTGTGTTTACCTTTGGTCTGGAAGCCAAGCCAACAGTGGAATTCAAAGGGCACGAGCGGTGGAGTGCTCACTCTCCCTGTTGCCATTGTGTAAAGCAACCCCCACCCCCCACCCTTACAAGACAAAGGGTTCACAGGATAAGCAAATGTAATGCTCACCCCAAGCAACCTGAGAAAACAATATGTGTTACTGCAAGTACGTACGTTGAAGCCGGTCATGTTTGAAGGACCCTCAATCAAACACATTTATGGAACTGGAGCCAAAAAGCTTAAGTTCTTCACAAGTACCACTATTACTATTGCTGATACTTGATGAGAGATTTGTCCTTATGATGTCCTTATAACATCGTCATATGTCATTGCGTAAAATTTATTGTTGTTGTTTTTTGCAAGTGAAAACTATGAATTACCATATAATTTACAGTGAAAAGCATTAAAGGGACATTCCCAGAAATCCTAGCATGACACATCAAATATGACTATATTTTATATAATTTAGCTTCTTCTCATTTTTGTTATCAGTGATGTAAGCTAGAGTGTTTTGTGTTACATTTGAATGAACTGCTGAAACTGAATCATGTGGATTTATATTTTGCTACTTGTATTATTATGGTGGTCATCAGTACATTTTAAGCACTCTATAGTAAATACATGGTAATAATTTATAAAATACACAGGCACCAATATGCCATCCCATAATACCTGAAATATTAGTCAATATATTTGTTTACTTATTAGTATTTCTGTCAACTAAAGCTACCTTCTCTCTTATATCCATTTAGTCAGGGTGAATGAATAAATACTAAATTTCTGTTGAAATGACACCCAGTGAAGGAAATGGGAATGTTCATTTTCTAAATGCTGCTAAGTGGTCATTTACTCATATAACATTCAAAATAAAGTTTAGATGTCAACATCACCTGTATGCTTCCAATAAAATGGGTTTAAAAATTCTGTAACTACATACTATGGAGGTATGCAAGCCATATCTAGAACTAGAATATTATAAAGACTGTGAGGTGTGCTCTTTTGATTTGGACCAGTAAGCAACCTAAATATATCTACAAAATAAACAATGCGCTGACAACCACTCAGAATGTCCTAGCATTGTGTTGCCAATTTTTGCATGTGCAAGTGCCACTCACATATATTCTTCAGAAAATGTAATAATCTGGTTCCATTTGCTGCCTGGTTCATAATGAATTATTAAAAATGTATCACATTTATAAAAATGCACATAATGTATCACATACCAGTTCTGTCCCTTGAAAATCTAATATCAAAAACATTTTGTAGAAATTTATTTTAGGACGTGGAGGAAGACGCACAGGCTGCGCCAAGTGAAGGTATTGAAGGAGTCACAACGGATGCTCTCAAGACATTTGAAATACTCTCTACGGATAAGACAACACCTGTAGAGGACAAGGCCTGGGTCGCCATGCATCTCTCACGATCATGAGGTGTCAATCAGTAACATGGTTATATGGGCTTGTTAATAATTAACGTAGACCCCAGATTTGCGCCCCCCTAACGGAGTTAAACTGACACGGCCCTGCTGGTGGAGATTGCGGAGTGGTCCATCAGAAAAAAAAAAAAAAGATACATAAAGGTAAACACATAAATGTCGAGTGAATCTGAGTTTGTTGAGGGCGGGGATGTTTGACAACAACGGATATGGAATTTTCAGACAGGGAGTGGAGATTTTATTGGTATAAATAAGGTTTTAACAAGTATTCAGCAGCAACTGTTGATCATTTAGACAAAAGTTACGGCACTCCTGCAACTATTGTCATCTAAAACGCATTTGTTCACTCAAAACTCATGAATGCTAACACTCCTCCCTCCCTCGCCAGGGTCAGGGGAACATGATTAAGGACTATCTATCTTCCCTGCTCCCCCATAATGGCCTTGTGGCTCCAGGCAGAGGGTGAGTAGCGCTATCCTTGACAGACACCTTCAGTAAGCTCTTTCACCCCCCTACCAACAGCCTCGTGCCCCCCTGCTTGCCTGCCTGTATGACTCCTGCCTCGGTGCTTTGATAAACACTGCCAGCAGGGCTCAAACATGGGTCAGGATAACCTCCTGATGACCCAAAGACTCCGTCTCCTGTTGTGACACACACACACACACACACACACACACACACACACACACACACACACATCGCTGACCAGGTCATCTCTACCTGACGAGCCACTTCACTGTCCTTATCAACGTTCTCAATTCAACAGTGGACCACTTTGAAAATTCCACCGTGGGGTTGCTAATTGGTGGAAGATCCCAGTTAACAGGGAACACTCTCTGAATGTTCAGGCAAAGTTCTCTCAAAGTTATGAATACGTTTTGTTTCAGTAACATTAATAGAACGTTCGTTCAAATTTTGTGATCTTTAATTCTTTCGCCACCATTGATGGAAATTTCCGTCATCTATGAGACACCGCTTTCCCGTCATTCACGGACATTTCTGGCTTGCCGTGTTTTCACTGTTATTTGGTAGAGTGGCGCTATTACACATCTTCTGAAAAAGTACTGAATCTCCTGATCAAAATGCATACGAAAAAGAAGCAGAAACAAGCGATAGCTTATGTAAGGAGATTGCCTAAAGCCTCGTGCACACCACAATTATCGACAGCATTTTTCGAGACGTTTTTAGAGGCATTTTTGTGTTCATACCCAAGCAATTTTCACTGTCAATGCACGCAGTGAATGTGCAAATTCACTCCCTGACACGCTTGTGATTTGATTGCAGATCAAATAGGATTTGGAAACTTACCATCAAATCCTATTTTATCTGCAATTCCTCTCCAAAACAATTCCCTCTTATACCAGTGACCAGCAACTCTACATTCATCTTGCCTTGTTGCATCTTCTTCTTCATCATCTACTTACTTCCTCTTCATCATCTTCTTCTTATGTGTGCTTGACCGTTTTGTGCTTGAGTGCCACCAAGTCATGTTTTACCGTAACTTCAGCAGCTTTTTTTTTTACGCTGCTCATCAAACCACACTCACCCTTTGTTTAGTCATGAGGTGTTAAGCATGGCGATAAATGTGTGCGATAATCGCCCCAGTGTGAACAAGCCTTAATGTTAATGAATGAAATGTCAACCCAGAACAAGCTATAGTCTTTGAAAAAAACACTTATTTTCTTATTTTTTTTTGCTCAAAATGTGGTTGTTTTATGAAATTTGCCCACATTCAAGTTAGAATAAAACAGGTTTTTGATCAAAAGCAGAGGGTCTGATATTTCTTTTGATATATTGTATGTTCATACAACAAAATATTCTGGGGCAATGAAACCCTTGTGAACATGCTGAAGGTGTCTCCCAACTTAAAAAAAAACAAAACGCTGGCGAGGAAAGAGTTAATAAAGTCGCTAGCACAAAACCGTTTTTTTATACATCGTTCATGGAACATTCATCTGAAACATTTTGGTTAGTCTAATGTTTTTTAAACGTTACAACTTTCAACTGGTTTCAGAATGTTCAGAGAACATTCAAATATAATGTTCCCATAACGTTTTCTCTAACGTTCACATAACCAATAAAAACGTTTTAGAAGAACACTTTGAGCGTTCTTCGAACATACGGAAATAACATTTTCATAACTGGGATCGTCAGCGAAACATTCTTAGAACACATTTTTGTTTGCTGGGATGGCTTTTGCTAGCAGTTGATTTGTGGGCTTGATTACAATTATGTATCATTTTAATTCGTTTATTCGTTTTTTAAAAGGATAGTTTGCCTAAACATTTATTATTAATTATGCTGAAAAATGTTTTGACTGTATTTGTTCACAATGAAATTCAGTGGGGTCATAGACTGACTGTATCAATGAACACATTTGGAAAATTCTTCTAAATATTTGCCAAGTTTGGAATGACATGAGGGTGAGGGTGAACTAACCCCCCAAAAGTTGAATTCTGTTAATGTGTCCCAATGAAGTGAATAATGAGTCTGAATATAATGACAACAGTCTATAAGTGTTGCCTGAATGCAGTGGATCTTAAAACAGCATATGGACATTCATGCACGGTGTAAACAGAACCCGAGGACTGCATCATGGGAAAAAAATCCCCATGGAGTAAACTGTCTTCAGCCATAACTGGTTATTGATAACTTAGGCTACTTTAAATCTCTTTAAACTTCCACCATTCCAAAGTTCATCTTGAAAAAACTGAGTCTACATGTGTAAAAAGTATGTGTAAAAACAATGAGACAATTTTGTGAATTGCATAAAGGGGATAAAACATATTCAAGCCAACAGTAGAATTGTTACAGATTAAACATTAAGCTCTGATTAAATCATATTATGTCTGGAAAACTATGACAAAAGCCTATAAAGTGAAGTACACAATACATAAACTGTAATAAAGAATCGCAATGCTGCGGTCACTTGGATGAGTAACAAATACAGTGTATCAGATACAGAAAACAACAATATGCTCAAATCCACCTGGTTAAAAATTACATAAAAGTGTTCATGATACAGAAAAAGAATTCTCTTGTGGGTTAACCCATTGCCTCTTTAAAGCAAAATAATAACAAATATATTTATGAGAAGGAAAATTAACATTTCCTCAAATAAACATATATAATAAATTAATTAAAAAAATAATAATAAAATGAAAACATTTTAAATTTAATTAAATGTATTATTTAAATTACATTATTTAAATATTAGTACATTTTGAAGGAACATTTGTCAATGTAAATTAACCTCAGCTCATGTCACACAAAAATGAAGTAATAAGATTTAGGCTTATAGTTGTATTTTTCATGGCGAGTGTGAAAAACCTTATCTGTCTACTCTGAGATGTGGTTTTCCTCAACCTTCAGAAGTTGTCTTTGTTCTTTTATGTCACATTAGGTTCCTATTAGGTCACATATAATCACATTATCTGAGCAGCAGCTTCATTGTCTCCGGAGCTGAAATACACACACACACACACACACACACACACACACACACACACACACACACAGACACAGACACAGACACAGACACAGACACAGACACACACACACACACACACACACACACACACACACACACACACACACACACACACACACACACACACACACACACACACACACACACACACACACACGTCTGGCTAGGGACTCTCCATGAACGTAATGGTTTTTATATTGTACAAACCATATGTTCTATCCCCTTACACTAACCCTATCCCTAAACCTACCCATCACACAAAACTTTCTGCATTTTTATATTTTCAAAAAAAACTACAAAAAAACTCATTCTGTAACCCTTTTGTACCCATGGGGACCTCAATTTAGGAGTCTGTGTGCATTCAGGTTGAAGTCCCCACCAGGCTAGAAAAACATGTACACACACACGCACAGCCAGTGCAGTAGCTTCATTTTCTTATCAGCTATCATGAGCTCAAACACAGTAAGGTCAGGAATTACAGTTACAGTTTCAGCAGTTAATTCAATATCTGTTGTCAAACAGATATAATCATTGTTCAACATTAACTCGCCACAGTGTTAACAAAAACTAGTAGAATGCAACACAAGGCTAAATCAATCTAAATATGGTTTCATTCCTTGTATGGAAAAAATGGGTGTTTCTGAAGGACAGATTTGAAAAGTTACAGAAAGTACTCGAGAGCAACAGCCGTAGATGACAGCTGGATTCTCAACCATTTTCCTGTCTTACCAGAAGGCAACACTGAAACCAGAAACACTGCGACCAGGTGTTTCATTCCCAGGCTGGGCAATAACCTTGACATTAGTACAGAGTTTCCTAACCTTCTCATGAATCGCCAATTAACTACATTTACCACTACACTCTTGAATAGAAAGAAATATAACTGACAACAAAAGAAACCAATAGCTTGATTGAAAATTACATGCAAATAATGTGAAAAAAAGAAAAAACTATCATTCCAGATTACATTTATTTATACAGCACTTTATACAAATGCTTTATACATAATGTATTAAAGCAACTTTAACAACAGGTTTAATGTTGCAAAATGAATCAATTATGAAACAAATTAAATTTCAGCTGTAAAGCAGCTCTACAGAAGACAATAGTGTGATTATAATAACTCAAGCCAGTTGAGTTATTGATTCAGTTCAATTCAGATGTTGCAAAGTTCATCAGTGGACCCTTTTCACATTTCCGGGGTTCTCAGAAGCGGAAGTCATCATAGTTGGGTAAACTTCTATAATGGTGAATGGAAAATGCACTAAATATAACTATTTGCTTCCCATTTGCTTCGATAGCTAAAGAGAGTAAAAAATAGTGCTTCTATGACTTTCCAAAAGAGTAAAAAAATAAAAATAAAAGTCAAGAAAGATGTCAAATTTGTTGTATTAGAAACACTCAAACAGCAGTGAGGTAAAGGGTTATTTTACCCCAAATTGAAAATTCTGTCATTAATTACACACCCTCATGTCGTTCCATACCCAAAAGACTTTAAGTCATCTTTGAAACACAAATGAAGATCTTTAAGATAAAATCGGAGAGCTTTCTGTCCCTCCATAAACTACCACTTTGACACTTCAACAGCACGGAAATGAATTTCATTGGTTCTTGTGGAAGCTCAAATGTGCTGCATAACACATGATGAGGAACCTCATTGGTTACTGCAGATGCTCAAACGTGCTGCGTAACACGAGAATGAACCTCATTGGTTCTTGCGGCAGCTTACATGTGCTGCGTAACACAATGAACGTCATTGGTTCTTGCGGCAGCTTACATGTGCTGCGTAACACATGAGAATGAACCTCATTGGTTCTTGCTGAAACTCAAATGTGCTGCGTAACACAAGAATAAACCTCTGGTTCTTGCTAAAGCTCAAACGTGCTGCGTAACACAAGAATAAACCTCTGGTTCTTGCTAAGTCTCAAACGTGCTGCGTAACACATGAGAATGAACCTCACTGGTTCTTGCTGAAGCTCAAACGTGCTGCGTAACACAAGAATAAACCTCACTGGTTCTTGCTAAGTCTCAAACGTGCTGCGTAACACATGAGAATGAACCTCACTGGTTCTTGCTGAAGCTCAAACGTGCTGCGTAACACAAGAATGAACCTCATTGGTTCTTGCTGAAGCTCAAACGTGCTGCGTAACACATGAGAATGAACCTCACTGGTTCTTGTGGAAGCTCAAACATGCTGCGTAACACGAGAATGAACCTCATTGGTTCTTGTGGAAGCTCAAATGTGCTGGGTAATGTACTTGAGCAAACTCTTAACGCATTATACTCCTTCATGTCTATTGCAGTCTCAAAACTCTGGCCACCTGATAAATATCAAACTGACCCTAGAATTATCAAAATCAACTGCAGGCGGTCAATCCTTTTCCTATTTAGCATCTAAACTCTGGAACAGTCTTCCTAGCATTGTTCGGGAAGCAGACACACTCTGTCAGTTTAAATCAAGACCAAAAAATCCAAAGCATCTCTTTACTTTGGCTTACACATAAAACATTATAATTTTATATTATTCAAATCAGTAAATGATTGTTAGGCTGCATTAACTAGGTCAGCTGGAACCAGGAACACTTCCCATAACACCTGATGTACTCGTGACATCATAAGAAGAATGGCATCTACGCTAATGTTAGTCTCTCTGTTTATCCCGAGGTTTACTGCAGTCAGCCGGATCCGGGCCATATCCAGATCAGATGGTGGACTTGCGCTAGACGCGACCAACACAGCCCTGAAGTGTCAGCAGAGACCATGTCAACTAGACTCTCCTCATCAACACGACATCCTCAACAAACCCGTCTCCGGCATGATGACTCCGATCTTCATTCATATGGAGCTGGACAAATATTCTGAATATTCCAATCTGGTTTCTCCATTTTGGCCCCGAAGAAGTTTTGGTTTTTTACCACCTTATCGCCTTATCACCTTTGGCTTTTGACTTGCTTAGTTTTGGACACTAAATATTCAACTATATTACTGATCTGCCTGCATTGATATATATTATTATATATATATCACTATATGATAATTGAAATTAGCTGAATGACATCACTGTTTTCACCAGAGCGGCTGTACAGCCGAATCAAATTCTGTTGCATTATTTTCCTGACTTGACTTGACTTGACGAGAATGAACCTCGTTGCTTCTTGAGGAATCTCAAAATGTGCTGCGTAACACGAGAATGAACCTCATTGGTCAAACGAACATGCTTGCGCTTCCACAACTGATGAGTGAGTTGATAAATGTTTATACATGAATAAAATCCTAAATTCTGTTCATCATATAAAGCAATCTAGTCTCTTCAGGAAATGTGTTTTACGATCTCTTTGTGAACTTTTTGAAGTGTCAAAGTTGTGTAGACTGTCAATGGAGGGTCAGAAAGCTCTTCAGATTTCCTCAACAAGATCTTCATTTGTGTTCCGAAGATGAAAGTCTTACGAGTTTGGAACGAAATGAGGGCGAGTAATTAATGACAGAATTTTCATTTTTGAGTGAACTAACCCTTTAACTAGTTTCCTGCGATTTCATGTCAAGGCAATGTAACAGAAAATATAGACCTTTTTTTTTAGCCCCGCCCATTTCAGCACTGGTCTTGTTGTGTTCTGTCTTCCGGTATGCATTTCAACAGCATGAAGGTAAGATCTTACAGATTTACTCATTTTACAATCTTCCCAGTCTACTGACATTTGTTATGAGATCCGCTTCAAACATTACAATGCTTATGATAACTTTCATTAACTCTACAATAAGTAAATCCAATAAGTAAACTTTACTAGATTTACAATATTAATAACTGCGGAATAAAGTGGAAAGGGTTGATTATGAAATGAACTCAGTTCAGCTATAAACATCTCTACAGAAGACACTAGTTTCATTATTCAGCTCAATTCAGTTCATTGATTCAATTCAGTTCAGTGCAGGTGGATTGATATTACTAAATATTTTTGTCTTCTAACATATTAAATTGTTCATTAATTATAACTATTTATTTAAAAACAATACTTTATATTATTATTCATAATTATTATTTATAATTAGTCAACGTTTATCATTTCACCTATATAATAAAAATGTGTCACTTCATTTAATGACTGAAGTGACACAGGCTAAAATGTGTTAACTACAGCTCTACATAATATTCTCCCACTTGAAACATTCAGTTGTTAAACTTTTAGAAGATACTCTGTACAAGGTCTCTTTACACAAAAAGAAAACAAAGAGCCTTTAGACAAGAACAAAAACAAGACTGCATCTGTCAGGTGTTGCACGCCAAATGCCAGCAACCTTGAAGGGAGTCGACCGGAATGCAGGGGCATTATCTCTCGCAGCAGAAGTAAAACTTAAAGCCAACTTTTCTTATTTTCTTCTCTCTTAGGGTGAGAGAATGGGTAGAGTAGAAATCAATATTCCAGAGTCCATCCATTTTTTTTTTCCGCTTCTTTTTTGTGGACCTATGTGAAACTTGCAGAGTGACCCCTGACAGAAGTTAATGGCTAACTGCGTTATCTCTCTTTACAGCCCGGGGTTGAACCCCAAATCAATAGATGATGCACAAATATTCCAGCGCTCAGCATTGTTCATGCTCTCACCACATTTTACATCGTAGAATTCTGCTATGTTTAAGAAATTTGGCTATGATTATGCTGCAATAGGAGAATCCCAGGAGAATAATTCGCCGCTGGTTCCCTTGAGATTATGTGGTTTTCTAAATAGGTTTTTCAATTTATGAAGAAAATAAGGTCTGTGAAAAACATATCTTGACGATAAACATTTTGTTCTGTAACTTAAATTACACACAATCACACAAACCCAAACATTTTTATCTAGTTACTTATTAAAATCATGTTTTTTTATTTTATTTTATTTTTTTATTATAAAAATAAAATAAAAATAACAAGCTTAATAATTCACTCAAATATCGTCATATTACTTTTACCACAGACCTTATTTTAGGTGCCGTTTACACAACACCGTTTTCAGCTAAAAATGGAAAACTTTTATGCACTGTAAACCCTAATGCTCAAAATAATTATTTGGTTTGAGTAGAGTCAACTCAAATTAAACAAATTAGTTCTAGTTCTTTTAGAACTTTTGTTTTCTTTTGTGTTCTTAAAACTTTTAAGTAATTTTAAGTAATCATTTTAAGTAATCTGAACATTTTAAATAATCCGAACTGTTTCGTTGTTTTGAGTTTTATGAACTTGTTTCTTTTAATTTAGACAAACTTAAATTTAACTGAAACTGGGCTGGGGTTTCTATTTCTCAGCATGCTTTGCCATGGCACTCAAAAAGGACAGTAAATATTAAGTGTTAGTTAAGCCCAAATGAAGTGTTATATTATGTTTTTTATTTGTGCAAGATTAACGCTAAGTGGGAGATTTAGTAGTGTTTAATGTTTTGTTATGCTAGTTTAGAAGAATTTCTGTTATGTTGTACCATCATGGTGACGAGTGGAGCATGAGCTTAGTTTGAGAACATATATATGTTAAATGTATTATATTGCTGTCCTCATTCAGCAAGTGCTATGCTATGCTAATGCTACCAAAGCATTGTGTAACCAGTGAGCAAGGTGGCATTTGGAATTATCTAGTTAAAGCTAGTCAAGTTTCCACCACTAAAAATGTGAGATTACATGATCTTTTTAAGTTAAATGTATGAATTAGCTTACTCAAATATTTCAAGTTCAGAGCAATTAAAATGTATGATTACAAAATACAAATCTGCAAGTTCTGCAGCTGCAACTGATTGTCTCAATTTTTTTGAGTTTTGCCAACTTCAGGTTTACAGTGTGCATTTTTGGCCATTCATTTACACAATAACAGCGTTTTGGGGGCCTGAAACGCAAACTTTTGAAAATGGGTTTCAAAGTGCAAGTTTTTGAAAATGATACCGTTATCGCCTCTGTGTAAACAAAAAAAAAATTGTAAAGACGGTTATATCATGCGCATTAGTATTATGGGTTCAGTCTATTGGCGTGTAGTGTTTCTTTACAAAGTGACATCGCCAACTACTGGCCTGGCTTGAATAATACAGGGTTTTTAGTAGTTTTATTTTTTAATTTTTTCAGATCCTTGTGAATCGTTTTGACAAAGTTGTCACCTGTACATGAAAAACACAAAGGAAAATCTTTTCCGTTTTTAATACGTCATTGTTGTGTAAATGTGCCCTTACTCATACATAAAAAAACAACAAAAACAATTATACAACCCCATACGAAAATCTCGAGGGAACCAGTGGTGCATTAAACTTCCATGTTTTGATGTCATCCTTGCACCACTCAAATAACATTTCACTTTTACTAAATTTTTCACTAAATAAAATAAAAGACGGAAAAGATGATGTACACAAATTAAATCTATGGTGTCTAATTATCACATAATTGTGATACAAAACAAAATAAATTAAAAAACAAAACAAATTATAAACACATTTGTATATTTTGCAAATGGAATACTTACTGCTGATTGGACGAGACATCTGTCAATCAAGACATGCAGAAAGTACAGCAGGCTGTGGCAGTATAAAGTTGAAACATGTAATTAACAATATTAACTTCTTGTTTATTGAACTGTATAAAATCAATATTACATACACTCAAGCTGATATTCAGGAAAAATCTGCACTCTTGCTCGTGTGCTTAACTATATACACTATATTGCCAAACGTTTTGGGACGCCTACCTTTACATGCACTTGAACTTTAATGACATCCCATTCTTAATCCGTAGATTTTAATATGGAGTTGGCCCACCCTTTGCAGCTATGACAGCTTCAACTCTTCTGGGAAGGCTTTCCACAAGGTTTAAGAGTGTGTTTATGGGAATTTTTGACCATTCTTCTAGAAGCACATTTGTTAGGTCAGGCAATGATGTTGGACGGGAAGGCCTGGCTCGCTCTAATTCATCCCAAAGGTGTTCTTTCGTTTTGAGGTGCAGGCCAGTCAAGTTCCTCCACACCAAACTTGCTCATCCATGTCTTTATGGACCTTGCTTTGTGCACTGGTGCACATGTCATATTGGAATAGGATGGGGCCATCCCCAAACTATTCCCACAAAGTTGGGAGCATGAAACTGTCCAAAATGTCTTGGTTCCTTTCACTGGAACTAAGGGGCCAAGCCCAACCCCTGAAAAACAACCCCACACCATAATCCCCCCTCCACCAAACTTTACACTTGGCACAATGCAGTCAGGCAAGTACCGTTCTCCTGGCAACCACCAAACCCAGACTCGTCCATCAGATTGTCAGACAGAGAAGCGTGATTCGTTACTCCAGAGGACACGTCTCCATTGCTCTAGAGTCCAGTGCTTTATACCATTGCATCCGATGCTTTGCTTGCATCTTACATCACTTGGTGATGTAAGTGGATGCAGCTGCTCAGCCAAGGAAACCCATTCCATTAAGCTCTCTACACACTGTTCTTGAGCTAATCTGAAGGCCACACGGTATGCAGCTACTGACTCTGCAGAAAGTTGGCAACTTCTGCACACTGTGCGCCTCAGCATGCGCTGACCCCGCTCTGTGATTTTACGTGGCCTACCACTTAATGGCTGAGTTGCTGTTGTTTCCAATTGCTTCCACTTTGTTATAATACCACTAACAGCTGACCATGGAATATTTAGTAGTGAGATATTATTTTTTTCATTAATTGCACAGGTGACAACCTATCACAGTACCACGCTTGAATTCACTGAACTCCCGAGAGCAACCCATTCTTTCACAAATATTTGTTGGAGCAGTCTGCATGCCTAGGTGCTTGATTTTATACACCATTTATACATGTGGCCATGGAAGTGATTGGAACACCTGAATTCAATATCATAGACGATACAGCTGTTTATTTACACATGAACACGTGAAACAACTTTCTACTGCCGCAGCCTGCTGTACTTTCTGCATGTCTTGATTGACAGATGTCTTGTCCAATCAGCAGCAAGTATCCCATTTGCAAAATATACTTACCTTTTCCATTTTGTCTGATTGTCGTTGTGTTTTTTGACTTACTATTTTGTTTTCATATTTGTCATTGTATTTTCTGAATTGTTATTTTGTTTTTAGACTTGCCATTGTGTTTATAATTTGTTGTTTTGTTTTTGGATTTGTTGTTTTGTTTTTTTTAATAATTGTGATTTGTTTTGTACATCTCGGCCACCATATAAATCCTTTAAAAAAATCTAATCATTATGGAAAAACCATCCCATTCCAACATAAAATCCATAAATACCTAAGTCTGTGAGATGTCACAAGAGTGTTAAAGCATTTGCTAATGCATAGAGCATGTGATTGACGCTAAATATATCTTATTGAGTCACTACTATCACAGCTTATCACTGACTAAAGTATCGTCTACGTGATTATAGTATGTACACGGAGCCAAAAAATGGAGGAGAGTTGAGAGGAAGTTTTGATGAATGACATGCTGTACAGTGAACAAACAATTATCGTCTTCAATCTTTAAATCAAAAGTACTTCCACTAGTTTACTACCCAGTCAAAGGTTGAGCTCAAGGAGGTTTTATAGAATTATTAAGTAAGCAATTATGATAACCCAGCGTTTTAAAGATAATAGAATGATAAGATTCTGCTAGAGGAGCATTATCGCTCACCCCCTCGCGTCAGAAGTCAATATGTTGTTCTTGTTTTGCTTTTGTTTTTCCTTTTTTCTTCCATCAAATCAGCAAATGTTATGTCTGCCGGGCAAATGTGTCTTTATTTGTGGCGAACATCAGAAGCTCATGGGGACCACAGTGGAACTGAGGAAGGGTTAGCATGACCCTGCTAAGCTAGTGGTATTTTTTATCAAAGCTCATAAACCTTGAATGACTATATATTGATAAAGACTGTTTAAAGTGTCACTGGAACGATAACATTTGCACTGTAAATGTGGCCCGGAGGCTCCAGCTCCAGTCGAGGCCTATTGATAAGCACTCTGGCTTGATTTCTCACGGAATCCCCGACAACAACAACCAAACCTCTACCCGAGCTCATCTACTCAGTTCAGTCTGTGATTCTGCCATTGCCAGATGCTCATTATGCAAAGGCACTAATACACTGAAATGCTTTTGAGTTTTCACAGAATATTTGTTCAATCAATCAATATATATATATATATATATATATATATATATATATATATATATATATATATATATATATATATATATATATATATATATATATATATATTTTGTGATGAGAAATGGCGCTTTTAAAGTGTTTGAAAAAATAATAAAATACATTTTGTGTGCTTGCAGAGTAGGCTATGGGTGTGGGGAGTGACTCATTTTTGCAAACAAATACTTATGAAACTTTCTGGTTTGCTTTCGGCCTTGTAATATCCCATAGAATCAAAGAAGTATGCAACATACTCCCACTGACCTCAGAAGTAGGCAAAATTTGTGAATGTGCTGGATGAACGAATACTACTTTACCTCACCTCCTTAACAACTCACTGCTATTGAATTGAACTTTTATCTGAGAGGGCAAAAATGAAATCTTCAGATGAAACAGGGACAAATTGGGGCCAATATAAACAGATTCAACTTTTATATGAGTAATACCACATATTTTGACATTCCCGATTTTACTTACTGAGGTAAAATAAAGAATGCCTTATCAAAAGACTGAACAGGTTGATTCAAACTCTTAAAAAAACTTAGTTGAGCTAATACGGTCATTGTTCATGTGGTCCTTATCTAAAAAATTTTTAACCAAATTATTAACTTACAGATCTTGAAAAAAATGTTTTTGTACAAGTGAAAAATAAATTGCAGTTTGTGTATTAACCAGTAAAATATGCAGAAGAGTAAGATACTAAAATATTAACATTATGCTGACAACCTCTCCCGTTAAAACCTAGTGAATTATTTGGGTCAAGCGAGCATTGTATCAAAATGCAAAAAAAAAAAAATTAATAATTACAAATACATTGGTCTTGTAGACATTTTTCACTTTGCCTTTTACCTGAGAAAAGATACAAACCGTAACATGTTAAAATATTAACATTGGGTTGGGAAAAACACCATAAAACCAAGTACATTATTTAGGTAAGGACAGCAAGCACTGCATCAAAATGAGGAGAAAACCCTCAAATAAAAATACAAATATATTGATCTTGTAGGCATTCCTCAGTTTGCATTTTTACTGAAAAAAAAAAAGATGCGAAACAGTTACATACTTAAATATTAACATTGTATTTAAAAAAAAAAAAAAAAAAACACCAAGTAAATTATTTAGGTAAAGACAGCAAGCATTGCATCAAAATGGGGAACTCCCTAATAAAAATACAAATATATTGATCTTGTAAGCATTCTTCAGTTTGCCTTTTACCAGAAAAAAAAAGATGCAAAACAGTAACATATTAAAATATTACCATATTTACAAAAACAAAACAAAAAAACACCATGTAAATTAAAAAACAGCAAGCACTGCATTAAAAAAATGCATTCGCCTTAATGACATACTTCAGTTTGCCCTTTTACCTAAAAAACAAAGGTGCAAACAGTATGTACTAAAAAATGAACAAGTACACTTTGAAAGGAATTTTTGACAAATTCAAGGTAGATGTCCTTCCTGAAATTTTGGCACGAGCGCATCTGTTGAAGGTGTTTGTTGTGCATGTGGGTGAAAGCGAGGTGCTTGCGAAATCCAATGATCAAACTGTGAATGAGGAACATAAACTGCTTAGACTAGTCTTACAAGTTAGTCTTATTTTTTTTTTCTTCAAGACTGGTCATAACTTTTTTAAATCAGTTGCATAAAGTAGATTGTCTATAAAATTCAAAAAGTAAGTTGGTCAAACTAGTTCTCAAGACAGTCTTAAGTTAGCGGCTATGTTTATGCAACTGGCCCTAGGTCAGCAGTGCTACTATACAGCCTGTTTATCTCTTTGACTATTTAATCTTTTTCTGCAGCGTGTCTTGAGCAGAGGTGAGGCAGCCACTTTTGTCCAACCTGCACCTAAACAACAAATGGCAGAATCAGAGACCTGAGATGGCGAAGGGAAGAGAAAACATGGCCTCTTTATGACTTAACAGTGAGGGGTTGGGTGACTGTCTGTAGGGTCCGAACTCCAGAGCCCTGTGGCCTACACGTTCTCAGCACTCCCAGAAGAGCCTGTCCAGACCTAACGGCCTTTGCCCGTGCCTGTCATTAACGCCAGGCCATAAATATCCCCTGCTGCCATGAGCGAGGTGACGTGTGAGGACCTTCAGACACAAGGATCAATGTCTCCCAACTCACAGACACAAAACGCTGCCTGAAGCAGGTGTGGCATCTGAAACGTGTGCTTGATGTGTTCTCAGGTAAATGAGTTTATTGGCAGCTGATGTTATTGGATCATTCGGGTCCAAATAAGGATCGTTTTATAAACTTTTGTTTCTCTATCAGGAATTCAACTCTCAAATATTGCTATGGATCTATATTAGAAATTATTCTAATTTCTATAATATTCTAATTTCTATAATATATAGACTCTTAAAAATAAAGGGATGCCGTAGAATAACCATTTCTCCCACTATAAAGAACCAATGGAACAAAACGAGTTAGCATTTTAGCATTCCCATGCAGCTTCCCTAAGTCAATGGGTTTTTTGAATGGGATTTTTGGTAAAATGGCTGAAATAAGGTCTGTGGTGAACACAAGCTCAAGACACTTTCATATTTTATTCTACAAACTAAAATACATCAGTATTACCCCACTCATGATTTTCTGTTACATGTCTTGAAAAAGGCGGTTGCTAACAAGTGGCTAAATGGGACTACAGAGGCTGTTGAGGAGATTAAACGTCCTCACGCCAAGCAAGTAAGCTCAGTTCGCTTTTACAGCCTCATTATGCACATAATTGTGCTCTTATAAACTAGTCTAACTCCAACTTTCTAGGAATATGTTTTGAGATAAAAACTGAAAGAGTTGTTGGAAGCTTACTGGTGGTGACGTTAAAGTTGTGGGACCGTGGTGTAGTTCGTTTATAGCTAGACTTGCGTAGCCAGACCTTCAGACTGACGGCAGAAGGTCTGGACTTTATCGCAGCTTTCACTGGCCAAGGACTGCCCAAGGGGACTTTGGACTGACGTGTAATGCAACCAATCACAGTTAGTTTTTTTTTTCCAGTTCATGTTTAGGGGCGTGAAAATGTAGTCGATGTCCCTGCAATAACAGGGGTGCATCTATAAATTATTCATTCAAGAATGCTGCGCAAGTTTACTGTAACAATGGTGCGAACCTCATATTTTTGAAAATCCAGCGTTTAGCTGATCCTGATAAACACTACAAAACACAACGGCGTTCTCCTTCCACAAGGGAGTTTGCCATTACGGCATTTGTTTCCAGGTGGACCGTTAAAGAATGCAACTCACACATCACGCGAACATCCTGTAAAATTCAACCAATCAGATGACGACTTTGAAACTGCTGAAGTGTTTCCAGAAAAGTGTGCCATATGCATCAGACGTTCAGCCAGCGGTCCGTGGCTGAACGCACCTTTAGCTTTTTACTTCTGTCAACTGCATTTAGGTTGTGCTTATCTGTGAACATTATCTTGATGGACAAACGTGCAAGTTTATTAAACTTATATTGATCTCAGAGCTTGGTTTTTCGATAATACAAAGGCCTATTGGGTTTTTGTTGAGGGAGCCAGTGTGATGCAAACTGCCGATTGGCTTACAAAGTGACGTCATACCTGCACCACTCATATGGAGGTGAACAGAGCTGGTAGGTCACATGATAATGACAACATGGCGAATGTAGTACGTCCGGATTACATTCATACTATATAGAACATACTATTTTAGCGGTCTTGAAGTAATTACTAACTACTCAAGAGAGTATTTCAGATGCAGCCCAAATGTTACACAGTGCCAATTTCTTCAGGCACTGCTCTGATGTGTGTCAAGAGCAGACACTGCCCCCTTGTGGTGGTTTCTGATACTTTCACTTTGGGATCACAATCAATCACACCAACACCTCTCTCTGTAATAGCTGTCTATAGCAGGCAGCCGAGCAGAGGTGTGATCTCTGCAAAGATAAAGTGAGGGGCTCGATTCCCCCCTGAAGCCGTTAGTCATCTATCTGGCTCTCGTACCCCACAGTCTGGTGTCAGTCACTCTCAGCGGGAGACTCTGTCTGTGTCTGATACCCGAGGAGAGAGTGACGGGCCCCAGCGTTCACTCCGTCTCCCTCAGTCACTCTTCCACAAACTGAAAGCCTGTAACCGCTGAGAAGATAATTGCTTCCTAAATCTCCTAATCTACACTGTCTCTGCTAACACACAACCCTGAAATGTAGGGACGATGTGTGCCGCCCACTTAATCTGAGGAAACTTTACACATGTATTCAGATTGGGGGCATCATAAAAAGTGGTCTGTGATTGAGAGACGCACATTAGAAAATTGGGAAATACTGTTTTTATCAAAGTCAAACAAAACACATGTTGGCGGATTGATGTACACTACCAGTCAAAAGTTTGGATAATGTTTTTGAAAGAAGTCTCTTTTTACTCACCAATTATTTGATCAAAAATACACTAAAAGAGTAATATTGTGAAATATTATAACAATTTAAAATAACTGTTTTCTTGTTGAATATATTGGACCCACTTTATATTAGGTGGCCTTAACTACTATGCACTAACATTTAAATTAATCAGTTGATACAATTTACTTATTGTGTTCATACATGTTTTTACATTGTACTTACATTTAAAAAAAAAAATACCTGCATGTAATTACATCTGTAATTAATTTCTGTAGTTACATTTATAATTACACTGTTGACACTTCCCTTACACCTAACCCTACTCTTAAACTTACCCATACCACCACACCTGTCCCTAACTTTACCCGTATCCCACCTCAATATCAGCAAAAGTGTTTTGCAATACAATATGAACACGATCAGTACATTGTACTTGTTTTTTGATGCAAGTAGTTAAGACCACCTAATATAAAGTGGGGCCAAACATCTTTTTGTCCAAACTTTTGCACATTAGTGTTTGATCAGATTAAACGCCGCCTCAATACAATTCCACATCCAAAATAAAACAGACACTACTCTGTGGTGTAATGGTGCAGGCTTGGAGACTTAGGATGAAAGATGGCCAACTAAATGTCAGCAGATCCCACCAAGGCCCATTTCTCTAATCAGCCCTATTAAAGGTTCAGTTTACCCAAAATTGAAAATTCTGTCATTAATTACTCACCCTCATGTTATTCCAAACCCTTAAGACTTCCGTTCATCTTCGGAACACGAATGAAGATCTTTTTGTTGAAATCTGAGAGATTTCTGTCCCTCCATTGAGAGTTACGCAACTACCACTTTGATGCTTTAAAAAGTTTATAAAGAGATCGTAAAACTAATCCACATGAATTGAGTGGTTTAGTCCAAATTTTCTGAAGAGACACGATTTAATTTAGGTTTTCATTCACATATAAAAATTCATCAACACACATCAGTTGTGGTAAACGAAAGCACAAGTATGTTCGCTTGATGTATGAGAACTAGTGAGGTTCATTCTCGTGTTACGCAGCACGTTTGAGCTTTAGCAAGAACCAATGAGGTTCATTCTCATGTTACGCAGCACGTTTGAGCTTCAGCAAGAACCAATGAGGTTCATTCTCATGTTACGCAGCACGTTTGAGCTTCCACAAGAACCAATGAGGTTCATTCTCATGTTACGCAGCACGTTTGAGCTTCAGCAAGAACCAATGAGGTTCATTCTCGTGTTACGCAGCACGTTTGAGCTTCAGCAAGAACCAATGAGGTTCATTCTCATGTTACGCAGCACGTTTGAGCTTCAGCAAGAACCAATGAGGTTCATTCTCATGTTACGCAGCACGTTTGAGCTTCAGCAAGAACCAATGAGGTTCATTCTCGTGTTACGCAGCACGTTTGAGCTTCAGCAAGAACCAATGAGGTTCATCTTTGTGTTACACGGCACGTTTGAGCTTCAGCAAGAACCAATGAGGTTCATTCTTGTGTTACGCAGCATGTTTGAGCTTCAGCAAGAACCAATGAGATTCATTCTCATGTGTTACGCAGCACGTTTGAGCTTCAGCAAGAACAAATGAGGTTCATTCTCGTGTTACACAGCACGTTTGAGCTTCAGCAAGAACCAATGAGGTTCATTCTTGTGTTACGCAGAACGTTTGAGCTTCAGCAAGAACCAATGAGGTTCATTCTTGTGTTACGCAGAACGTTTGAGCTTCAGCAGAAACCAATGAGGTTCATTCTCGTGTTACGCAGAACGTTTGAGCTTCAGCAAGAACCAATGAGGTTCATTCTCGTGTTACGCAGCACGTTTAAGCTTTAGCAAGAACCAATGAGGTTCATTCTAGTGTTACGCAGCACGTTTGAGCCTTAGCAAGAACCAATGAGGTTCATTCTCATGTTACCCAGCACGTTTGAGCTTCCACAAGAACCAATGAGGTTCATTCTCGTGTTACGCAGCACGTTTGAGCCTTAGCAAGAACCAATGAGGTTCATTCTTGTGTTACGCAGCACGTTTGAGCTTCAGCAAGAACCAATGAGGTTCATCTTTGTGTTACATGGCACGTTTGAGCTTCAGCAAGAACAATGAGATTCATTCTTGTGTTACGCAGAACGTTTGAGCCTTAGCAAGAACCAATGAGGTTCATTCTTGTGTTACGCAGCACGTTTGAGCTTCATCAAGAACCAATGAGGTTCATCTTTGTGTTACGCAGCACGTTTGAGCTTCAGCAAGAACCAATGAGGTTCATTCTCATGTTACGCAGCACGTTTGAGCTTCCACAAAAACCAATGAGGTTCATTCTTGTGTTACGCAGCACGTTTGAGCTTCAGCAAGAACCAATGAGGTTCATTCTCGTTACACAGCACGTTTGAGCTTCCACAAAAACCAATGAGGTTCATTCTGTTGTGTTACGCAGCACGTTTGAGCCTTAGCAAGAACCAATGAGGTTCATTCTCGTGTTACCCAGCACGTTTGAGCTTCAGCAAGAACCAATGAGGTTCATTCTCGTGTTACGCAGCACGTTTGAGCCTTAGCAAGAACCAATGAGGTTCATTCTCGTGTTACGCAGCACATTTAAGCTTCAGCAAGAACAAATGAGGTTCATTCTCATGTTACGCAGCACGTTTGAGCCTTAGCAAGAACCAATGAGGTTCAATTCTCATGTTACCCAGCACGTTTGAGCTTCCACAAGAACCAATGAGGTTCATTCTCGTGTTACCCAGCACGTTTGAGCTTCAGTAAGAACCAGTGAGGTTTATTCTAGTTACGCAGCACGTTTAAGCTTCAGCAAGAACCAATGAGGTTCATTCTCATGTTACACAGCACGTTTGAGCTTCAGTAAGAACCAGTGAGGTTCATTATCTGCTCAATTCATACTTATTAATTTTACGATCTCTTTATGAAGTTTTTAAAGTGGCAGTTGCATAGCTGTCAATGGAGGGACATAAAGCTCTCAGATTTTTGGAAGAAAGATCAGAGCTAGCTGGGTGTCTTTGGGATGTTCCTCTGAAAGAGGCCGCTCTGTCATCAAAAGACAAGCCATGGTTATGAATGATTTGGTCGATAGGCAGAATGTTAAAGCACTCAGTAATGACCATATCAAGGCCCAAGAGATGTGTCATGCTGCCATTTCCCATTACATCTTTCTCTGTGGATGAGTTAAGTTTAACCTTCTAATGTTTTCAAGCATGACCATACTGGCCCTACATGGACCATTTTGTCTAGCTGGATTATTTCAAATGCAGAAAAACAAACTATACCTGCAATTTTTCTATTCTATTGTGAGGGATCGTCTCTCAAGAAAATCCAACATTAAAAGGTACACCATGTAACTTTTGGTCCGTTGTGCTTCAGCTCTGCATGAATTCAGCTCTGCGGATGAATATGATTTGCAGAAAATGGATGGGAATCCAAAAATTGTGTCATCCGAGCATGTAAGTGCAATAATTTATGCTGTTGTTATGACTATTTGCAAACACTGATATTTTTAAATTAGTGATGTTGCAAAAGTTGATTATCCTCCTGCTCATAAAACATTCACTACTAGGCTTAAGAGATATAACCAGTTTAGATGGAAAGGATCTCTGAAGATAGCTGAAGATGTTACCGTTTTACCCAATAACTGACACGGTACTTCCTTGAAAATAAATTCCAGCACAGAGCGACAACCAGCATAATGAAATGACCCTTCACAATAGATAATGCATTACAATGAACAAATTAACAATTTATGTTCAATAAAATAGCTTACTCACCTGCACTGAAAAAAAAGAAAAAAAAAAAATCCTCCATGTTCAAATTACTTAAAGAAATTAAAACTAAATAAAAGAAACGCAATTGCTATACATTTTGTCCTAACTTAATTTTATTATGTTGAATCCACTTAAATGTATTTAAATAAATTGAAGTTTACTCAGTCCATTGGTGTTGGGATTACGTGAATAATTTTTGTTGCATTAACTGAAAATGGGCAGATGATTTTTAGTTCCCAGCATGCTTTGCATATGGCTGGATCAGGAGAGTAAATGTTGGAATCAAGTGTTATTTTATGTGTTTTTGAGTGAAGGAAAGCCTTGTTGATGTTTAATGTTCAGTTAATGTTTGACATTTAAAATAATTGTTATGTTCAAGTTTTTATAAAAACAATGGTTACCGTTGTGCTAAAGAATAGACCTTATGGTTAGGTTGTGGGTGGCTGCATGCATTTGAAAAAAGATTATGATGTCCAAAGAGTAATAGCTGTGCTAAAAGCCAGTGCAGTAACAAGTATTTTTGTACTTGTGCTGTGCTACAACATATTGTACAACATAACTGAATGTGAAATACAAACAGGTCTTTTCAGTTTACTCAGAATCACAGACTTGAATATATTGGAATGTACTCAGTATATCTGAACTAAAATAACTAATACATTTAAAAAATAATAATAATTTAACTGAAGATGTTTAAAATGAAGATAATTTAGTATAAACATTTGCCTTAAAAAAAAAAAAAAAGTAGTAAAATCAAAGATGTTTTTTTTTTTTTTTTTTATTTAAAAAAATTTTTTGTTTGAGTAATAAAAATGCTGTTGCTTTTTTAATGTTTCAAATCCTTTGGTTCTCGCCATATCCCAAAAGCCAAGGCAATGTTGATTCTTGTTTTATTACGAGCTCTGTCATGTTGTCTTGTTGCTAGCAGACTCTCCCCTGTTGAGCTTTTTTTTTTAAACGTGATGTAAAAGAAAACATGATTCATCAGACCAGGCCACCTTCTTCAATTACTCTGTGGTCCAGTTCTGATGCTCACGTGCCCACTGTTAGTGCTTTTGTTGCTGGACAGGGGTCAGCATGGGCACCCTGACTGGTCTGCGGCTATGCAGCCCCATACACAACAAACTGTGATGCACTGTCTATTCTGACACTTTCTATCAGAACCAGCATTAACTTCTTGAGCAATTTGAGCTACAGTAGCTTGTCTGTTTGATCGGACCACACAGGCCAGCCTTCGCTTCCCACATGCATCAGTGAGCCTTGGCCACCCATGACCCTTTCACAGGTTCACCCCTGGTCCTTCCTTGGACCACTTTTGAGAGATACTGACCACTGCAGACCGGGAACACCCCACAAGAGCTGCAGTTTTAGAGATGCTCTGACTCAGTCATCTAGCCATCACAATTTAGCCCTTGTCAAACTCACTTAAATTCTTATGCTTGCTCATTTTTCCTGCTATTAACACATCAACTTTGAGGACAAAATGTTCACTTGCTGCCTAATATATCCCACCCACTAACAGGTGCTGTGATGAAGAGATAATCAGCGTTATCCACTTCACCTGTCAGTGGTCATAATGTTTTGACTGATGCATGTAATTTCCAGTGAAAATCATCCTGACAGGTCTAAAATACAAATGCTTATAACAGCCTTAAAATAGTGAATCAGTGTAATACATTTTGGAAGAAAGATTGATGAGGTATTTAAGTTTTGAACAAAAAATTTGATCATTATGATCATTTGATGACATCTGAAGTGACTTAGAGTGTTGTGAAAGACAAAATGAAAGATGAAAGCGCAATCTGTTTTGCGAAGTACTGTGTGCCATTTTGTTATTTCTTTATTCGGCAATGCATATTCAAAGCAAATTTCAATACAGGGCAAAAGGAATTTCTCCTATGATAAATGTTGTACATCATACATCAAACATTCATTCATTCATTCAAAACAAAAGTATCAATGTTTTTCTTAAACCAGGGCAGTTTTTTGTGTACTGAAAATAATGTGCAAAACAGTAACCATGACAATATAACGCTACCATTAAGGTATATTAGAGCATCTAGTTTTTAATGTTAAAATGACACAAAAAGACTGATACTGGAAAAAAATCTTTAAAAGGTAAAGTATGAAACTACTTTTGCTTCCAGTAAAAATGTCACAGATGAAACATGTCATCAAACAACTGTAGAAGTAACTTTAGACCTCCTCCATGATGAGAACAGGCCACAGGGGGCAAATAAAGGTCAATGCATTTTGACAAGCAAAGAAAGATGCCAAATTGTTAATGAAAGACTATTCTGATGAACAGTCCTCAGCTACAAATTCTTTTTGGTAAGGCTTTCTTGTGGCCTAATTCAAGTAAGGCCCCATTTAATATATATATATTATATATATATATATATATATATATATATATATATATATATATATATATATATATATATATATATATATATATATATATATATATATATATATATATATATATATATATATATATATATTCAAATCAAATTCAGTTGAAAAAGGTAAAAATACATAAATTAACTAGTAAGGAAATTGTTAAACAGCATCTTACTCCCAAAAGGTAATGAAATGTTTTCATGTTTTTGGAACAATGGCACAAGACCAGCAGTTTTTTCTATTCAAATCCTTTTGTATTAAATATCTGGCAAGACAATATGGTGCATAAAGTAGGACTGCTGGAGAACAATCCAATAATGATGTTTGTTGAGTAAATTAATATCCTTTTAAAGAGAACAGGGATCAGTTGCATGGAAAGCATGCACTTTCCAGCATTGATCAGATGACGAGCCAATCACCACCATGGCCGTGACAATAATACTCTGTGTATATACTGTAGTACAGCAGCGATTCAAGAGAGGAACATGCAATGTTATACTAACAGTACTGCTAAAAGGTGAATGTTTTATTTCACTGTTTGGACAGGACAAACTTTAGTCTGCCAGTAAATGCAGATGCTTTACATTTACACATTATTTGGAACTGAACGCTACGTCACACGAAATGAGACTTCAAAACGAATTTCCAAAGCTTCAGTGGGACTCTTTTAGGAGTTCAGTCATGTCCTAAATTCACCATGCTGTATCATGACCTACACAGATACTGTAGATGCAACTGTTTGCATCAAGATATACAAGCATAATACACTGACATAATAAAATATGAAACATTAGTAGACTCTGAAAGTGTCAGTTCATGTCTTGGAGGTGGTGCTGAACTACTCGCGGCAGAAAAAAGTGGGCACCTGCATGAATAAAATGGCAAGATGGAGTAGTTAAGCAAGTTTCATCCTCCTTGCGGTGAACATAATCCAAGCAAACAGAAAACTGAAGTTAACCAGACAAATATTGAGCCTAGAAGATAAAATAAAGATGTATGTCGTAACACTGATGAGCGTGAGACACGGAGAGCCTTGCGGATACAGGAAAGGTGCTTATGAGAGCAGCAGCACAGACTGTGGCTGAAAAACAGGGAGGTTGCGATGGCCTGGCGCTCTAGTAAAGCAGGATGCGACGTTCGATGGCCTTGCGGCAGATGGGGCACTCGCTCATTCGGTCTCCGCAGAGCTGACAAGTGCCATGACCGCACATGAAGATCATGTTTTTTAGGCGATCCAGACACACGGGGCACATGGTCTGAGTGGAAGGCAAACATGTTAAATCAGTTATTTTTTGCTGGGAAAAAGTTTATCAAAAAATAAACGTTGTAACTTTAGATGCCAGTGAAATTTTACAATTGACATTGAATCAAATGCAAAATAAAACCCTGCATAGTCTTCACTGTATTAATTAAACTTACATTGATTATTAAAGCTTAAAGCTATTCTGTAAGAAGCAGTGATTCCATTTTTTCTTTTGTTGTTTGATTAACATTAAGAACACGGACAGTAGCAGGTACATTAGGCTGCTGTCACTTTAAGACATAACACATGTTTACGCTCACTTAAAGGCTTAGTTCACTCAAAAATGAAAAATCCGTCATTAATTATTATTAATTATTAATGCGCGAGAATGACGTAGAGCCGCCGTTCTGACACATGACCCGGAAGCGAGGAACTTTGTTTACAAGCATAGGAAGATGCGCCGTATCTAAGCTGTTGAATTCTAAAAATGTGAAGTCATCTAAATACATTGCTGTATTTTGTCACTTTTTTTTTTTCTGAACGGCAGCTCTATGTCATTCTCACGCATGCGTCCTGGTGCTTCTTGAGTTCACGTCAGAGGCCCAGAATAAAGTTGAATAAAAGTTTTTTTTTTTTTTTTGTTTCTTTTTTGCTCACAAAAACTATTCTCGCCACTTCATAAAATTATTGTAGAACCACTGGAGTGAGATGGACTTTTTTTTCAGTGGAGGCCTTTCTGAGCCATCGGATTTCAACAACATCTTCATTTGTGTTCCGAAGATGAACAAAGGTCTGGGTGTCGAACAAGATGAGGGTAAGTAATTAATGACAGAATTTTCATTTTTGAGTGAACTAACCCAGACATAACAGACTGCGTTAACGTGAAAACTTGTCAAGGCAGATTTTTGCCAATTCTGTGCGTATTAGAGCATGAACGACGCCAGTGAGTCTCACTAATTTAATGCTCATATATTTTAAAACACTGAATGATAGCCAACTGCGATTCATTAAATTTAAATTAAATTAACGATAAGAAACAAGTGAATCGCTACAAAATGCCACGCTCACCTGCTCTTTGATATCCTGCAGTTGCTGCTGTAACTTCTGTACATCTGCATTGACATTAGTGTTGTCTTTGTCCCTCTGCAAGGCTGGGATGTTTCCACTGGCTGAAAAGCAAAGCAGAGGCCATTCAGAAAAGTTTCAGCGATTCAACAGCCAATCATGCAGTTTGTGAAAGTGGACCCCTGGGCCTCAGCATTTGCAGACCGCAGTCTCTTCTAACTTGGCAAATTTTACAGAGGAATAACTTGATTCTAGAAGTTTTGTGCCTGTTCTGATACTTTACATGGCTTATATGGGGAACTTAGGTGTGAAATTAACCCATAGCACTGAATCGCAGCAGGCCGCAAGCAGGCTTATGGTACCACTTGACGGCCTCCTCCATTCGTAAAGTGTAGGCCAGAGAGAATGACGTATGCTGGGGTGGAGATAGGGACTTTGAGCCCAAAGGAGCAGGAAGAAGTTGAGGCAGGAAGAACTTGGGGTGATGAATAGAATACTTACACCAACTTAGTGCCAGATTGTTGGGCTGGAGAAGATCCTGCGACCCCCCTGCCATTGAGTTAGAGCTCCCTGCTGAGAAGCAACCAGTCACAGTGTTATGTAATGCACGTACCCCTGCTGTTGGCTCAGGAGCCAATTCAGCCTGGTCTGTGGCATACGCTGGTTATAAATATTCATTAGAGGGAGCAAAGGGAAGAGCAAGTTAACGCAAGTATTTGACACATGGGAGGCCTTATTATGGCTGCAGGACTATCCTCCACAGCAGTTCTGCAGAGACGGAAGTCACTATCATAAAAGAAAGGTTTTAAGTAGGGATGCACTGGTATTAAAATTCTGACTGATATTGATTGAGTCGATAATTACATACACATTAAAAGGATACTCCACCCAAAAATTTTCATTCTCTTACTTAACCTCATGCTATCCCAGATGTATGACTTTCATTACACAGATGAATACAACTTTATTTTTTGGAAAACAATCCATCTCTGTGAGTCCTTGTAATACAAGTGGATGGGACAGTCAAAATGCTTAGAAAACACCAATATCAAACACAACTGTAATCCATACGACCCTAGTGGATGAATCAATGCTTTCAAAAACAAAACGATAGGTGTGTGTTAGACAATTCTCATATTTTAAACTTTATTTAAATCATTTCCAGCCAAGCTCACACAAGAAGTGACGTAGAAGTGTAGAGGACAGTTGGCCGGAAGCAATGGTTTATGGTTTAAAAACTTTAAAATATTAATATTAGTATTTTTCTCATGCCCACCTATCGTTTCACTTCAGAAGACATTTATTTCACCCACTTGGGTCCTATGGGTTACCATTGTGTTTTTGGGGTATAGTTTTTGAAGCGTCAACATTGAGGGTCCCATCCACTTGAAACTAACCCTAAACCAACCCATAATCCCTAAGTAGATGTAGTTAATTATTATTACTCAGTAATGCATAATTACAATGTAACACGGACACCTTAAAATAAAGTGTAACCAAACTGTATTGCAAAACATTTGCTGTTATTGAGGTGGGATAGGAGTACGATAAGGGACACTTTGTGCTTTGGGTAAGGGAAATGTCACCATTGTAATATTAGATGTAATTACAGAAATTAATTACAGATGTAATTACATACAGGTATTTTTAAAATATAAGTACAATGTAAAAACATGCATGTACACAATAAGTGCATTGGATCAAATTATTAATTTAAATGTTAGCGTGTTAATAACAAATGTTAGTAGTTCAAGACACTTAATATAAAGTAGGATCAATCTTGTGTCACATACATCTGGGACTGCAAGAGGGTGAGAGAATTTTCCTCAAGATCCTGCTCTGCACATTTCGCATGTCTCCCGTAATCTGACACACTCAGTTCAGTTCATGGAGCTCTCAGCTAATGAGCTTAAGATCTGAATCAGGTGTGTTAAATATTCATTTAGAGATTTGCTGAAGATTTTAAGCAAGATTATAGGATGGCAAAGGTAATTTAAATGTAAAAATAGGGGAAATGAGCATGCACTTTTAAATGTCTAATATTGTCAGATACAACAATATTGAACATTTCTAATAACAGCCAATATGGTATCGTGCATCCCTAATTTGATGGTTTTCATTCAGTGGAAAAACGTTTTTAGCAAAGGTTTTAGAGACCATGGGTGCTGAGAGGCCTGAAAGGGACATTTTTATGATGGATTAGTGTGAAAGAAGACAGACTGGTTAATTTTGAGCCGGACAAGTTGGAAAAAATTAGATGGATATTCACTAAATGGGAAATTAATGGTGGCATAGCGAGAAACATTTCTTGGCTTCAGGGGTCGGCTAACAACGCTGGATCATTTCCACTGGGTTATTTCACAGTCCCCCACTCTTATTTTCAAAAAATGATGTAGAATCTGTCTAACAGCATGATTAGTGGATGTTTCCTGTGTTCATATTTAAGTTCTCTTCAGTGGAAATTAAAGATCTAGGAACGTGATTGGCCTCAGCCTTCAGATGCCAGTTTATCACATCCTCTTATAGAGCGAGGAGCCTCTTGTATGTGGGGTCTGAAGTGCTTTAGTCTTCAAAGTGACTGAAGCAGGAGAGAATCCCATCTATGGTGGCATTTCTCTCTCATTGCTTCGTCTACATGAAGAGGGGGGGCGGACTGTGTTAGGTCTATGAGATGTTGCTTCGGTTTTGTGTGTGGGGAAAAGTGGCGCCTTACAACAAACAGAGCTCAGGCACTAAAGACAGACCAAGATAAGAGCTAAAGGCTACATTCCTCTGTTGACTGGGCTGTGTGAGTGTGTGCGTGTTTCTGTGGATCAGCATGTCTGAGGGTCAGCAGAGATGTCAGCGTGGATGGATGTGTTGGACATCTAAGCGAGGATAAAAAGAAACAGATCCTCCTCTCTATAAATAAACACTGTAAAAAAGTGAACTTACACCAGTATCCCTTTGAACTCAAACTAAACCAACATAAAAAACATGGGCAGTGTCATGATCACACACAAAGGAATGATGTCGTAACAAATAGTAGTGAATCACAACTTAAAAAAAATGAGACTAAAATAAATATTGCATAGCCCCTTTGGCATGTCCAATTATAGAAATATCCGATGTTTTCTGTGAAAAATGAATTCGGGGGATGCATTTTCAGTCTGCTTGGAGTGGCTTCCTAAAAATCCTTATAACTTGTAGTGCATGTTACGAAGACATTCCAGAGCAGTTACAAAGCTCATTCCAGGGTGTTGATATTATGCATTAAGAGGAGGGGCTACACGTCTGATTTGAGTCATGAAAACACATTTGGGAAATAACAGATTAGTCATAACAATGGAGAGAGAAATGAGTGTGGGCAATTGAAACAGAGAAGCAGCAACCAAAGCCAACGTAAATATCAAACATGAGAACGAAGGAAGAGAGAGAGGAAAGAGAAATAAAAAACGGGAACGTGTGGAAGTTCACTCACTAAGGTCCTCATCATCAGTGGCATCCTCCATACCTTTCCCTCCACAGCACAAAGCAAAGGGAGTGCGGCGCTCCACCACGGCCCGACACTGTACACACTTTTTCATCAGGCTGGCACAGTCTGTGGGAACACACACAAAGTATAAGGTTAGCTTCTTAATCCTATAAAACCTACTGTATCATTGATAGTTCATACTTTTAGCACGTAGTACAATTCTAAAAATGTCCACCTACAGGTCCTGGTACACGTGCCTTTCTGCCGTGAAATCTTTAAACTAGGGCTGTCAATAGATTAAATCGCACACTTATAGTTAAGTTAATCATATGCCGTTTATCTCATTAAATGCATTCATTTTGTCATAATTTTCTATATCCAAAGTAAACAATCAGATTGAAGGGTGATTCTCACAAAACTGTAGTTTCTTCAAGCTTCAAGGATCATTTGAGACTCTACAATAACACCAAAATAACCAATATAATAGAAGTCCATATACTTCTATTATACAATACATGTATACACACCCAAGCACACATGAGAAAAAAATAAAAAATAAAACCGTTACAGAATTCACACTATATAGTGTGTGTACAGAGCAACAACAACGAACATTTTAGATGTGGAGCTGCGATACCGACCAGGACCACACAGAGACAACAAAAAACTCCTAAAATCAACCGCTTTGACTGAATAAACATACGATTACTAATCACAACAACGTACGCGTGACAAATGAAGCATTATCCTTCCTGAGCGTGTGTGGAAACAACGCGAATGTACTGTGTCTGTACATGAATGCAGCGTGCGATCAGTGATAGAGCGCGCACACACATGGTTTGTTGTTAGTGCGTCAGACACTCACGTACTTACTGTACGACTCCTGTACGTCACCAAAATTGCGCTCTTCAGAAACAATGGCAGAATACGACAGAGCTCATGTTTTAAAGCTAAGCACACACTGGAACGAATAATTCACTAAAAACGCAATTTGAGCCTATTCTCTCTGATATGTGTGATGTAATCAGCCTGGCATTCTTTACATTAGCGCTGTTTGGGACTGTTTGAATGATTTCAATTACTGGATCACTGAACAGTTTCCCAGAGTTTAACGGCTTTAAATGGCCTGATCACAAACATAGAAGCAGAATCAGGTTAAAGAGTTAGAATGGATATTTCCTTCTCCCAGGGTTACAGGTGCTGTAGATTCTCAGTGTGCTTGTGATAAACTCCCGACTTCTAAGATCCTCTAACTGCATGACAAAAATTACGTTAATGACGCAGCTTCACTACTGCTTATTTGCGTTAAATTATTTTAACGCGTTAGGGACTTTAAATCGCATGTGTTAACCAAGCGGCAACCTCCTCCAGTTTCTGTTGAAGCCAATATGGAAGTGTCTTAAACTGCAATTCATCGACTGACCACTAGGGACAGGCCCCACAAGGGAGCAGAATCTCATTGAGCCCTATGTTAAAATGCCCAACTTTACAGCAGAATAAAACATTTACAGCCTGGTACAAATTGTGGTTTTGGTCTATACGGCTAATTTTGGCCTTCATGACAACTGTGACGGGGGTGAATTATTTTATAACTCATTCCTTTACATTATATAAAGCCTTAAAGTTCTGCATAATTAAGGGTGTGGCCACTTTGAGTGACAGGTGGATAGCCATTTATCCGCTGTCTGTTAGTCATCGAGTCACCTCAGCTCCGCCCACGTCCTGCCTCTTTGCCCATTTTCTGTTATCCGGGCATGACGTGCGATGAAGCGCTGCCAAGATGGCAACGGCCAGCTCGTCTCTACTTGCTTCAAAACTGCTCTTCAGAATCCTATGGGTGACGTCACGGACACTATGTCCATATTTCTTTTACAGTCTATGGCGTTAACGCGTTAACGTTGACAGCCCTACTTTAAACATAAGAATACATTAAAAATAACTTTTATATTGCTAATAAATACTTCAAGATGGACACCTACTGGACTGAAGCGACTTTTTTTTTTTTTTTTTTTATCCTTGATCCATCCTTGATTTTCCAAACATTTTTTTTTTTTTTTGAAAAAGCATGTTAAAATTGAGCACCAGTTCAGCATTTCTGCAGTACTGTGTTCCAGGTATATTCAGTACCCGCTGATAGATGCTGCTTTCAAACGTTCTCGTCCGTGTTTGTTTGAGCACTCTCAGCATCAAAGGTTTCTATTTACAGCACGTTTTTACAAGCGTTTTACAATAACTGCTTTATAGATGAAATTAATTTAATAATTGATGATCTTTACAATGGAACTGATTCAACACTGAACTAACTCAGCTGAACAATGACACTTTTCTTTTAGAGCTGCTGTACAGCTGAAATTAACTGTTTGCATCATTGTGCTATATAGCTATGCTATTGCTGTAAAGCTGCTTTGAAACAATCCGCATTGTATAAAGCGCTATATAAAAGAAGGTGACTTGACTTGAAGCCAATCATATCTGTTGAGCGCATGAACACAATGACCTATCAGATGTGGTAATAAGTAGGGCTGGGTACTGACACAAATTTCACTGGGTACTGACACAAAAAAACCAACAAAAAAAAACAGTAAAGACATTTATAATGTTACAAAATATTTTTATTCCAGATAAATGTTATTCTTTTGAACTTTCCACTAATCAAAGATTTATCAAAGAAATACACACAACTGTTTTCAACATTTATTTTAAATAGTAAAACCAGTAATAATATGAAATATTTTTACAATTTTGGATCAAATAAATCCAGCCTTTTTTTAACATACAGATCTAAAACTTTTGAACGCTACTGTAGGTCTAAAGTCTTTATGTAAAGAAAATGTATAGTCAGATTACTTATTTTAAATTAAACGTGATTTTGTGAATAAGCTACAAACAATACATTCAATCATTAAGTCTCCTCACATTCATTATAGTTCCTGGTCACATTCCTCATTGATATTCAAGGGAGGAGTTGATGCCTCAGGTGTGAATCACAGCATCATTCATGATGATCCACACCCTCCCCGCATAAAGTGTCTTACAAAAGTTAAATGACTATATTGTTCTGTATGAATGAGTGATCAAAATGGGTTTCACATTGTTTAAGAAAAAACTCTAGGCAACAACATCCAGTTCTGAAAAGCCTTGTGAACAAATGTTTAAAGTGTGTTAGATGCCTTATTTCAGTGATTTAACATTTTAGCTTTTTTCAAAAACTATACAAACATCATTTTCTCAAAACTACAAACTTTTATGTACATGTTGCTCACATATTACTGTAGCCCTGTTTGTGCTGAATACAGTGTAATCAGACTTTAGCCATTAATATGCTTTAAGGCAACTGAAAAAAAACCCCCACAAATGTCAGAGCATGTCAAACTTCTTCAGGGCCACAAAATATCCTTAGGGTCCAGAGTGTAATTTGAAAATTTGAAATCTGAGTCTTTGTTTCATATCAATAGTAACAAAGCACAAAGATTATTGCGATTTATTGGATGGGAGGGGCGCTACAATGTCCCATTCATTCATCAACTGAAAACAGGATGACTAATCGATTCTTGAGATTTAAGAATCGATATCGGTTTGTAAAAATGAGAATCGATTTAAAAATCAAGAAATCAATATTTTTTTTTACCCAGCCCTAATAATCAGTTAGTGAGAATCCGCTAACCGCTAAAAATGCACTAGGTTTTGTCTTGTTCACCGTGAATCCTTTCATTATAACCAAAGTGTAAACATGATGTAAATAAGAGTAAAATGATGTAAAATTGTACAGTTTTTTTTTAGTTTTTTTTTTACAATCTCTAGGACACATTTCTCAACAGTTAGGTCACCTTTTCACAGTGAACACAACAGCAGTTTATGAGGGATAAACTGTGGATCATTTATCATTGCTGTGGCACAAAATGCTTTCAATGACTACTACTTTCAGTTTATATGATTACATTTCTCACTCAGACACAACCACTACCAACATTCTATGTACCTAAAAGCCAATTTGCACGTTTACATACCTTTACAAAACGGTTAAGTTCAAAACCTAACATAATACAAAACTGAATAAGACCGCAATTTGCTATATTTCTACAGTAAGACAGTATTGAAATATATTCTGAATCTAAAAACTGAAAAACAAATCAAAGCAATTAGATGTTGCAGAACATCTACACAAGTGTTAGTCTTTCAATTGCATTACCATCTATTCAACAGGGGAAACTTAGGAATTATGTTGCACTGTAATGTAATCATAGATAATGCAACATAACTGCTGTGGATTATAAACAATAGAGAATTGTCACTCTTGTTTTGTAAAGAAACTTTACAAAAGAAAACCGTATAATGCTGTGTTGTTAGTGTTTTATGAGTGAGAAAGAGTGTTGGGTGATAATCTTTGCTAGTGTTATAGAAGAACGACTTGATTTGAGACATTTATGAAGTGTTTCGGTAGATTTAGTGCATTCTGAATGTGAAATGAACTGCTGCACCAAGTTGAATGTTGGTTAGGAGAACTGTGCAAAAATGTTGAAAATGTGACTTAAATATTGAGAAATGTGTCCCAGCTATTGTAAAACCTGTAAGACAGCTTTTTGGGAGTTTTTGTGAGAGTGCAGAATTCAGTTAGCTTGCGCTTAAGAGATTGACAGTCTTAATGATTATAAGGCTTTCTGTTCAACACAAAGCAAGAGAATACAGATACAGAATCACAATCTGAATACAAGTTTAGTTTTTCACACTGATAAGTACACTGCAAAGTTTCTGGATTGACAACCGCATTTAAACGCACGATTGAATCAGAAACTATTATTGACAGCGATAACCAACGGACAAGACAAAAATGTCATTCTGTTTTTGCTCTGGTACCAAAATTAGTATAGAGAACCAAAAATGTTTTACTGGTATTACTATTGGTTTCGACTACTGAAAAGTTGGTACTGTGACAATTAGTGATTGACCGATATATTGGACAGATGCCGATACATGGCTGCTGAGTTCGCCGATAGTTTTTTCCATCCATTATTTACAGACAGGCATCCACAGGCAACTCTGTGTTGCTGGAGACGCTGTGGTTCATGCACTGCCCACTAGCAGAGAGCTGGAATCTGCTCTTCAAGACAACGGCAAGTTTTAAACTTTCAAAGCATCTTTTAACTCATCTTTTAACATTTGACTTGGCTGAAATATTATCAATTTCTATTATTCAAATCAGTAAATGATTGTTAGTCTGCATTAACTAGGTCAGCCGGAACCGGGAACACTTCCCAAAACACCTGATGTACTCGTTACATCATAAGAAGAATGGCATCTACGCTAATGTTAGTCTCTCTGTTTATCCCGAGGTTTACTGCAGTCAGCCGGATCCGGGCCGTATCCAGATCAGATGGTGGACCTGCGTCTGGACATGACCAATGCATCCCTGAAATGTCTGCAGAGAACATGTCAAATAAACTCCCCCCATAAATGCTGCATCGACACGACATCCTCATTAAACCCGTCTTCGGCGTGATGACTCCAATCTTTCGAATAATCTTACAAATATCTATTTGCCAAATATGAATTAAGACCTGCTATGTTGCCAGAATTATAATCATACACGGTTTGTTCGTCGACCAGAGGAGAACTGGCACCCCGACTGAGCCTGGTTTCTCCCAAGGTTTTTTTTCTCCATTCTGACCCTGAAGGAGTTTTGGTTCCTTGCCACCGTTGCCTCTGGCTTTTGGCTTGCTCAGTTGGGGACACCTACATTTCATCTATATTACCGATCTGCCCGCATTGACACTATATGATACTTGAAATTAGCTGGATAACATCACCGTTTCACCAGAACGGCTGTACAAATTCTGTTGCATTATTTTCCTGTTAACAATGTGAAGCTGCTTTGAAACAATTGGACTTGTTAAAAGCGCTATATAAAAATAAAGGTGACTTGACTGAAATATTGCCATACACTTTGAAAGTGGAAACTAGTGTTGTCAAAAATATTGATATTTCGATATGCATCGATACTGAAATATCCAAAACGATTCCAATACTCCTTTCTGCGCTTTCTTGCTCTCCTGCCCAACAGCGACACGCACCGCCTCCTCTCATTCACTCCAGTTAGATAGTGCTTGTGCGACCGGGTCTGAATTTCGGCGCAGGATTGCGTATAATTCCAGTCATTCACACAGACTTTGCGCTCACATCCGCACACACATAATAAAACCGCAGCTGAAATACAAGCGCCAAATTTAGCTGTTTTCCGCGGCTTATTTACTTACTCAAAAATAATGTCCCAATGGCCATCTTGAGTATTAACGTAAACAGTCGTAAACCGTTCAGGAAGAACGTGTAACAGGAACAGCGTTTTGGATCCATGCGTGCATCAGATCTTAAAGGGACAGGCAGCCTAATAAATGTGCTGCTCTCTATGTTGTTAATGTTACTCAAATAACAAAAGACAAGGAGAAAATCACTTACTGCTCTTGACTGATTAACTTATTAATTAATCTGCATTTCATTTTACAATGAAGATTATCCAATGTTATTTTAAATTTGATTACTTTGTTTCTTTACTCAGTTTCTTACCTCAATACCTGAAAAAATAAAAACATTTATTTCTATTTGATTTGTATCTTTATTCTATTGTATTTATTTGTGCTATTGCTAGTCATTTGTTTATTTGTTCTTATTTTATTACAGTTTACTTGTCTTTTTAAATTCAGTTTATCATTTGAAATCAAGCTTCCTTGTGCTATGTGTTGACATTCACATATTGCAACAAAATTACCCCATTGTTAAAAACAACAGAAAAAAGCTAAAAACATTGAGTTGGTAAATATGTAATATTTAGTATATAGAGATAATTGTAATGGCAATTGATCAACGTTTATATATGAAAATATATAATAATATAACAAATGTTTCTTTTTTAATTTGAGACTAAGCTAAGACTGATGAAGAAAATAAAACAAAAAAAAACAAACAGTATCGGCACCAAAAAATCCATATCGGTTGATCCCAAGTGACAATCTATTGCATTAGATGAAAATTAGATGAAAACTAGACACTTTTTATCATAAAGCTAATGATATGAGAACTGATATTTATATGCATTTTATGAAAGTAGTCTGCTATATGCTTGTATATCATAGTAAGATGTAATTTCATTGTACTTTTTGGCAATATAAATATTAGCAAATGCTCGATATTGAATATTTTTGCTCAGTTTGGGACACTGACTAAAATGTAGCTGTTTTTTTCTCCTCAAGGTCAATTTTCTCCTTTACCATAGTATATGAGCCATAAAAGCTTGATGTATCCAAAATTAAACTTGTCAATAAATAGATTTCTGTCTATTATTTCATGTCAGGCTTTACAATATTAAGCTAGATTGTTAACCTTCAGAAAGTAAAGTAAATGCAGAACGCTGCAACTTTAGGTTAAGGCAGAAAGGCGGCAATAAAACTAAACTGAAAAGGAGGGTCTTGCTGACAAGTGATGGATGTATTTAGAGAGAATGAAAATCAGTGGATCAGGCAGGAGGGATGTTAGTTGAGAGCAAACAATTTACTTAGATTCAACCTAACCTACAAGTCATTTATATCACTGTAATCTTCAATCAGTGTTGCATATTTTCAATCTGAGTGCATATTTTGCTCCAAATCTAATAGGAAAAACTATTAAGATTAAGATTATACTATTAAGATTTTTTTTCCCATTATGACATTCATAAACCCCATTTTAACCCAAACTGCCATCTCCAATGCATTAAAAAAACCCACTGAAATAAAAGTAATTTAAGTAATAAAACTGCGTTACAATAATGATAATTTTGGGGGAAATGGTGTTTAAATGCCCATATTGTCACATTTAATAAAATGGCCTGATTTTCATCAGATTATGGAAAAATGACCAGGATATGTTCTAGAAAATGTTTGCGATATCCACCCATGTCTTATGCTCATCCTGTGTGTGCACACCTACATGCCTTTATCTGTATCATAGTCATGTTATGTGTGATGTTCTGACAAGTCAAATGACAGAATGAGCTTTTTTGGCTAGATGAGAGACAAATCACATGGGGTGATGAAAGAAGAGGTGTGGTGTGGGAGGAGAGAGAGAAAGCTGACTTACTCTCACAGGCGCACATGTGACCACAGGGCTGAAAGAGCACGGCTGCCTTTTTATCAGAGCAAACCACACACTCCTCAATCTGTGGGTGAAGAAAAGAACATCTTCACTATGGCACACAAGAGCACATGCATGCACACGAGAAATTATATACTATACCTTGGTTCTGGACTGGACCTGTTCTTTGCAAATGAGACACTTCTTGACACGGGGCGAGCAGAGAGAGCAGGTGGCGATATGACCGCAGGGGCCAAAAAGCGTGTCCCTTTTCATATCCGAGCACACCATGCATTCCTCAAGAGTCTCATTATTACTGTTTAGAGATGGGCTACGGGAGCCAACCTGCCCACTGAGGGTAAAAGAGTAAGTGGGAAAGAGGACAAAAACATTGATTGAGATATACAGAGACATAAAGTGCAGATGGAGAAAAGCCGTTAATGCCAATTCAACTATCCATAGTGCAAACTTCAATAGATCCCCTACTGGTTGGGAATAGACGTGCATACCTGGTCTTCTCTTTGTGGCATTTAGCCAGAGCCTTGCAGAGGCTGGGGTCAGGGCACAGGTCAAGAGGAGACTGGCCCTTCTTGTTACGGATGGTGAGGTCCGCTCCGTTAGCCGCCAAAAAACAAGCAATAGAAGCTGCGCTCTTCTTCTCAGCCCCCTGAGTGCCCAGTCCCATGATTAACTGTGAAGATACACCAGAGTCAAATGCTATAGATTAATATAGGTTATCTATTAAAGAAACGCATAATTACTCATGTTGAAGTTTAAATAATTACACTATGCTTTTAAAATGAGAACAGCGCAAAGACACCATTTTCCTTTCATCACTTCCCTAAATCATTTAAATGAATAGTATACTCAAAAATGAAAATTGTCATGAGTCGTTCCAAACATAAAAGACTTTTGCTAATCTTTCCTTCACTTTGAATGAAACCTGAGAGATTTCTGTTCCTCTGTTGAAAGCCCATGCAACCAAAACTTAGATGCTTCAAAAAGTTAAAGACACAGTAAGCATGTGATCTGTATGAATTGAGTGGTGTAATCCAAGTCTTCTGAAGTAGCACAATTGGTTTATATGATGAACAGATCTAATTTAGACACATTTACATATAAACATTGATTAACGCACACCGAATATGGTAAACCGAAGCAAAACCATACTTCTCATACCTCACTGGTTCTTGCGGAAGCTCAGGCAAGCTTTCGAAACACGAGGACAAACCTAATTGGTTCTTGTGCATCAAGCAGGCATGTTTGCGTTTTCAAGCTCAAAAGCCTTTCTGTCATTTTAGAAGACCTGTATTAAACCGCTCAATACATTTACTATGCCTTTATTAAGTTTTGGTTGTGTGGACATTCAAGGAAGAGACAGAAATCATTCAAACATTGAAACAAAATGAGGGTGAGTAAATTGAAGACAATTTTCATTTTTGGGTAAGCTAACCCTTCAAGGCAAACAAAGTTAGGTTTTTGTCCTAATACTAGACTACCTCATTCTCCTTGATGATTTAGTGCATTTAGCACTTGTATAAAAGTGCCAAATAGGAGTTATAGTTTTAATGAAATGTTATTTTTAAGTCAAGTCACCTTTATTTATATAGTGCTTTTTACAATGCTGATTGTTTCAAAGCAGCTTCACAGGAAAATAATGCAACAGAATTTGATTCGGCTGTACAGCCACTGTACTGGTGAAAACAGCGATCCAGCTAATTTCAATTATCATATAGTGTCAATGCGGGCAGATCAGTAATACAGTTGAAATTTAAGTGTCCCCAGTTGTTGCTCAGTGCAAGTCAAAAGCCAATGAGGGTCAATGAAATGTATATGAAATGCTTTTGCTGTTGCTATACAATTGTTCAGAGTTGTTTCTTATTGGCCAGGTCAAGTGTCAACACCTAAGTTTTTATATATGGCTCAGGTTACTCCAATGCAAGATTTTGTCCATTTTATCATTCAACAGGTTATAAAAAAAAAAAAATAAAAAAAAAGAGAAACTTAAAGGGATAGTTCACCCAAAAATGAAAATTTCCTCACTCTCAAGCCAACCTAGGTGTACTCAGATTGCATTCATCTGAAAGAAGAACGTCATATACACCTAGGATGGCTTGAGGGTGAGAAAATTATGGGATAATTTTCATTTTTGGGTGAACTATCCCTTTAACTGACACCACTGTTAAGCAATAAGTAATTGACTTTTGCATAAAGGAACACAAGAGTCCCACTCATGTCCGTGATGTAATGTTGGTATAACAGATTCAAATGAAGTGATGAAATAAGGACCATATTGAGATGAAAGTGGGCAGAGCTCTACATACTGATGGCTTCAGTGGAGTGTTTTAAATGGATGGCTCGACTCTCCATCTGCTGCATGTGGTAAGTGTGATGGTTTGATAGGGAGAGAGATTTGTCACTCTGTTTGTGTTAATAAATGGCAGATTGCTGGCCTGGAAGCAGCCTCCTGTCACACAATGGTTGATTTACGACAGTCATGGAGAGGTGATGATGTGAACTGGCAGGGCTGGGGTCAGGCGTAAGAAGAGCAGATAGGGTGCACGGGACCGGCATCGTCAGTCTGTCTGGTGTCAGACGTTATGGTGAGACTTTCTGATAGTTGATCCAGTGTGCATTGATAGCATAATGTGTTAATGAAGATAAAGAAACGCTGCAGGATGGGAGGTCACCGATAAGTGCTGTGGGATGCCTAATAAACAAATTGCACTGATGGGAGAATTAAAGTCTAACAGCAGCAGCGCTAGAGAGAAAAACCATGTAGATCAGTTGTTGTGATGTGATCTATCAGCTATACCCTATACCCAGCTATTACACATATGTCCCATCCTCTTTTTAATGATCTGTTTTTAGGCACACAACCAACATTTCTTCCTTAAAACACAAAAAGGGGATTCTGAATAATAATGAGCAGGAAAGCTGTAATGAGTTGTTGGTTGACAGAGTGACATCACGTAAAGACTAGCCTCATCATGGCTGTATGAAGTGCTCACTCTCTATACGGTCACATTTAGGACCATTTACCTGAAAACACACTATTCATTGCTTTTTAAATCTGGTGTGATAGAGCTCCTATGCTTGGTAATTTGATTGCCGTCATTGTGCCACTGCATTACGGAAAGTGAGCACATAGTATGTGTTTTGATTAGGCTGCAGTCTGCCAAAGCGGTCTTCTTTCTGCTTTCTCTCCTCCTACTCAATTTCCCACAAATATATGCAATCCCACAGAAGGGGAAGGGATAATCAGGGGAGAATGTCTCACCTGAAGGATTGTGTAGTGTACAGGATGTAGCACTGCAGTGGAACTGTGGCTCATTGGGCCAGTTACTCATGTGACAGCAGGGAAATGGCTCTTATAGCAGAGTACGATCTATCATTGTTAACACAGGGAAAATCCTTAGAGCAGCCCTTACAGTTGCTGAGTATCTACACTGCCTCAGTGTTTGTTACTGATCTTAGGGTTTTTTAAGTCTTGATGTAAGAGTTCAATTAGTTTGGATGATATGAAAGTAGTTTTCCACATTTGGAAATTGTGGTGCAAGGTGATTTTGGATATGGTAAATGCTCCTGGTCACAATCACATGTCCAAGTAGATTGTGTTTGATGAAAATAAAGAGTTCATGGTGTGGGATGTTGGTTGCGTTTTCTTTAAGATGCTACAATTTGCTAATTTTGTCCTTGACTATTAAACATATCTGATGGCTTCTGTGTACGTTTGCACAGGCGCCACATTGGTAAATTGTTATATATGAAGGCTAAATTTACTTGTAGGCCCCTATGATTTTAGCGTTCATCCAAAAATGAAAATTCTGTCATTAATTCCTCACCCTCATGTTGTTCTAAACCCGCAAGACCTTCGTTCTTTTTGGAACACAAATTAAGATAAAGATATTGCGAATTGCAAATGAAGATATTGCGATGCACTTGCGGTAACAAAGCAAACTGCGTGCGACACTGACGAGAAGAAATTGTTGCATAAAGTCTTTATTTTTGTTAGTTTTTTGCACACAAAAAGTATCCTCGTCACTTAAAGTGAAGATTGAACCACTGGAGTCACATGGATGATTTTAACCTTTCTGGGACATGAAAGTGTTAATTAAATAGCAGTCTATGGAGGGGTCAGAGAGTTCTCGGATTTCATCAAAAATATCTTTATTTGTGTTATGAAGATGAACGAAGGTCTTGCGTGTTTGGAATGACATGAGGGTGAGAAATTAACAGAATTTTCCTTTTTGGGTGAACTATCCCTTTAAAGTGCAAAAAATACTATTTAAATATGAAGTATGTTCTGTTTGACATGCTTTTTGATGATTCAAATTAAATTTTTTCATGGAACAAACGGAATTTGGAATCTTTAATCTATGCTTTTTTATACAAATACTCAATTAAAAATTCAAATTATTTCCTGTAGAGCAATTCAGAATGAAGAAAAACTGAAAACGTGTACATCACGTTCTGTTAAACGAAAGCTTTTATTGAGAACACCTATACTGTTTATATACGTCTCTGTACATACTGTGTTTTTGGAGGGCTCCCAGGGTTCCACTTTGCTGACGTCCTGCATGTCCTGAAGTTGGCGCAGCTGGGACAGAGTGTGGTGACGCAGGGCCTCATGCAGTGGCGTGTCTCCGTCCTTGTCTTGCACGTCTAGCTTTGCCTCGGCTCGCACCAAGAGCTGGACACAGAAATGGGGACTGAATTTAACCAGTGTGTTCTCAGTAGTGGTAGATTTAATTATGCTCATGTTCGATGATGCAAACAAACAAGAAAATAAATGACATCTGAAGCACAGGAGTCAAATTTCGTTATGTATGTACATGATAAAAATAAGGCATCAACTTGTTCATCAAAGTGTAATGCTTGAGACAAAAAGCACATTTATGTTTGGTTATTAATTGAGAGTATTTCTCAAATGACCATGCCATTATAGAGTTTTCGAAAAGAGAACAGTTGCAGTGCCTTTATATGACCACATGATGGCGCTTTGGATTCTATTGATTCCCCTTTTCCACCCCCGCTGCCCGTACCTCTCCTGGAGTAGTCCAGATTGCACAGGACTAAATGAATTCAATTGAAGGGGATAAATCTGCAGCAGAACTCCCTGCATTTAAATCTTAAGCCGGGGCACTTAGCTACATTGCTTCATCAATGCGTTTGTGTTGAGTAGGAAGCTAGAGCGCTGGGTGAGGGGTGCAGAAATTAAACATTGAAGGGGAAATGAAAAGAACAGAACAGAGGAAGACAGAGCTACTTACTCGCACTATCTGGGTGTGCTGACGCTCGACAGCAAGGTGCAATGCCGTCTGCTGGTTAACGTTCTGTATATCCAAATTAGCATTTCCCTATGGAGAGAGCAACACAGAAAGAACAAATCAATTTCTTGACCTCTGAAAAACATAAATGGTTTAAACTTTAACTATTATGCTATATGCATTTATATAGATACAATTACATAATATGTCTCATAAAAGGAAAAAGTGATAGTAGGTATTTGTTCATTTACATTCCACAATTTTTCCCCCACTGATGTTCAGTAACAGTCAGTCCATATCACTTCTCAACTACTGAAGATAAATCGCTGCTCGTGAGCATGCTTCGAGTCCCATAGGTTGTGTTAGGAAATGTGAGCTAATGGTGATTTGTATTCAGATATTCCCTGACTGAACCCCCATAGCAACATCTCTCTGCATTACTGCAGTGCAGCTCTACTGTGGTTCGCAGGCTGAGGCTTAAGTCACTGGTGTGAACCTTTTCTTTGTCTCTCCCTCTCTTCCGTCATGGCAGGTAGTTGACAAAGGGCTGCACCGAGCCAGCACAGCAGTCTCATAACACTGCTGGAATGTTGCAATAACGTTGTTAATGTGTCACGGCATAACGCTGAGCCACGGTGTCAAGCTGTACTGTGGCGTAGGAGGTAAGGAGCTATGCCCGCCTATTTGGCCAAATTCACACATGCAGAACAGGAGAATCCTGCATTTTTAAGACGCTGATGCAAGTTTAGGGACAGTTCAACTCAAGACCATTGTGTTCTTCAATTATAATTTAAAAGCATTCAATTTTGTCATTAATAACTTCATAATCTACATCTGATGATTGAGCCTGCAAAGACTTTACAGGGTTTAAAGGGCAACCTGCCACTCACATGAGATCAGCAACAGCAAATGGGCAACAATCCAATCAATCCCCGATGGACAAAATTAAGTCAAACGCTACGTTTTTTTTTCCTTGTTCGAGAAGCCGTTTCAACTCATATATACGTTACAATAGGAACGAAAAGACCATCACAACTTTTGTTTTTAAAAGTCATTAAATGACGATATGCACTGGTCAACCTGCCAAAAAATGGAACCGGACAGTTTTTGCTACAAACGCTCGATCAGCAACCAGTTTTTGGTTTTATTTTGGCCGATCTTCATTTTGGACTTCCACACAAACTGCAGTGCAATAATATCCTAAAATGTAATTTGTGTGGAAATATTATGAAGTCTGTAAACAGGACGTTAATAGGCCAGAGACAGGATTCTTTGAAGGTGGACGCAAAGGAGAGCACAGAAAATACTGCACCAGCAAACCGTTCACGATGCTCAAAATATTTCTAGAGTTTGGGGTTTATATAAATGTATCTCTGAAGGGAACTGACTTTCTTCAGAAAAATTTTGATGGCATTTTCTTTTCCTTTCAACTGTGTACAATGCCAATTTAAGTGGTTTTTATAAGCACACCACTGCTTTGCTTACAGCAGTAACCAAGGAAACGTTATGTCACTGCTGTTCCATAAGCGCCACCTACTGTCAGAGAGTGAATTTACCTTTTCATTATGCAGGTATGTTTTATGTAGCATCATTTTACAAAGTTAAAGTAAGACCATACTGTTTTTGTTTTAAATCTTGAAATTATACAAATCTAATTCAAATCAAATTCAAAAACAACTACCCATGTTACATGTAAGCAGCATCTTTATTTGGATCATGATTAAAATGCAGTGGCTGCCTTTAATTTCAAACAGCTACAGATACCTTTTCTGTTTATGACTAGTTTGGCCTGTAATAGAGAATATCGTATCGGAATTGGCCCATTTGATTGCGAAAAATTACATTAACTCAGGGCTCCAGACTAAATATTTTTACTAGGAGCACTGTAGCACCTAACTGAATATTTTTAAAAACAGAAAGAGGAAAATTTAGGGGCACACCTTAAATCAACCTGCAATGCAGTTATTCACATTTTCCTGCATTTTGACTGCATTACTGAGAAATGCCTTGGTAATAAATAGACAACGTACAGAAATTACAATGTGCCACTAAGTTCTACAGAAAGTATTTGGTAGCACTGGGAGGCTGACAATAAAACACTGAGCTTGAGTTGATGTGTAGATAAAATTGATTTTATTATAATTAATAATGTCTTAATATTAAATAATTTTTTTAATAAGTGTGAGTTTTCCTACATCTTGAATCTTTTAGTTTTATAAATGGGGACAATCTTTGAAGGATGAACAAATAATGTTTTGGTCATCACGTTAAAAACAACATTTAAATATAATTTTGAAGTGCTGGAAAAAGACATATACACACACACACACATATACACACACACACACATATACACACACACACACACACACACACACACACACACACACACACACACACACACACATATATATACATACATAATGTGCTTGCTCATCACTTTAAAAAAACAAAAACTTTAACAAACAAAAAATGCTCCACACATTTTGCTAAATTAACTTAAAGAAACGAAACTATATATAACTACTTTCACATTAAAAACAAAACTGAACTATTTTAATGGCTGCTACAGTCAGTGTGTAATCGGACAGGAGGATTAAAAAAAATACCGTGAATACACTGCGGGCTCTCTCGTCGCATCTAAGGTAAATCCTCAACACTATCATCCCTTACGTTATTGAACGAATGACAATGTAATCGACTAAAACGCATATGCTAGTTACTTTTCTTCCTGAACAAGTGCGCACCCGAGTATTGCTCACACGCACACTGTAGACTTGTGTGGCATATAACTGTTACGGTAACTCGGGGCGATGTCAAATAACAGTCATATGTTTCAGCATGTCACAATAATTATATGGCTTGACTTAATATAGCCTATTCCCTAATGAGATTAACAGTTTATCATACAGACTAAGAGTGTGAAGGGTCTCTCTCCCTCTCTCTCTCCGTTTATGTGTGTAGCTTTTACATGCGTGCATATGGGGGAGGAGTTGCGATTTTCGAATAATAATCTAATAATTCCCAGCGATCTTCAAATATTATTTTTGCTTGAAATGCCCATCCCTAACACAGACGTTGCAGTGATGCTATTAATTCTGTGGCAAATACAATGGATTTGTGTAAGTTAGTAACCGTGTTGTGTGATTGAGAGTGACCCGTGACTCTGGTCCAAACTGATAAACAGTCCGTAAAGCACAAACGAGTAGCGCAGTTTCGTTCCACTTTCATTTAGTTTGCCATTTGATGCTGGGCAACATTGTGGTCATGCCAGCGCAACCTATAAAATCAATTTTGATTGCACCGTCAGAAAAAACATAGCAAAATACGACCATTTGGTCACAGTCTGGAGCCCTCCGTTAACTGTCAGTTATCCACCTGAATCATTATCTGCACAAGTTCTTGATGCTGTCACACTTCTAAGGGACAGACAATGATAGGTACTTTCATATAGTGCAATGTGTGAGTGAGTGTGTTAGAACTGCTGACCTGGTGGACTAGAAGCTCTGCCACCTCCACGTGGTTATTGAGGGCAGCCAGGTGAAGTGCAGTGTAACCATCATCCTTTTTCTCATCCACTATCCATGGCCGTGGCAGTTTGGACAGCAGCACACGCATAGCACTGCAAAACAAAGATGAGAATAGCATTTGAAAAGAACTAATAAACATGTAATTAGCGCAAAGGCTTCTGTGGATGTGGTGAGACTGAAGGTCACATAAAGAGCACTGAACTCAAGTGCTTGGAACATAACCCAATCAGGGCCAAAACAATAAAAACTGAAACAAACCTCAAATCAATAGGGAATGACAAACAGTTTTCTACCAGCTGCTCAGATCCAGAGCAAAACAAGGGGCGAGATTTCAGATCAGCAGGTAAGAGCACAGCACATGTCCATAACACAGAGGTGAAAACAGGAAGCTGTTCAAGAATTGATGCAGTACCAACAATAAGAAAGTGTCAGAAAACAAGTGAACTAGAAAAGAGAGAATTAGCATAGAGAATCTATTACCACCATAGACTAGCTGAAATACAGGCAGAATGATGACAGCGTGCGAGAAAAGAGGAAGGGGCAGTGATTGGTTGCAGTAATAAACTACTAAATAAAAGGTAATAAGGGGTAATAATATCATGATATATTTGTATTTAGTGATACTTAAATATGTAAATAGTAGAAACAGACATAGGTACTTGGAAGTTACAGTAAAGATCCATCATGAAGTGCCTTTTCAACTTAAAAACATTTGATCAAGGCAAGCTCTTTAAAAGTCAAAAAAAAAAAAAAAAAAAAAAAAAAAAAAAAAAAAAAAAAATTAAGTACATTGATCAATGTGCCACAATGTCTGATTTATCTGTCCAGTACTTGAATAGCTAAAATGACCAAAAATGTACATCCCTAGTAAATGCATATGAATGTAAAATAAAGGGAATCAACAGATAAAACAGCCACTATAGGGCTATCACCCATCCAACCCTATCAAACCTCTGGGAGACTGACATACAAGTAACCTAATCAGTTCATGACGACTCAACGAAAGTGCAAATCACTTTAGCATTGCTCATCTGGTTATTCACTGTACTCAAGAAAAAATGCGGGGTTAGTTTTCTCAAATGTCTTTGAGTGCTAAGGGTGTTATTAAGATTTCATTGGTGGGATGTCATGAGCAGAAATAAATGATGAGGCATCTAAAAGAAGAGAAAAGGGGGAAAAAAAAGGAAATTGATGAATGTAATTTCAGAGATGAGGTGGATTTGTGGAAGCCTCCGGAGTGATGCTTTTTGCTGCAGGGTGGATTCTGGTAAACCCAAAGCCAGTATCTAGTTTCTTAGGTAGCGTGGAGAGAGAGCATCAGCTCTGTACACATTTGATGCGCTGTGCAGCAAAGCAGCTGTACTGCAGTGTACACAGCATGCACATACGCACAAGTAACATCTTTACACCTGCAATGCTCATGGAGGCTTGGAGTCTATGGACATACCCCCTTAAGCTACTGACTGCTGTTCATCTAACGCATACATTCAAGTAAATTTGATCGTCAACACAGTGAGGAAAGTAAGGAAAATGTTCACACAAAAGAAAACCAAGGTCTCTGTACATCCACCAACAGCCATGAACCCCTTTTGAGTATGTCATGACGTACAACAACAGATGCATCCTGGGGCAAGATAAGAATTGGTGATGGACTGCAACGGTAGAGACGTCGCTTTCAGGAAGGTAGTAACCAGCACAGAAAATGGCCTGGCACTGGTGCACTCTTGTGGATTGGTGCCAGTAAGGTGCTGGCATTGTCAGTGGTGAGCAGATGCGGCATAGATTGACAGGCTGCCTGCCACGGTGGTGGAAATGGGCAGGCATTAATATTAATGCAGCTTGCTGGCACTACTGCATTGCAGTCAACTTTTTTTTTTGTTGAGGAGTTCAAAGAACACTAAAAATATGCAGTCTATGGCACAAACCCCTTGTAATTCCTTCCTGGAGATGATTTGCTCTGCTGTGAGCAAAGGAAAATGCAAATGATGAATGGCTTGTTATTGGTGGCAAACCTTTACAGGGGTTTTGTTACCAACCTGAGGTAGGTAAATAGTTGCAATTTAAGAGGTAAAGAACAAGGCTCAGAGGACGCAGTGAGGCTGAAGTAGCAGTATAAACGCCAAAAATGAACATGGGGGCAAATGTAGGCGTGAAAGAAAGTGGAAAAGGCAGGAGGAGAAGTAAGGTGAAGGAAAAGCACGATGGAACTGGGTCATCCTGTGAGATACGAAGATCCCTCAGGAGTATGCCAGCGAGGTCTGTTGTCTCCGGTAGCCACATGGTAATTTGTCATAGACCTGGAGCTCACTGTTTCTAGGAAGGGAAATGGCTAACGCTACCTTACTGTAGTACAGTGCTTCTCAACACTGAGCCCCCCTCCCCAACTATATGTGAGGCCTGGATAAGATGAACCAGTTAACTCTGGTTACACAGGAATATGCGCCACTTTGTATGATCAAGACCTCAAGACTGTAAAGTTGTGATGGTTTACTGGCACCATCTCTTGGCATACACTGTGGGTAAGAAATCTGACACTAAATTCATACAAATGAGCACTTTGCACACATAAAAATGGTGAGTGCTGTGCCAATGGAGTTGTACCTTTTTTTCTTCATGTTTTTGTAAGCCATGTGAAGACCCAGATCATAAGTAACAGCCCAACACCTATACTAATGCTCAAAAGAATAAAGAGAAAGAACAATGACTGAAACGAGAGTAATTCAAACAATTAAGAATAAATCAAGAGGGAAAATGGATCTGCATCTCAGAATGTCTGCTGAGTGTTATTAAGTGCAACTTGCATAATGCCTTCTTTAAAAGTGACTTCCTGCCAACTTTGTCTTTATTGGACATATGGCTGTGCACTTGTAATAAAATCCATTAGCATAAAAAGTGTGGTCAATAACTGAACGTCTACACTGGTTGTTACTGAAGACTCTGATATAGTAAAACAGGAGGTATTGCACAGCATTACAAACCTTCATTCGCTTACTCTTACAGATATGTCTGTCTCACGCAAATTATCTGAGTCAACGAGGGACCCAACGGCACAGTAATATCCATGACCTAATTATCTATACTGTTTCTTGAGGCATACTGATAATAAAAAAAAAAAAAAAAAAAAAAAAAAAAAAAAAAAAGACTTTCAAATCCGAAATATTGCTGTGCTCACATGGCAACAAATACCATGATTTGCATGCAACAATACAGGATATGGTATCTCAAAGTGAAATGTATTTTTCACTTACACTATGCATAAATGCTATGCTACACAGGTGTTACACGTCAAAAAAATATTACACTGAAAATGCTTCAAAGCTCTCCAGTGATCTTAAAAGCATAATAAATACAAATTCATCGATGTACGATTGATTTAAACTTTTCTAGACTGGAGGGAAGACTTTTGAGATTTTGAAGATTTTCTAGATTGGCGGGAAGATGAAATTTGACTGAGTTAACACAGAATTATTTTCTTTGTAATGATGAAAAATTCTTTGATTAGCGGCTGGCTGACTTAGGGGAGTGGTACACATCAGTGCTATAAATCTTAAAAATCACTCCAACCCCAAACTGTTTATTATAGGTGGGAGAATTCAATCCACCAAAGTAGCTCTGCTGGTGTTCAAGCTCTTCAGATACAAGCAGCAAAGAAACACTATACTAACAAGCCAGCAGACAGACATCTAATAAGTTTGTATTAAGGATACAGTTGGGTGTACTTGAAGTCAGATGCCCATTAACAGCAGTATGATGCATTGCTGGCAGGTTGATTTAATGATCCGCATTGGAGTTCTGTTTACAGCTTGCTCATGCATTACAGTCACAAAATGCATTTATAATACATGTTTGGGTCTTGCCAAGGAAAGAGTATTAATAGTATAAGCAAGGTGTCGGCAGTATGACCAAAACCTTATCACACTATGAATGATTTTATACGACCAGAACTGTATTTAGCAAAACATGGCTATTTTTAATTTTTTTTTTTTTTTGAAGATCAATGCAATAAAGTGTTATGTACAAGTAAGTCATCTTGAGTCAACAGAGTGGATCTTGGAAAATACCACGAATAGAAATAATTTCTTTCTGGACATAATGAGGCTATCAATGCTCAACTTCTCCATCATTCTCTAACGTCAGTTTGAGTTAAGTAGATACAGTGACCTCCAAGTGACCATATGGGTTTCTATGGCAACCATATATGAATAATTCAACCCTTGAGCATAGGTCAGTTATTAACATGGGTCAGTATGCAAACTGTAAATGTAAAAGTTACTGATGCAGTACAGGTTGGATCACAGTTTAGGTGAAGTCTTTTCAATGTGTGCTCCAATAAATGTTAATTAATTAGTTAAGAAATTTGAAGCTATTGAAAGTGAGCTATGAATATCTATTGAAGCAATGATTCTTAACTCTACAAAAGCAGCATCGTAAAAAGAGAAATCCTTGTTGAACAGGGCTATAAGCAACTATTAGAAATAAATTTTTTCTTGTTGCAATAGCATGTGATAAGCACAACAAAGTCAAACTAATTTAAGTATTACTAATTCCAGTGCCTCACATACTTTCTGTACCCACCTCCCTCACTGCAACTCATGATATCATCCACAGTCATATCTCTTACCATTATGACACTTACTGCGACAACTATTGGCTCAGAATCACGACTTGGCCAACCCCCAGAACAAGAACAAGCACTTTGATTGGGCAAAAGGCAGTTTGGCTTGTGTCAGTTTGTCCTTGGATAGTCTGGTTTGATTGATTACAGTCCTTTACCCCAGTAGAGGTGGACATATGCATGTGGGGGAAAGGTTAAAATGTGCATTGTCCAAATAGTTTTCCGTTTTTGGTTGCAATGACACCAGCAGAACATCTTGTTGGTGATTTGTGGAAATGTGAAATATAAGATTTAGACATTTTGAAACCCACACATTTTAAGTTCTTACTATGGGACAGTTAGCTACCACTCGTTTTAATTAACATGAAAGACAATAAATGATGCAGTCATTGTTCCTTCCAAGCTTGTGATTATTAGGATGTACACAACTAAAAATTGACTACGCTAGATTCAAAGTCTTCAAAAGTCACAGAACAGCTTTGCATGAGAAAGACATGTAGGTAGTTGTTCAACTTTCTGATTTGCACATCTCTCCATTTCACTATAATAGCTGGATATTCAATTTGTTTATGGGTGTGACATAACTACGCAAAAACGAATGATGTAAAACTGACATTCTCTGCAAGATCCAACCAAACTGTTTAAATTACAGTGGTGGCAAAAATTATTAGATAATTTGGCATCCGGGAGTCGTCTTATTGGGCCTGGATTTATTTTCCAAGAGGACAATGACCCGAAACATTCTTCTAACTATTGCGGGAACTACCTGCGATGGAAGGAATCTGCTGGAACATTGAAAATGATGGACTGGCCCCCTCAAAGTCTGGACCGCAACCCCATCGAGCACATTTGGGGCGAGTTGGAAAATAAACTGGTCAGATCTATTGTATATCCAAAGGAAAGCCTTTGGCTTCAGTTGCAGAAAGCATGGGATAACATTAGTGTTGAAGGTCTCAGAGGAAATACACTCACCTAAAGGATTATTAGGAACACCTGTTCAATTTCTCATGAATGCAATTATCTAAATCAACCAATCACATGGCAGTTGCTTCAATACATTTAGGGGTGTGGTCTTGGTCAAGACAATCTCCTGAACTCCAAACTGAATGTCAGAATGGGAAAGAAAGGTGATTTAAGCAATTTTGAGCGTGACATGGTTGTTTGTGCCAGATGGAGCGGTCTGAGTATTTCACAATCTGCTCAGTTACTGGGATTTTCACGCACAACCATTTCTAGGGTTTACAAAGAATGGATGTGAAAAGGGAAAAACATCCAGTATGCGGCAGTCCTGTGGGCGAAAATGCCTTGTTGATGCTAGAGGTCAGAGGAGAATGGGCTGATTGAAGCTGATAGAAGAGCAACTTTGACTGAAATAACCACTCGTTACAACCGAGGTATGCAGCAAAGCATTTGTGAAGCCACAACATGCACAACCTTGAGGCGGATGGGCTCACCAAAATTGGACCGTTGAAGACTGGAAAAATGTTGCCTGGTCTGATGAGTCTCAATTTCTGTTGAGACATTCAGATGGTAGAGTCAGAATTTGGCGTAAACAGAATGAGAACATGGATCCATCATGCCTTGTTACCACTGTGCAGGCTGGTGGTGGTGGTGTAATGGTGTGGGGGATGTTTTTTTTTATGACCACCATGTACCCATTCTCTGATGGCTACTTCCAGCAGGATAATGCACCACAAAGCTTGAATAATTTCAAATTGGTTTCTTGAACATGACAATGAGTTCACTGTACTACAATGGCCCACACAGTCATCAGATCTCAACCCAATAGAGCATCTTTGGGATGTGGTGGAACGGGAGCTTTGTGCCCTGGATGTGCATCCCACAAATCTCCATCAACTGCAAGATGCTATCCTATCAATATGGGCCAACATTTCTAAAGAATGCTTTCAGCACCTTGTTGAATCAATGCCACGTAGAATTAAGGCAGTTCTGAAGGCGAAAGGGGGTCAGACACAGTATTAGTATGGTGTATATTGACATTATACCAGAGAGATTCTGCTGCAAAAGGTGGACATACCAAATATTGAACTCCCTTCATCTGATATTTGATGGTCAGAGCAACCATCTGCATGTTTCATGAACATTTTGAAATGAAATCATATTTTGGAAGGAAAAAAAAGAGTCAACATTTTCAGATCTGCCAGGTGTTCTAATAATTTTGACCACCACTGTATGAATACTTCTAAGGCTTTTTTGCCTTTATTGGAAAGGACAATCAGAGAATGGAGAGGAAGCAAAGTGGGGAAGTGGGGGGGGGGCACAAACCAGGATTCAAACTCGGTTCGCCCAGAGTGCAACCATGCTACGTGTGGAAGCAGCGCTATTAGGGGTCAGCTATCAATTATCAGCTACAATAAATAGATTTTCTTTCTACTTGCTCAATTGATTCACTTAAAAAAATAAAAAAATAAATACTGGTATCAGACTGGTAACTATTCTCAGACCCAATGCTGCTCATATTGTGCTGTTTTTCTACTGTTGGGTCTTACAGTAAATGTGTAGGGGGGTTTGGAGCTGAGGTGGGAGATCAGAGTGGAGCAGTGGTACAGCCGCAGTGGGGCTGAGTGGAACAATGGTGAGGAGCTGAGAGACCGGCTGCTACAGGCTTCCCCCAACAGCACTCAGATCGGCCCTCCATAAATCACTTTTATGCCGTCTGCCGCTCAGCAGCTTTACCCACTCCATGATGGAATGCTTAAAGGACTGAGGAATGAGGGAGAGAGAGAAAAAAAAATGGGGTGGAGGATAGTGTTTTAAGTACACTGAATATGGAAGGCGTGTTAAGGTAGAAGCATAAGATGATACAGCGAGGTGAAGGTATCTTTGATCCTGAAAGAATAAAACCAAACGTCATGACTCATCCGCCTACCTTTTAGTTGCTGTACAACGCCAAATAAGAAATCAAATTCTTGCTCCCCAGACAGGTCTGTTGTTTGTAATCAGTCGAATCTAAACTTAAGAGCTGTGGCAAAATTAATCAGACAAATAACATTAAAAAAGTCATTTGTCTTTTTGTGCAGACCCCAAGGCCCATAGTAATTAAAACCCCTACTTAACTCAATACTTATCACCATTCAGCCAGTCAGGTACTAGTGTGATTGATGAGACCTCTTGTTACACAGGTACCTGAACTCAGCACTTCCGGGACAGCTTTCAAAACTATAGAGAATTACCCATGGGTGGTGCACCCGGTCAAAGCACTGATTGTCAGAGTGAAGCTGAGTCAAGATTGTGGCTGGAAATCTTAGCTGTGCAGCATTTGCAGTGAACTGTAGCAAATGTAAGCACACGTCAAACATTGCAGTACGACATTCGATTTTAATGGGTTTAACAAAAAAGGTTCTCATTTCTCAAGGTTCTCAATTATAATTTATATAATTTAATTTTTAGGAAATCTCAAAATGAATATACTTTTTTAGGCATAATTTACCTTAGTCTAAATTCACATCTAGCAATTAAAAATGACAACTTATTTAGGCCACCTAATAATTTGGGCCAGGCTAAATAAATAGGCTTAACTGGGTGAAAATATGAGCTTCACTCAATTAATTAATCTACATTTTCACAACTTCCACATCTAGAACTATAATCCAGAATGTTGAACCAGGATCTCTACAATGGGCACAGGCACAGTAGTTTTTTCCACAAATGTTCAATATAGAGCAATTTGTCTTAAACTGCAGAATAGAAGTAGAATACAAGAAGTCATCAATTAGTGGCCCTGCTTCCTCTGATCGACAACCTGTTCAACTAAATTTTCACAATTTATGACCGAAAGAAGGAAATTAGATGGCACACATTTGTACAGTATATGCATAGCATGCTTCCTCTGTCCCAGAGTGAGTGGAATTTTACTCAAGAGAATATTGACTTGGAAAAAAGCTGACTAGCCCAATAGATCACCTCACTGATGGAGGCATTAGGCCTAGGTATTCATCCTTATGCCTGTCACTGCAAAGCTTGTCAACCTCTCACTATTGAAACTTAAGCTAAATCCCCCATGTTCTCTGTCGGCATTTCAGTGAGGGGTGGCTTTCTCTGAAGATTCATTTTCCGAGGTCCCAGATTTTGGGTGATGCTTTTAAATTTTATTGAATTAGTGGTTCCCTAACAGCTAGCAGTCCCGTGAACTATAAATTGTATTTTTCAATGGTTGCTGTTTGGCTGAGGGTTGGGCCTCAAGCTGATCCATTACTCAGAGTGCATTACACCCGGCAAATAGTCAATTTCCATAAATACACCATAAATACAGACAGCATTTGAATGCCAATACGTTAGACTGAGAATTAATTGAATAGTACTTCACAATTAAAAAAGACTTGATTAAGTAAAGGTTCTGCAAGCATTACACAATGTTTTTAGTGATTTAATGAATGTTAGAAACTGTTATCCTCAAAGACTTGCCCAACACTGCTATAAGCTATGGAAGGTGGGAGAGGAGAAGCCCCAGGACAATTTCCCTCTTTAACAGAGACATTAAACTAAACATTATTTTGAGAGATTAGAGATATTTAGTGATTTAAGGTACTGTGTGGGGGTGGGCGGACATTGTTACTACAGGTAGAGAAGAGCAGCAATGGAGGACATAGCCAGCAATGTCCTCTGTCATTACACTGCTAAAATCAGCTCCCCATACTGAATGATGGGACCTCCTAAATAAACATTTCTGTGGCCATGCCTCAGGAAGCCTGAAGGTGGCTCTTGAAAATGAATAAAAATAAAACAATAAAAAAAATGAAACCCCCGGGGAAATCCTGACATGTCCCAGAACCAAGATAAATCATATGTACATTACACGTTCGGCAGCTGCAGATAAGCTAGTGTACTTTGAAAGGCCGTAACAGGTTTGATCCAAAATTACACTTTAGTACTCTATAGACTTTTCATAAACCTCCTTCTCTCACACCTAACTGCGTATGTTACTAAGTATAGTGTCGAGGAGAGGCAAGATCTACCATATGCAGCATGCTCCGGCACTATTTAAAAGAGAACCGAGAGTACGAAGGGGGTGTTTAGATGGAGAGAGTAAGGGGTGGAGAGGCTGGGTGTTAGAAAAGCAGGGGAGGGGAAAGGAGTGAGGGAAATAGAAGTGGAACCATGAGAGACCACTTTATTTGGCGCTACTAAAAATAACACCACGAATAGCAGGCCAGCAAGCCAGTGCTGCGCTAACGCAGGCTAGCTACTCGCCTTGCTGTATGCACAATCGATAGGTGGAACGCTGGATGGGATACTTCCCAGAGCTTGTAAGGGGACAGCTGCCTTGGTGTGGGAGGGGGTTATTTTTGCACTGGTTGACTAAATATGGTCACAGGGAGATGAACAAGATACTAAAGAGGAGCTGGTTTTCAAATGCTTCCCATGATAAAAAGTACCAATGATTTAGATCTTCAAGGTGCAACAGCTGGCTCTTTTTGTAATTAGTGGCTCTTCGATCACCTTCAAGAACATCGTGGAGAGTCTCTGAAAGCAGGAATCACCTCTAGTCACCTTAGATAATATATGCAAAGAAAAGGGTAAAAACGGTTCACAATTAAAAAAAAGGTATCTGCAAGCTTTAGAGAAGCAACAATCTGCATACTCGCTGGATTGTTGATGTATGTTTGTTTCCAAAAAAGAACAGCTACTTTTCCACTTAATAAATTTGCTTTTGAAATGAAAAGGGCATTATAGAAGGCAGTGGCTTGAGTATAAAACTGCCGTTTTAAAATGTAGTGCAGAACTAAACTAGCCAAAACACTAAAGCGCTAGAGAGAGCTCCAGCAGTCATGCACATCTTCACAGAATTCACTGAGAATGCACATGCTAGAGATGGGAGGGAGGAGGGGGTGAAAGTGCTGCAGTTTTTTTTTCTGCCCGTTTTTAGAGCAGCAGCGACAGCTCCTCGTGTCAGCATGATGTCTATCCCTGCCTAAATGTAAGCCGTGAGTATGCTTTCTTCACCCGGCTCCACCCCTCCCGCTTTACCACTCTTGTTTCTTCTCCACAACACACGTTCAGTATCCCCCCACCCCCCCGTCAGAGAAGCTGAATCAGCGAGTCAGGCATGCGATGGCTGCAGCAGCTGGAGAACTCCGGAGGTCATTATGGCTCTTCACACACAGAAGAGAAGAAAGAGGGAGGAGCAGAGAGCAGAGGAAACTGAGCTGACAGGTAATATATGCTCCCTGTGCCTTCCTCCCTCCGGACGGGAGTTCACCCCCCATGCCGGCTGGTCCGCACTGACGTCTCTGTTTTTTCTTCTCGGTCTCGGATGCACTGGAGGTTAAGCGTGTGGCCGGTCAGCCGCGGTGTGCGGCGTGGTCGGGAGAGGGAGTGGAATTTACAGCTCTGCAGCAGCATGAGGAAAAACTACTTCTCTGGGAACACCAAACACAGCAGGACATGTAAGTGCAACCCCTCTTCACAAGGAAAACGGCAGGGATGTGTGAAACAGCCCGACAGACAGGTGTAGGTGGAACGGGGGAAAGTTGCTGTCCTCTGCATGGATTTGCTTGCTTGCTCGCTAGAATACTGTCACTTGCTCACTCGTTCGCTCTCGTGCCCTACCTCACTCACTCTACCTCACTGTCTCTTGCTTTTCCAGTACTGGTCAGGTAGCAGGCTGCTGCAGCACAGAACTCTCTGGTTCATTACCTCCTCGTGGCTGCAGCACAGAAGACATCTAAAAGACGGACTCAGTAACTGAAACTCACTGCTCCTGAAACAAGCAGCATTTATCTTGGATCTTTTCACTCTGAGGCACTTTCGCATGGAATACGACTCGGGATGGTTACACACTTTGCCAACACTCATTTTCCCACTGGTCAGCTCAAATTACTGAAACCATGTTTGGTGATTCAAGACAGTTTCTGTAACTACAGGGGGACAGGTGTACGCTAGCCATGAAGGGACATTGGTGTCACGGTGGGACGCGAGTTTCAGGCCAGGTGGGGGGGGGTGAATCGGATTGATGGAAAAACAGATGTGCTGGCATATTAATTCTCCAGGGAGGGCTGTTGATATGTGTGTCAGTGAGTGAACCCAAAACACCCTGGGTAGTAACCCAGTTTCTCTTTGCATGCTTTCCAATCATTAGGCAGGGGCAGGGCTGTAGTGCTGTAGTGCTGCAGTGCCATCTCCCCCTCTCAACACACTCATCCCTAAATCTTTACTAACACTGTGGCGCCACAAGAGTCCAGCCATACCTCGCCATCATATCTAACCCCGTCAAGCACCAAACTCACCCAGGATTTCCACCACTGCTCAGAATAGCCCGTCTAAGTGTTCTGTTATATTTCCACCCATGGGCCTCTCCTTTTGGCCTGGTATTGGATAGGCTCCTGAGAGGGGGGGGGGATGAGACAGGGCGGTGTTGACTTGTGGAATGTGTGGAGCTGGAGCAAAGATTCATTAGAGAGCTACTGAACATTTCATGCTGCCATGCAAACAGTTATTGATCTCTAGCACATAGCATTAGAGCTCTAGAGAAGCTTCTAGAATAAACAGACCCAGGTCAAGTCAGGAAAAAAAGGTATTAGGGAGAGGGGGTTGCAGGAAAGAAAAGAAGAGGTTAAAAAGAAGAAAAATAAAAAAGGAAAGAAGAATCAGCACACTAGTTCCAAATCACTATTGCTGAGTGGGCATTAGCTCTTGCATGTGACCTCTGGCCTGGTCTGTGTGGCTAAAGCCCAAATCCTGCTCACAATAGCTTCCTGTTCCACTTGGATCAACCTCATTTTTGGACCTCAGCAACCAGTCTGACATACAACTGAGAATGTGGTTAAAGAACGGACAACCGGATGGAAAACAGGCAGAAGGGAGATACATACTATGTTCAGGACACTGTTACATTAGAAATGCGACTTTAAGGTGTCCTTTGAACTTCACTGGACAACAAAAAATCCAGGCCAAGGATGGAAGAGGACACTCTTTTAACAACATTTTTAAAACAACATACTTTTACCAATTACAGAAAAGACTAAACTTTTTTTTCTTCTTTTTTTCCTTCTTTTTTTCTTCAAAAAAACCTATGGGACTGTTCTTTTCCAACTTCCCTACGGATACCCCACACTCTCAGAGGACAGCAAGGTCAACAAAAGACAATACTGTGTGAACCCCAATATGTGAAATGCATACTGGTAACACAGTGTTGGAATGAGGCAAAAGAAAGCATGACCTAAAGAAACTGTGAAAGTGACCTTATGTATAATGCTAATCCACTGCATTCTACAGAATGGTATGAAAAAAAATGCCACTGATCTACCGACGGTGATTAAACATGCATTTGGTTTATATAAGGGCTACGATAACCAAACACAGAAGGTAAGGAAACTCAGCTGTGTCTGGGGCTGCCTACTTGGTGTACATACTTCTTTATGTGCCCATATGAACATATAACAGCTATGGAATGTAAAGAAGTATGTATTCTTGGTCAGGCACTGATCCTCAGTTTATAAACGTTTCCATGATTCTCTGCATCACTGAATTTGGTACATGGAGACAGTGCGATGAATTTTGTAACTGGGGTGCAGAAACTTACTGCAGCAGTGGATTCTGAGAGAAGTCGCTGCTCTTTCAGTGACTTCACCAGCAATCCACACCGCCCCTCCCTAATACAGCAATTGACACACTAGATGTCATTCATTCTGGCATGCTGCAAGTAGATTAACATTAAAATAATGGTTTGTAGGGCCCACCTTCTTGGTGACAGAATGAGTTCAGTCACTGCAACCTAAAAGATCCAATAATGGCCTGAGACATCGCCATAGGAACAGGAGCTCCTTTTATTATTGGAGTTTGCTGCATTCTAGGCTTTGAATTGTGGCCAGCTGCAACTAAGATCCTGTTCCTGCAGAAGCGGCATACGCCAGAACCATTAATACCTTAATCTTTTCAAACATGTCTAGAGAGGGTAAGTTTAGGATAACTTCACTTTTTTGAATCTTGGAAATTGAATCTTGCTACAAGGAAGCTGCTGAGGTAACAGTTCCATAAAGGTGAGCAGCGCTCAGCTATTAAAAGGAAGTTTCTTTCACATTGCTGGATAGTACGGTGGTCTGTTTCACCCTGCCACCCATTCCTGTCCCCATTGTTCATGTTTGCTAGGGTTGCCAAATGCTTTGCTGGACCACAGAGTAGTCAGATTAGAGCATGGAAAAGTGACAATGCAGGATCAGAGGGGGTCTGCCTGTCAGCTGATTCCAATTGTCCTTTACAAAATGTTGACGGAGGCCTACAGAAGAGGACATCTAAGCATGTTCTCTTTCAATTTTGGTCTACTGGCGTGCAGCAGGTTACAATAACAGTCACAGAGTAGAACGAATGTCCAAGTAGAACAAATGTATTACACAATGCTGAACTTTTAAGCTTATCAACAGGTGATGAAAACCGTAGTGTGAGGGAATAAGGTAAATCAAGTACAGTTGTACTTAAGGGTTTGAATACTTCAAACCTACTCCAAGCATTTGGCAGTGCACCAGGTCATCTATTTGTTGAGGTAATATTTGATTTGTGGTGATGACTAAGGTCAGAGCGCACCTGCAATTTCTTGCACAGCGTTCGATAAAAACTTATGTTTTAAACCTCTCACTCATTCACATTATAGGACAAGAAAATTTTAATGGATGCATTGTGTGCAAGGGTTTTTGGTCATGACTGGAGCCTGGGAGAGCTTGTGGCCCATTTTTCTGAATGTCAGACACTCCCGTCTGTCCTCTGTAGGGCTGTGCTCTTTCCATTTTTGTGCACTGCTTGCTGTATGGTTCTCTCCTGTCAGTCGTATGGCTGTGTTCCCTCTTTCTCGCCCTCAACCCCAGCCTGAGTGACACTCACAGCAGACGCTGACATTATCAAATGTTCAGCTGCTATCTCTGGCTTTTGCCCTCTTATGGCCAGTGTATTTGGGGGCCGAACTTTGCCCAGAATGCCGCAAGCAAGTGTCTGTGTAATGAAGGGAGGGGGATCTGTGGAGTAAATAGCACTTTACTGACCCCTGTTTAATGAACGCCATATTTAGCAGCAATGACCCCTTGCTCTCACTTTCAGCTGGCCACCTGCTAAGGAGCTAAAGAGCTACATTTTGGCCGCCTCAAAGCTGATGGACAGTCGACTGCGTGTTACGAAACAACGCTTTGGCTTGACCTCACTATGCGTCACCGAATTGTCTTGTGGAGCTGCTTCTGCCTCGGATTGTGACTGACATGTGGTACAAATATCTGTATTAGTCATTTCAACATTACCACACAAACAGTCTCAGAGGCACTACCACCACACTCCTTTATTGGATTAAGTAGGCAAATTAGCCCTGCAATGTAGCAGAGTATGACTGAATCTTTTCAAATTTTAGAAAGTGACAACTACAAAAAGCAGCACATGCTGACATCTTGATCGCCGAAGCGACACTCTGCCCTCGGCAGGCTTAATCCATCAGCAGCTGTTATTGCTACAAGACTAGCGGACACTCGATTTGAGTGCACCATGATGGATTATTATCTTTTTCACTGAGCACATTTCTCTCTCTTTTTTTTTTAAATAACGAGAAAGAAAACCTCTGGAGTGCAGTGAAATGCATTAGGCAGTGAAATGATAGGTGTAGAGAAACAGACTGAAATGAGCCCATGCGACATGTTTCACAAAGTTTAACTGCTTAAGGTCATATAACCGGGTCACATAAGCTGATTCGGGTCTCATTAACAGCAAACCACAATGCTTTGCTAAAGCTGGTAAAATGGAACCAAATCACCTCTTCAATGGATTTGGTCCCCTTCAACCAGCTGTAGCTATGCTTTGATGACAACATAAATTGTTTCTATCTTGCCCTTTTTGCTTCCGCAGGAAACGGAGACGATTAATTTCAGTGTGAAAAAGTGTCTTTTAATAAACGTTATACAATGTATTGTGACTGCCTTTTCTACAAGCTGAATATTTCTCAACTGAAATGTTTTTAAAAGAAATAAAATTTTACAAGCATGGGTTTTACCAGTTTGTGTGTTTAAAAAGTGGCTTAAAATATAAATTCATTAGTCACCATTAGAAAGCAGACAAGTTCTTAAGTTCTGTGACGCAAAGTTGGGCTAAGCAGAGGACTGACATCCACATAACTGAAACGGAGAGCAAAAGAAAGTCAAGGGAAAGGGGAGGAGAGCAGTTGCAGCACATGCTCACTGCGACACATGCAGGAACGGTAGCCTGCGTGCCTCTCTCTATCCCTTCTCTGCCTGCAGACAGGAGTGGAGATGAAAGCCAGATGCTTCTAAGTGTGGGGGGTTGTACACACAAATCATACACAGAGAGAGTCCACCAATTATGGCCCCCTGGTACACTGACGCAGCGCAGGCATGCGGTGTGAACCTCCCTCTCCTCTGCATCAGAGCAGCATCCTTCCCTCAGTCACATGGATGGCAACGCTGCATCACAATTTCACCCATAATTACACTGATCTGCCACCATATCATGCTGAACCTGCTCTGCACCTCCATCCATATCCATTACATACAGAGGTAGTTAAGAAATAAAAAAAAGGTTTTCTTTTAACCAAGATTTTAGATTAAAATGTATATGTAACGACATGTTTTAAGTGCTGTAGCTGGTCACAATTTCTTTTAGGATTTTTAAAAATCACCTTTTTAGCTTTTATTCTTATATAAATCCTAAATCCTGAATGAGACAAATGAAATGAGCTCATAAAAAAGGGGGAAAAAAGGCACAATAAAGAAAAAGGCAAATTCAATCTTAAAAAAAAATCTAGTTTAAACCTGTCAAGTTCACACTGGTTTCCGGTTTTAAAAAAAACAACAACAATTCTACAATTTTCAATATAAATGTGGTGTAACTAAACATTTTCCTTACACCTTGAACACATGTGTGCATATTTTCAAAAAGATTTTTAAATATATTTTTTAAAAAGTGTGTAAGGGGTGGGGATCTTTAGATACCTTACAATCCGAACAGATTCTAAGAGTCACGATCCGATTCCAAAACGATTCTTAATCTACTATTTTTTCTTAATTAGTTACGACTTGAAAATCTTAATTTAAAAAAAAAATTAAATTACATATGTAATAAGCACTTTTTAAAATAATTACAAATTAAGAAATGTTATTAAAGCAATTGTATGAATTTAAAATTTTGTGTAAATGTCCTTGTAATTTGCTTCAACCTATGAAAGATTGTGTGTGTGTGTGTGTGTGTGTGTGTGTGTGTGTGTGTGTGTGTGTGTGTGTGTGTGTGTGTGTGTGTGTGTGTGTGTGTGTGTGTGTGTGTGTGTGTGTGTGTGTGTGTGTGTGTGTGTGTGTGTGTGTGTGTGTGTGTGTGTGTGTGTGCGTGTAAGCTGAATACAGGTGTTTCTAAAATGCACTCCGCGCCATCGCACATCTGTGGTTAAAAACTAAGCTCAGAATAGATTATGAAATTCATAATTGATCCAGAATCATTGGAGAATCACGGTGTATCAATCCATAATTTTTTTTCTCCCACCCCTAATATACATTTAAAAAAATGAGTCACAGCATGACTTCTTTTAAGTGACCTTGCTGTGTCAGTCATGTCTGCAACGCTCCCCCCTTATTTTAGAGAACAACAGTAAAGTTACAATACTAATAATTATGTCTGTCTTAATTTCTTTGCTTTTTAAACTTTAAAAGCACAGAGCTTTTATTGGTGGAAAACTGCAGGGTAAGGCTGCTTAACTATGTGAAAAAAAATTATAATTATTTCGGTCAATATTGTAATCATGATTATTTAACACTATTAGGGGTGGGCAATATGACCAAAATCATACAAGTTTTTTTTCTTCGCGATAGCGAGATCAGTCCTTAATCCAAAGAGAAAAACAGATACATATGAAGTTTTTCACATACAAATAAATAATTATATATGGCATTTTAATGTATTTTTGAATAAATAAAAAAACCTGTCGCTTTCCAAAAAACTGCATGTATAATAAGTATTAGGGAAAATACTGTTTTAATAAAATATTTGAAGTCACAAAAAAATTAAAAAGAAAACAAACTGTGTGTCAACTACTATACGATGAAAAAGACTAACCATGACCCAGGTCTCTATAAATAAATCCACTGATTGACTCAAAATGAAGCAGAAAAACGGCAATGCACCTGACAATGTGACTACAGCACAGGCACAAATAGCCTATAATAATCTATGCTGATCATTGGCTTTCATTTTCCACATTTTCTCTACGGACATATAAAACACCTCATTGACCAATCATTTTCATTAGTGCCAAACTCTGTTCCTATCATACCGGGCTCCACTGGCAGCATTAGAGGAGACTGTTGGCTAAGGCTTGAACTAAGCAGCTGTAATAGAGGCAGTACACGGCAGGCCGTTTGAGGGTGGGACTCCATGTGGCGGTTAACAAACAGGTTGGCCCATTTGTATAGTAGTAATGGGGGCTGTGCAGTGGCTGCCTCTGCATTGGCCTGTTTGTGGACTGTGTTATGAGTCATGGGCTATTAATTGTACTGTTTACAGTGCTGGAGGACAACTGCCTTCCAGCAGCCATCCAGAGAGCCACTGAGAGGAACCAGTCCTGCTCCCAGCCTGGGACTGTCATAAGCACATGAGGAGGGGAAAAAAACAAAACAAATTTATGATCACTTACGACATCCACACGGTGCAAAACTCGTAATGTACAGATATAGAGAATAGTCAATGAATATTCAATAAAAGTAAAAAAAAAAAAAAAAAACACTACATGGAAAAAGCAACAGAGTTATGCAGAGTTGTGCTTCGCAGAGTTATGATAATTGTCTAAGTGGTGCAGATTTGAAGAAAGCTCATGCATACCAAGACAGAATGTTTTTGACAGTCCAACAGGCTTGTGTGATTTGTCTGGATGTTTAAAATTCCTGTTTAAAGGTTATGACTGTAGTTTTCACCCAGCCATCATTAAAGCCCACCAAGGCTAAAGCAATTGCGAAAGCAGAGATTGATGTACATCAGTGTGTTAAAGGGACAGTTCACCTCAAAATGAATATTGTCATTAATTACCCTCATGTTGTTCCAAACTCTTAAGTCTTTGGAACACAAATGAAGATTTTTTTTTATGAAATCTAAAAGCTTTCGGTCCCTCCATTGGCAGCTACGTAACTACCACTTTGACGCTTCGTAAAGTTCATCAGGAGATCGATCGTAAAACTAATCCATATGAATTGAGCTGTTTAGTCCAAATCTTCTGAAGATACATGATCGCCTGGTTTGATAAACAGATTGAATTTAGGAATCTCTCGGGTTTCATTAAAAAGATCTTCATTTGTGTTCTGAAGATGAACGAAAGTCTTACAGCTTTGGAACGACATGAGAGAATAATTAATGACAGAATTGTAATTTTTTTTACAGCTGGTTAAAATGGTGCAAGAGGAGACAGGCTGCTACCTACTGGTTTTAAATATTTACTGGGTAACTTAAAATATTAATAGAAATATTATGAAACCATGGACAGTACTGAATTGCAGGAGAAAAAGACATTGTCTGAATGAATTAAAATGATTGTTATTATTATTATTATTATTATTCCTCCATGTACAAATGTCTCCCATTAGACACGTCCTGAAAAATACATGTGGATTCAACAGGAAATAAAATATTTTAAAAGCAGAGCATAACTTTTAACATTTTATAAATAAACAAATGCATGTCTTCAGACCTAGTAATCAGGTCTGTGCTACAAGATTGGACTAAAAGTAGCTTTGGCACAAGAAAGAGTGCTGGCTCAGAGAAGACCGCAGCGGTGGGAGCTCATGCAAGAAATACAAGTAAATGGTGAGCTGGAGGAGAGCTATATATCTCTAGGACTTTCTGATGGTGAAGGGACAGGTTCTGCTCCCAAGCAAGGTTCTAACTGTACAAGCGAGCCATAAATACTAACCCGAGGCAGTTCTGCATCCACACAGTCAATAAAAAAGATCCCAATGTTGCCATGGGGAGACTGAAGCCAAGATTGATCATTTCACTGAGGGATTTGTAACCAAACTGTACAGCAATTTTGTATTGCACAAAGGTGCACCAAATCAATTCCCATTTTATTTGCAATGAACGCATAAAAGGCTGTTTCACAATTAACTAAATAATAATATATACACTATAAAAGACCTATTATATAGATTAGACGCTTCACAACAATATTTTTAAGGTGGTTGTTTACATAATATTTATATAATTATATAAATGTATATAATTTTCTTTAGTGTAACCAATCCATTTGCAAATATTGTAATAATCCAGATTTGTATATCAAACAGAAAGTTTGGCCCACACAGAGATCTGATCTCACCACCGAGTCTGGAATCACATGAAGAGACCGAAGCAACTGAGATGTGTAGATGTGAGATGTGTCAGAAGAACTGTGGCAAATTCTCCAAGATGCTTGCAGATGTTAAAATATGTTGTAGGACATGTTCATACACAAATCTCACTGGATTAGTACAATTAGGGCTGTCACTAATGATCATTTTGGTAACTGATTAATCATCAAAATAAATCGACTGATTACTTGATTTATCAGATAATTTTTGTGGTAATAAAACCCTTTTTGGTGAACAATAGCCTTTAAAATGACTTAAAATACATAGGTATAATAACAATGAGGCAATAATAATTGGTTCAGATAAAGTATCAAAAGCATGTAATCATATGGTTTTATTGAACAACACTGTTAAAATACATAATGTAATATACATAATATAAACAGTCAACTTATGTACATTACATATTATAACCAGTGCCTGCAGAGGGTGCCAATGGCAGTGATTGTTGTTGTTACACTTTACAGCATAATCAAATCCTTGTTTAATATGGTCCAAACAATATTAATTAACTTAATTTTGAATATTTAGTCACTTCTTCACAATAGAAATGCGGTTCATGGATTTGTTTTGCCGGTTAATTGACACGGGTAGATTTCAATCGAGGATTTTTTTTCCTCTCTTTTTTAGTCTTTTTTATATAAATCAAGCACTCGAATTTAAATCGAGGAATTGTGACAGCCCTAATTACAATATTTGTAAAAGAAATGTTTAAAAATCTAAATGTTTGGCACACTTAAGCAAAATATATAAATAACCATCTTAAAACAAATGTCTTTGTAAAGCCTCTAACATGTTTTTTTTTCTCAAATCCAGAATGTTATACATAAAAAAAAGCATAATTTGCAGCTCGAAGTTCAACAGGTTTGAAATACCACCTAGAAAGAATTGCTCAACCATTCCATAAAAAAAGCAAGAAAGAAAAGGAGAAGTTTGCAACCGAACCAGGAAATGACATGTACGAAAAGAGTTAAAACAACATGAGGCTTAATTTGACTGCTTGATCTGGACATTCAGGCTGCAATCAAAGAAATGAGTGTTAAAAATGAGGATGATGACGGTAGTGTCTTAAATCCAACACATTCTGCACTGAATCATCTACAGCTACTAGGAAAATTGAACATAAGGATGCAATCACAGCGCCTACTGTAGTTTGTATGCGAGTGGGCATTACCACTTGTGAAGCTACAATGGTAAATGTGCTGCGGTAAAAGTTAAATGATTTATTTTGCGTTCAGACACCTCAAATTTGTCCTTTACAGGCCCCAGATATGAGCTGAAACCATTTAATAAATTCAGAGCTACATAATTCTCATTGACCAGAAGCCTCATTTCAGCCCAAGTTATGACACATCTGAAGTCATACCTGGGGTTCCCTCGCAGAGCTGCGTGGTGAAGCGCATTGAATCCGTTATTGTTGGTAATTGTGACATCTGCACCTGCTTCCAGGAGCACAGAGAGCATGTCATCCCTCTTCTTGCTGATGGCATCATGCAACGGTGTGTCTCCCTCTGAGTCCTGCAGGAGGCAGCATCAAGGTACACATGCTTTAGTATATAAGATGAATGCTAATAAATGCCTAGCAGGTTCATTTAAGTGTTGTTTTTTTACAAACAGACACGTGGCTAATGAAAGGGAGACAGAAATATGCTAACATGATCATAAATGCTGGCATTCCACTGCAATATTTAGTGACAGCATTTCCTTAGCTCTTGAAATGCAGCCAACCAAGCGGTGCTGAATCATGGTAAAACTGCAATATACTGTTTCACTGCAGCACTTTAGACATTTTCTCCTCTATTCAGCAGTGTGCCAATCACCTGGGAAAGCACCATCTCTATTATCTATTTGTCTAGTCTGCAGTATAAACAACATATTAATCAAACAACAGTCTCAAAATTGTGGCAATAGCTTACGAATAGCTTATGGGGGCAGTCGTGGCCTAATGGTAAGAGAGTCACACTGGTAACCCGAAGGTTGCCGGTTCAATTCTCAATTCTCGGCAGGAAATTACTGAGGTACACAACCCCCAATTGCTCCCCGGACGCTGAAGCAAAAATGGGTGCCCACTGCTCCGGGTGTGCGTGTCCACAGTTTGCAGTGTGTGTTCATTACTCACTACTCCTGTGCACTAACTTGGATGGGTTAAATGCAGAGGACAAATTCCGACTATGGGTTACCATTCTTGGCCTTCCCAGGTCACTTCAATGGAATATTTTTTTTAATTTTACTGGGAGCTAAAACTGAAATGTTAGATTGTTGAAGAACTGCATCAGTCATTCGTGACACTACCATATTTAAATGAACTCTCTACAAAATATAAAAGCTCTAAACCAATATAAATCCAATAGGTCCTTACTGCAATCAGCTATAGGCAAAATATCAGCAAATAATTAGCTGGCATTTTGAGATTTTCATCACTGGCCAATAACTATTACCAAACTATTGTCTAAAAGCTGCCAATGGCCTTTATCAAATATAAATTACCAATGATATATTTTATGTTTTTGAAAGTATCTTATACTCACCAAGGATGCATTTATATGATAAAAATAAAGTCCAAACAGTAATATTGTGAAACATTATGAATTTAATTCATTTTAATATGTTTCAAAATGTAATTTATTAATAAAGTGTAATTGAATTTTCAGCAGCCATTACTCCAGTCTTCAGTGTCACATAATCCCACAGAAATCTCACATCACAAATCAACAAATGTTGATTTTGGTGCTTACAAAACATTTATTATTATCATCATCCATGTTGAAGAAAGTTTTAGACGTTTAATATTTTGGTGGAAACCATAATACACTACCATTTAAAAGTCTGGGTAAGTACGATAAAAAAAAGATTCAGCAAGGACGCATTAAATTGATCATAAGTGACAGTAAAGACAATGTTACAAAACAAACAAAATCGTAATTATTCCAAACTTTCGACCGACAGTGTATAAGCACTGAAGCTATTGATTAACTATCAGCTTTAGCTCAGATGGCGTGAAAGCGTCACAAAGCAAGGAAGAGATTTGACTCTCTAAACTGAGAGGTACTAAAAATACTAGGACAGATAGTTCACCTGCAAACTGGGGTGGCAGCCAAAGTCAAGCAAAGTCTTCACCACCTGTAGGTGGCCCTTGTTGACAGCGATGTGCAGGGGCGTCTGTCTGCGTTTGTTTCTGGCATTCAGGTCGGCCCCGCCTCGATGCAGCACCTCAATGACGGAACCCTCGTCTCCGAAGGCTGCGTGATGGACAGCTCGGTCTCCATCCTTATCCTGAAAGAGTCACACATCAATCACTGTCAGCATCCCCATTTAAACACGTCAGAGTTTGATTCCAGCATCTGACTCTAAAGCTTTTATAACTTGAACTGGCCTAGAAAAGTAAAAACGCTGAGGAATGTTTACGGTGGAAAAAAATCATTACTGAAGCAACTGCCTTATAATGATGCAAATCTTCTGGCTAATTAATTTGAGGTTAAAAGCGATTTGCAGTCATAAATTAGACTTTGTCTAATAATCGTTTCATTCCTCCAACTGACTGTGGCAAGAAGTCCAAACTGCTTTTTCTCTCCACTGGATCACAATATTAAAAGTACTCCAGTATGTGAAACTAACAGAAAAACAAACATCCTTTAAACCATGACATCCTAAGGACTAGGATTTCTTAAAAAAAAAAAAAGTTGTGAAGTAAAATTCACAACATATGAATAATTCTAACTAATATATTAGATGTTCCCTTGGCAACTGACTGAAAAATAGTTAAAGTTTATAACACTAAAACATTAAATATAAAAAAAACTAATAAAAGAAAAATCAGAAAAGCACAAACCTACTAAAAATAAAACAAAAATAAAAATATACAATAATAGAAAATGATAAATCCTATAATTGTATAGAAATAACTAAAACACTGGTTAAAATGAGAGAACAACCCCAACCCCAAGTCATACACGTGATAACTTGCACAGCTTGACTGGTGCCTCGATTGACATGTTTTGTTATATAGTTTGTATATTTTAAATTCTCACACCTTGAGATTTAAAAAAATCTTTTTGCTGCCATCACAATCCATAACAGACAACCAAACAAAACCAGTGAAATGGGTGGGACGTGATTTGTGGAAGTTTGCAATCAAAGTTAACAGCATTCACAACAGCATGTATGATCTTTTTCAAAAGCAACAAGCTCTTTTCTGCCCCTGAACATCACCAGAAACCAGGAAATAAATATTTGGGCTTGATTGTGAGCGGAGAACCCTTCACGTGGCTTGAATAACAAATGTAAGTGTTCCCAGTGTCCTGTTTTTTTTTTCCCACACCAAGTACACAAGCAAACAGTAGATGTGCTGACTGCATACTAACGCTAACTTATCCTCATAATATGGGAATTGGATACAGGAATCAGGGGTGTCAGTAACTTTATCGCAGTATGCCTCTGTATAAGAGGTATAAATATAAACAGACTTATTTCACTTAGTATTATTACAATAATAATGTGAGCATTACTTCACTTCATTTGTGCAAGTTAATTGCAAAATGGATTAAAATGCTCCTCTCTGAATATCATCCTCTCTGTGTGTGTGTGTACTTTTTCCCCCCTACAGAGCAAGGTTATCTGTAGAAGAGAATCTGTTATATAACTATATAAACAGTAATATAAACTGTTGAACAGCAGAATTGATTTCTATTATGATGTATGTTTGCGATGCTTGCATGCAATGCTAAAAATAGTAAAGTTGTACTTGTCTACACTTTTCGGGGGAATCAACCGACAAATGCCTTATTTATCTCTTATTTAATAGGAGAGTGTTTTAGCATTTAGCTTTCTGGCTTTATTTAGTTTTTTAGTACTTAATATTTATCTTGGCACATAAAAGACACACAAGGGAACATTTCACTAAATCCAACAAGTCACACTGCCAGAAGAAGTGATATATGAAGAACTATATGCTGGTTAAAGGTGTAGTAAGAGATTTCTGAGAAACTTTTTATACAATACAGATTGTTTCAAAGCATTTAAATCAGCTTTACAGTGATCAAGTTTAATTTGGCTGTAAAGCAGGCCAAAACGTGGAAGCAAGTTAGCATTTTAGCACTTCTAGTTCTCTCGTCCCAAAGTCAATGGGCTTTTTGAATGGGGTTTTGGTAAAATGGTTGAAATGAAGTCTGTGGTGAACACAAGCTTAAGGCGCTTTCACGTTTTACTCTACAACATAAAATACATCAGTATTAGCCCATTCGTGACTTTTTTTAACCTGTTATGTGTCTTGAAAGTGGCTAAATGGGACTACAGAGGCTGTTGAGAATAAATGTCATAACGCTGAAAAGGTAAGCTCAGCCTCATCATGCTCATAATTGTGCTCTCACAAAGTAGTCTAACTCAAACGTTCTGGGAAAATGTTTTGAGATAAAAACTGAAAGAGTTGTCGGAAGCTTAGTGATGCTGAAGTCGAGGGACCGCGGTGTAGTCCGCTTAGAGCCAGCCTCTCTTTAGACTTAATTCTGGCAACGTGCAAATATCATAAACTTTTGTTGATCACAGAGCTTGTTTTTAATCCAAAAGCCTATGGGAAAATCCTATTTGGGTTTTTCTCGAGGGAACCAGTGCGATGTAGGCCTACCGGCAGTTTGTAAAGTGACGTCATACCTGCACCACTCTATTAATAAATGAGTTCAATTCAAACTCCATCAGGTGACAGAATGGGAAAAAAAAAGAAAAAAAAAAACCCTTGAAAAACCAGGCTCATTCAGGGAACCAGTCCTCCTCTGGCCAACAAATACATCACAAGTCTGCATCACATGCCACTAGGGGGTGTGAACACTCATGATGGGGGGGGAGAGTACCGGGAGATTTGAAAAGACTGTAGAAAGCGAGATGGCTGAGACATTACAACAGAAAAAAACTAAAAAGAAAAGGGCAGAGGAAAAATAAGGGTTATGATCAGCAAGAGGTTTAGGAAGTTAATATTAGAAAAGCTTTCCAGTGCTGGAGAGACATAAGCAGGAAGGCCTGAAAACGGACAGCAAGGTTGCGTTATTTCGGCTCAATATGTGAATAACACTGATTCTACAATGTGTCACAGAACCAAGATATGCTGTTGTTGTAGTAATGTTAGCTATATTAACAGGAGAGTTGAACGTCACATATACATACATACATACATATATATATATATACATATACATATATATATATACACATACATACATACATATATATATACATATATATATATATATATATATATATATATATATATATATATATATATATATATATATATATATATATATATATATATGTATGTATGCATGTATGCATGTATGTGTGTGTGTCTTAGATGGTGAATCAGTATATCCGTGTAACGTACATGAATGTGGCCGTCTCCCTGATTAGTGCCCTGGCTACTGAACTAAGGATCAGATTGAGATGCAGCCACACAGACAGGACACTGACATACAGCGCATTCTCTTCTGTCTTGTCACGCTTGATGGTTTAAAAGCATTTACATGAATAAGAGTGTGATCATAATATGTAACGCTAGGCAAAAATGGACATAAAAAAAAAAAAGCGAAAGTTAAATATTATAAATAAAATTATAAATAAAATATATTATGCATTTATTTATTTGATATATATATATATATATATATATATATATATATATATATATATATATATATATATATATATATATATATATATATATATATATATATATATATATATATATATATATATATATATATATATATATACACACACATATACACACACACATACACATATACATATACATACACATACACATATATATATGCGTGTGTGTGGTAAATGAAATCACGTGTCTATGCCATTCCATTCACACAGACATGGAGGATTCGTATTCAAATAGTCTTTTTGCGGTTTAAAATTCACAGACACTAGTCTATCACTAGATGCGTTCTCAGGTACTGAAATTTGGCACAGATTGATTTGATGTGAACCGGTACTCCGTAGTACCGACGTGATTCGGTTGGTGCCCTTAAAAGTACAGAGTTTGGTACCTAACCCTAATAGTATTGTGCATTTGCAATGGCGTAGAAATATGATGCGCAGAACAAACTGTTCTTCCTGTTGAATAAAGTGTCATAAATGATTGTCCTGTCATTCTGAAATTCTCTTTCCATTCATCTTCTGTGAAGAGGAGCAGAACAACGTCACACCAGTCTTTACCTCAGATGCTTTGTTTTGGACACGGGAATGGGCGCTTTTACTGTTTAATAAATAGAAACAGCATGGCATAACAGTTCATATGCCTGTCGTCGCCTAATTAGTACCCAAAATAGAAAAATATCAAGTCTGCTTTAAACGAAGGAGGATGGTTAGTATGCAACAACAGCAGGAACCTCTGTATACTCATGTCAAAAGATTATATGTCACAAGCTTCTGATCGGATTTAAACACGCACATCAACCAGATCATTTTATTTAGCGTTCATGTAAACACTACATTCGGATTCATCAACTGGAATAAATTAATTTAGATTGAAGCAAAAAGTCCATGGAAACGTAGTTAGTGTTTCTCAGAAAAGCAACCTAAGTTGATTTAATTGATAAATAAATAGATAAATAGTTGAAATTGATAAATAGTTGATAAATAAGTTAGCAACCTTTAACTAGCTCCATGAGGTCTACTTTCGACAAGAACTTCTTGTTTTTTGCAGTTCAAACACCGCAAGCAGATCTAAGTGGGTGGAGGTCAGCAGTCAAACAACAGCATATTATGGTTTGGTCTGTTCTAAACGCAATACTCTTTAGGGGGAAAAACGGCCAACAGTGAGCAGAGTTGGTTCAGGAGCCATATACAGAAAGCAGCAAGTACAAACCTCAGCCTCCAGGTCTACATTATGTTTCAGCAGCAGTTTGAGGACGTCCACATGGCCATTTTGGCTGGCTGCCTGCATGGCAGTGTGTCCTGCGCACTGCCCGTTCACCTGTAAATAAAAAGACACAGCTGATAACATCGTACTATGTGCATCTCTGATTACATGTTTGGGTCATTCTTTAAATGGTGTATATGAGCTCATGTGTATGAGTGTTTACATGAGAGTCTAATTGTGATCTGCAGCGTTGCGGTAAGCTAAACCAGTGTGCAAAGGCATGAATATTAATATTGGAACCCCTGGTGTATTTGCAGGACATGTCTTGTCCTGCCGAGCATATAATTTGGCAAGCCACCCAAGCCAATCTGACTTCTCTTCCCGTCCCTCCCTCTGCTCAAAGCAATTACTTGAGTTAGGGGCGGTAGAGTACAGAGACAGCCATGGCACCAGAATAAACCAAAAAGGTGTAAGAAAGGACTGATGAATATATACTTTTCCCACCATTTTTTGGGTATTAAAAAAAAAAAACAAAGGGATTCTGCCCCTCATTTTAGGATTTCTCAGATAATATGCTTCTAAAACATTCCACACTTCATATTCAAATAAAACATTCATATACTAACCCAAATGTATCAAACATATTGAAATTAAAATTTTAGCAGGCAAATTGACAAGCAAATCTATACATGAGATATTGGATACAAAATCCATTATTTTTATTTTTCCATTATTTTTTATATATATATAGAACCGATGATGCTTCTCCATCCCTCAAAACGGTTGTAATTATTTATGTTAGGTTTTGTTGTTTTATTGTCTGGTATTAGAAGAGTGGGCATAAACTCTAGGGAAGTGCACATCCTGGGAGGAGGGAATGCTCATTTTAACTAAATTTAGGAAATATCAGTTCAATTGACAATATTTGTTTTTCTCTTCTCTGTAGATTGCATTTATTAATTGATTTTAAACTCCTGTCCTAACTAACATTTAAGGAGTTTTATAGTCAAATGGTATATTCCAAGTGAGGCAGGATAGATTGAGGGTTGGTATTAGAGTTTAATGGCAAAGATTGTTAATGCTGTTTGAGCTCATGTCAAAAACTTCAGTGTCCAATAGTTAGGGAGAGAAGTTAGTACTGGTTTTAGCCCCTAAGCAGAGTTTTTAGACTGTTTTTGTAACCTTTATTTTTATTTTGCTCTAATCCACTGTTTTTTATAAACCTTTTGAACTACTTTGCTTTTAAAAAGGTATTAAAAATGTATTTAAAGGGTTAGTTCACCCAAAAATGACTCACCCTCATGTTGTTCCAAAACCATAAAACCTTTGGAACACAAATAATGATATTTTTGGTGAAATCTGAGAGCTCTCTGACCCCTCCATAGACAGCTTTAACACCGGCTTACCATTGGCCGAAGCTGTTCACGTGAACACCACGACACATGAGTGTGCTGCTGACGCAGGAGTTAGCCAATGGTGAGTCGGTGATTGACGTAGAACTAGGAAGCGATGCACAATGCGATAACACAAACTGCGTAGGACACTGACACAAACCAGAAGAAATTGTTGAATAAAGTCATGTTGAAAATATTCTTGTTGCTTCATAAAATTGGTTGAATAAGGAGTCACATGGACTATATTAACAATGTCTTTACTACCTTTCTGGACCTTGAAAGTGTTAATTAAATAGCTGTCTATGGAGGGGTCAGAGAGCTCTCGGATTTCATCAAAAATATCTTCATTTGTGTTCCGAAGATGAACAGTCTTACAGGTTTGGAACGACATGAGGGTGAGAAATTAAAGGGTAGAGAAAAGTAGCAGAAATGTGAAATTATTTTTGAATTTGGTGCCTTCTAGACTGAGAAAAGACAACAACTCCCAGAATGCACTTGCTTCGCTGCCCAACGAGGCCACTCCAAAGCCACTGCTGCTGGTTATCACTTACCCACAGTGACACCGCCCCCATCGTCGTTTTCATTTTCATAGCAATAAAAATTTAGTTCAGTTAGAGAATAGACACTACAATTAAAAACTGAACATGTCTGTTCAATATAATGTGAGTGAGCCGAATGAAAGTCACAGCACAAACGCAGCAGGAGTCAGATTACATTCATCATGAGAGCGAAGAGCTGAGGTAGTGTTAAGTGCGGCAGTCATTCACGGTGCGTGTTCAGTCTGGAGCATTTCAGATCATGCCTATGGAAGCTTAACTTTCATATGAATTCATTTGAAAAGTTGAAACACTCACTTTGCTCTGCACCACTCCGTTATGAATGCCCGAGTCGAGTGGCTGTGCGCATTTACATTCTGTGAGTGAGAGCCCAGTGGGCGGGTTGAAAACATGCGGAACTAGCTCCTTCTACTGGCTGTAGTCTTTAGCCTCTGGCCAAAAAAGCCTCCGATGAAGCAAAATGACGATATTTGCATCATCTGAGGATTTTTTTCCAGAAATAAAATGCATAAATCTCTCATCTCAGGGGGATATGAGGGGGGAAAGTACGATAATTCAAATATACGATCGGGTTTCTACTGATACAAAGCTTAATGCTAATCGCTGAAGCAACCCTTTAATGACAAATGTCATTTTTGGGTTTAAAAGTAACCCTTTAAAAGTACCCTTGAACAGATACCTGGGTCTGCTATCAAAATGTTAAAAAAAAATTCCAATACCTGGAAGTCACTTTTTTTTAAATTCCCTGACATTTCAGGTCTTCAAAGACCATGGGAATCCTGCTAATACATAAAAAAAAAAAAAACACACATTTCAAGGATCATTGCCCTCTCACATGTTCTTTGTGGACTGCATTCCAGTGTCTAGTCTCTCTATTCCAAACAAAACTCAAATTATCTTCCCACACATTTCCTTGTAAATCAACATGCTGTGCAATCTTTGGCGCAGTCATATTATTATTGTGGTGATTAGAGTTCCCCATTATTATTGTGGTGAGACTAAGAGCTTTGAGACATTTCCAGAAAGTGGTCAACTGATTTTCATTTTGAAATGTACACAAGCAACACTCTTCCACTGTTCACAAAACATGAAACCATGGTTTTAGAAGTATGTACGAATGGCACAGGAGAAGGCACACTTCAATTGCTTCCTGATTGTTTTGTTCAGTCTCATTTAAAACAATTAATGTGGTCCATGTCTTCACACAAACTACTGTTGAATACTTTCAGCACGTTAGGGATTCTCTTTTTTAGCTCCAGGTTTCACAAACGGAGTTTCAGGCTCATAGGAGTTCCAAAAAGAGCAAAGGAAATCTCATACATATAAGAGCATTTGATCTGAGAGATTTCAGTAAAAAACTAAAGGTGCAGCAGTTCAAAGAAAATGGTCCCACAACAAATTAGAAGTATGCTGCTCACTCAAAAAACTACTTGTTGCACAAGTTTCTTAATTCTGACTTGCACTTCTAAAACTTATAAAATCGCTACCTAAATATGGCTCAGACTAAGAGCCAGATTTACTAAACAGGACAAATGGCACATGAGCATGAGCACAGTTCCAAAAGAAGGCAGATGGGAGTGGAAAGTTCAGCCCGTGATCTACTGACAATGTTCAGATTAAAGAACACAGATGCAGCCGGATCATTTCCATAATGACCAACGCAATTAATCAGTTAATGTCTGGTTTAAAACATGCTTTTTTTAGCACCAATTTTTCACTACTGTCAGGATATACTAAAGAGACGCAGTTTTTTTAAATGCCAAAAGAGGGTTTGTGCTGGAGCAAGCTGTTAGTAAATCTGGCAATAAAAATTGACAATTGTTTTCTTTAACTCAGCTTGTAAATTCTATAATTTGGCAAAGTGTTTTAAATGGAGATGAGAATACCTCACTCACACTGACAGTTAAAAGTATATTAAAACCACCAAAAACATTAAAACAAACATGCAGGGGATGTATAGAACTTTGAATTCTATAGAAATCGGAGCTTTTTGTGCTTGTCATGACTAATTAGCAAATACAGTTAGGAAGCCTGTGGAATATAAAGTCAGGGAAAACAAAAAGAGCTAAAATGTCTGTGTGTGTGTTATGGTAGAACTCTTACGTCTACATCAGGTCTCTTCAGGATGTCCTCTACTTTGGCCAGGTCGCCATTGGCCGCGGCCTTCACCAGCTCTTCATTAATGTCTCCAGACTCCTGAGTCTCAAAAAGCTTCTTGAGGAGCTGAGAGAGGCGCTCTGCGGGCATAGAAGGACTTTCTGTCAACACTGTTGTAGAGTCATATAGAGTACACAATGTCTGATGGATTGATGCTTGCTTGTGGTTGACTGTGAACAACGCTGAAATATAGGATGCTTTTGTCTCCTGGCAATTCAATTAATGTAACAATATGTTGAAATTAGGGCTGCATGATATAGCGAAACTTATGAAAATAAAGAAATGTGTATGAGCGTTGTAATTTTATGGTTGTGCTATAAAAGTAAATTAATATTTTATTAAATACTCCTTATTTTACAGTACAATTACATTTATTTGTCATCAGGTGCACCAAGATGAGTGATGGATCTGCATCCCGGACTCGATAGCAGGTTTAAATTTACGGGCCGCCACGACCGTCACACTCTGCCGGCCCAATGCGCTTTATTTTTAATTTTTATGTTTTTGTCTTTGTTCAAGCAGCCACATATCTTAATTGTAGTTGCACTTTATTTTATTTAAACCTCCTCACCTGTAAATTTAAAGTTAATCCCTAATTCTAAATGAATCCCCTAATCTGAGTTTACAGTTATGGAGCAACAGGATTAAAGTTAATATAAAATCTAAATAAAATTAAATCCAGGATTAAAATTATGTTCTTCTTAAGGTTTAAAGTTTTGTGCAACAAAAGTTTTAGATAAATCTTGTTTTAATCTAGATTTAAGATTAATCCTTATTGGTGCAACCCACAACATTTGATAAAAGGTTTAATTTTCCAATAAAAGATTATAGATTTTTACATGATTTTGTCACTTTTTTTCCAAAATTGTGCAGCCCTAACTGAATTGTAATAATTTAAAAAGATGTGAAGTAAAATACCCATGTGCACTACCACTGTTTGGACACACCTACTGGTTCTACATTACAATTTTCCACTTTGTTTCTCAATAATACTAGTAAAGTCATTCAAAATGCCTGTGAATAAGTGAACAAATAAAATAGTACATTTATATTACTATCCTCTCCAGTACATTTAAAAAAAAAAAAAAACAAGTGTGTGCAAACTTTTGACTGTGTCTGTCTGTGTGTCTGTGATACCTCCAGAAGCATTAGTAACAGCAGATCCAGCAGGAGCCACTTTAGTGACAGCAGCTGGATTGTACGTCCAGGATGTCCCACACACCTCGACTTTCAGGTCACTGTCAGAGTAAATCTGCTGCACTCTGCCCACCTTTCCAAGGGTCTGCTCAAGAAAACATAGGAATCAGAGTGTGCGACTGTCCTAAACAAGACCTATTGCATTTAACACACTTTCTTTTCCCTCGAGGCTCAGAAATGGCTGGAATTCTAGACGAGTTTGTGTACAAGTGTGTTACGCACAAGTACAAACACCCCTCTGAGAGCAACATCCTAAGTACTGTGGAGGGAAAGAGAGAGATGTGGTGGTCGGAGGAGGAAAAATCAATAAGTGTAAGGTCTGGCTTTTAAAATTGAGATTGGCTCATTTAAAAAGAGAATACCCACAGGCTCCTAAGCTTGCAGGACCATTTCTCATCTATATTGCTCATAACTGAAGCTATTGGAATTCTAAGCTTTGCCCGTTGAGGGCAAAAAAGTGAGGTGGTGTTCCAAGAAATAAACCAAGCACAAAAGCCCAACGCCACTCATAGCATCTCATCAACTGCTTCAGGAGGCAGAGCTGCTTGAAACGGCCTGTAGATAAAATAACACAACTGTGCTATCAGTAGTGGGTTGCCAGTGGCTGCAATTTAATGCTCATCAGCCTCTTAAACTCAGTCAGACTGGGTCTTTATGACAATGATGTGGTCTCATCATTGCCTGCTTTTACTGGTTGTATTATTTGTGGGCAAAATAGAGAAATTTAAGAAGTAGTCTTTCTGGACTATGAATTTACTGCAAACAATTGACTACGCTGTTTATTAGTCTCAGATACTTTTGTGCAGACTTGGGTCAGATGTCTCCGTATGAAAAAGGTCATTAGGTTCATTAGATGAATCCATTACTCAATACTAGTCAAATGGTGCCCATATGGGTGACCGGTTTAAATCCTGCAACATTTCCTGATCCACCCTCTCTCTTCGGCCCTGTTTACACCTGGTAATGAGATGCTTTTTGTTCGATCAGATCACAAGTAGATATCCTGTCCTTATCTATCTCCTCTCCCACTCCATACAAAAAATCCCATCACGTGACCACGTGTACTGTGTTATGTTATGCTTTGTTGTGTTTGCTATGTAATGCTTGCTAAACTGCATTCTTGTATTTCTGGAGAGCGTGTGGCGGCGCCTGAATAATCGGCTGCGGCCCGGAGGCTTGCTCCAAACTTAATTTCGTTATACTGTACTTGTACATGTGTAATGACAAATAAACTTGAAACTTGAAACTTGAGATAAGGAAGACCGTTCCCTTTTTCACCTGGTGTTTTAATCCATCTCTTTTGTCCACTTTTGACAACTTCTGTCCTGATTAAACAGGTATAGGCTTTTTCAGATCTTTCGATCTAATGAACAAAATAATCTTGCCCAGCTTTCATTTCTGCTCTGACAGTTACAAGATCAAGCTGTGAGTGTGTGTTGGAAATCAGGAATGGTGAGAGAACATTGTGTTTGGTACATTTTTCATTTTCAAACTTCAAAAGTTTAAATCCCTTCAGGCTAGCTCGTTTCCCATAATGTTTCAAACCGTTTTACACCCCGTTTAGACCTCCACCAGGGCCTTTCTCTCTCTTAATTTTTGGTCCTCTGTTACTAAATAAAATGACTAAAAAAAAACATCCATGTTCTCATAACTCAGCCAAAGAATAATATAAAGCAACACATTCACAGAAACAACGTCACGTAATCTTTAAAGGGATAGTTCACCCAAAAATGAAAATGATGTCATTTAGGGCCTGTTTACACTTGGTCACTTTGTGCGGTTTTACTGATCAGATAGCTATCTGATTTATCAAAACGATTACATTTACACTTGGTCAGATAAACGTGCCTCCGAAAAAAACGGATATAAATCCGATCATTAATTCCTGCGCTATATGCAGATTTAATGGAGTTCACATCACCGTAAGCAACAAATATGAGCTGCATTTTATTGATCAACAGCTAATTTCAAAATCAAAGACAGCAATATGAGAGAGCGCAGCAACAGAACTGGTAAGATCATTTAGTCTCATTACATTTAATAAAGATGATTGTTCATTGAGTGTCTGCAACTTGCTTTCCGTTTTATTTGCAGAAGTTTGTGTTGGCTTGCTGAAGAGATACTAAGCTGCTCATCTGCTGTGATGCATTGCAGCAGCGCTGTCATAACTGGCTATAAAATGTTATTTAGCCTATAACGCGCTCACACTTTTATTTATTTTTTAAAATTTTTGGGAGGAGTAAAATTTACATATGTGGTTTCAACCAGTTTCGTCTGGAATGCAGCCAAGACCACCTCCTGAAGTGGTTTGAGCAAGCGGATTTAAATCCATCTTAAATGTGTTTTGGAGGGCATTTACACCTGGACTTTTCACGATCGGATAGCTATCCGTTCAGAGAAAACGCATGAAGTGACTAGGTGTAAACAGGCCATTACACACATGCTGTTCCAAACCTATATGACTTTTTTCTGCTGTATACAAAATGGACATTTTGAAAAACATCGCTAACGACTGACTTCCATTGTATGGAGAAAAAAATTATCAAATATCTTTTGTGTTCCACAGAAGAAAGTAAGTCATACAGGCTTTGAATGACATGAGCAAATGATAATAGAATTGTAATTTCCAGGTGAATTATCCCTATGGATGAGGTAGGTGATGCTCACTGGCAGCATGGCTTCAGCCCATTCTCCATGTCCTCTCTGGAGTAGTTTGATGCGGTCAATGTCATAGCAGATTTGGACCAAGTCTCCCACCATGAACTGAGAGCTGCCTCCCTCAGCACCAGCCGCCACCTCTCCACTACGTACGACGTTTGCCTTGGTGAGCACTGCTGGGTTAAACGTCCACCTAGAACGCACACAAGGTTCTTTGTTCATTACAACTCAAAGGTAAACTCATGGATTCTCAACAACAGTAGTTTCCCCAAAGCAAGGCAACAATTAAATGGAAAAAATAAACAACATTGTTACATGTATTTTGCAGCACTTGGGCATGAATCATAAAGATGTCCATTAAGCAATGCTATGACAATAGTGAATCAGATACATTTATATTAGCTGAAATTCTAAAAGTTCCTCAAAACTCTAAAAATAAAACACTGTGAGAGAAAGCTTCAGTGATTATACTAGGATAAAAGTGTTTTAACCCTTTCACACGCAAGTTTTAAATATTCTAGCTGAGCCCAGGCCTTTGTAGAGATAACCGCAATTCAGAAAGTCGGATTTATAACACATAAATTCATCCACTTCCCAAAATACATGAAAGTAAGTGGCCGGGAAAGTGGGAGAAGAATAGAGCAAATGTTATAGTTATCTACACAACGTCTATCTGATATGAATAAAACACCTTTTCAATTTATAATTGAAAGGACTGTTATTGCCGCTTCCATAGACATCAGTGTGTATTTTACAAACTACACTGTCCGGCCAAAAAAAAGTCACTGGCTGGATTCAAATAGGCAAATGCTTAAGAGTCTATGCTTGGATCATGTGATTATTATGTTTCTAGCATGTTATATGTTTGGCAACAGTTCTTCTAAACCGAATTGATGGAGTCCAGACCTTAAACTCATTGTAAGTCTTTAAATGTGATGTTATTTCCATCAATGTTTGGTCAAGATCATGTACTGACAATGCAAGTCCAACACTCTGTAAAGTCTCCTCCAGCACATCCCAAAGACTTTCAATGAATTTAAGACTCAGAGGTGCCAATTCATGTGTGAAAATGATTCTTCATGCTCCCTCCCAACCATTCTTTCACAGTCTGAGCCTGATGAATCTTGACATTGTCATCCTGGAATATGGCCATGATGTGTCTTCCTACATGGTTGTTTAAGAAATGAAAAGCTACACACTCCATCAATTCAGGTTAGAAGAACTGTTGCCAAACATATAACATGCAATAATGATCCAATTATAGAGACTCTGAAGCATTTGCCTATTTAGATCCAAACAGCGACTTTCTTTTGGCCGGGCAGTGTATAGATGTGTTTTTGCTAGTACTTATAGATATTTAAATGTCTGAAACCTAAAATAAACATTATGTGGTTGAAAACACTGAACAGTTGTGATGTATGACAAGCACTGAGCGCATCCGTCTCTGGCTCAGCTCCAGACAATGTGCGAAAGCACATTTGAATTTAGCAGTTGATCACGTGATGCACTGAACATTCTAGTCACGATCTAACCATACCGTATATCACAGGGATAATATTGTTACACTGCTTATTTTGAGATTAAAAAGTTTGTGCAAGTTTCATGCTACTAAGAGGACTAATGTAAAGTGTTTCCTGTAATGTAATGTTATGTAAATTCAGAAACGGCTTATTTTAGATGTGGAGAATGTGTATACAAATTTAGAATTGTAACATATATTCCATTAATCAACATTAACAATAATTAATATTCATTATGATTTGTCATAATAGTGAGCGTTGTGTCTGTCACAATGAAACAGGCAAAAAAAGAAAGCCCATGACTATTTCTTTTCAGAGGTGCTTTGTGACTGACCTGTTTCCGCTAGGATATTGCACAACAATGTCATGGTCTTCATCAATGCCGCACACAGTGCCTGTGGTGGTGAGTGTTTCAAACATGCCATCAGTCCAGCCTCCGTGACCGTGCTGCAGCGACTGAACGATCTCCAGGTCCAAATCAATGTTGACCAAGTCTCCAATCTGCAGGCCTCCAGGGTTCCTGTTTCCATTCTGTTCACCTACAGGATGTCACAGAGGAAAGAGTGAGATGATCAAGAGAGCAATAGATCAACTAGGGACTTCTAATGTTCATTATCATCTGAGACCAGTATTCATTATTCTATTGTGACTAACCATTTTTTAAATAAAAAGTATTTTTTTAAAAATAAGTAAAATTCTGCAATTGCCTAGTCATGTTTAAGTACATCTACACTGCCGTTCAAAAGTTTTAGATCTGTAAGATTAAAAAAAAAAAAAAAGTCTCTTCTGCTCACCAAGGCTGCATTTATTTGATCCAAAATACAGATAAACAGTAATATTGTGAAATATTTTTACAATTTAAAATAACGGTTTACTATTTAAATATACATTTAAAAATGCAATTGATCCCTGCGATGTCAAAGCTGAATTTTCAGCATCATTACTCCACTCTTCAGTGTCACATGATCCTTCAGAAATCATTCTAATATGCTGGTTTGCTGCTTAAGAAACATTTTATTTTTTTTATTATTATCATGTTGAAAAAAGGATTCTTTGATGAACAGAAAGTTCAAAATAACAGCGTTTTTCTGAAATGGAAGGCTTTTGTAACATGATACACAATTTAAGTATAAATCTAAGAATTAGATTATTAATACTTTTATTCAGCAAATATGTATTAAATTGATAAAAGTGACAGTAAAGACATTTATAAAGTTACAAAACACTCTACAGTAACATCCTAAACTGTATAATGGTGCTACAATTTAAATGTACAGTTCAAGTTCTGACAAAACATTTACAATTTACTGTTTAAGCTGACAAAAACAAAGTTTTATAAAATGATAAACCTCACATTTCAGCCTAATAAATTATTTATGAGAGATATATAATTGGCCTAAACAAAAATGGCCAAAAGGCAGAATAACTTTCCACTCTCCACTTAAAACAAAAAGTATTTGCACAATTTTCCACTAAAAAGTTTCAATGTGAGCAAGGCAATTTTCCAGATTTTATTAAATTTATAATATTTTATATGAATACAAATGGAAGCACAACATAAATGTGTAAATAAATATTCAATTACTTACAAGTATACCAAACATCATGAATTGGAACACATGACTTTGTGAGACTATGTCTTAAGGTCTTAAGGAGTTCAACCATTCTTGTATAGAAATTGATGTTATTGGCTTGGATAGCAAAGAGTCAATTATGGATTGGGGCCAAAAGAGCTTTTAAACCGGAATGTGTCACTATAGCTATGTGTGTTTGAAGATCACAGCATCTAGTGCTGACACCTAGTGGAGGCATCTCATACAATACAATGGATTAAGATGCAATAATGGAGGACTTCACTCAACCACACTTTACTCCACACTTATATATCATTCATCTTAAATATTATGTGCCTACTACTTTGATACATTTGTATAATATTAGGCATTTTAAAGCTTACCCAACACCGGACAGTGGTCTCTGTAAAAAGTGCCTCCTTTGGCATCTTGCACACATTTCAAATCAGACTAAAAAAAAAGAAGACAACAATTATCAGAGATTTGTTCAAATTGTTTTGTGTGCCTAACAAAATCTAAACAGTCTCAATGATACAGTTGTCTGTGCTTCATCCTTTTTATCCAAATCTAATTAATAATTCCAGTGGCAGATGGCTGCGCACACCCTCCGGATATATTGCAATCACAGACAAAAGCCGTTGCCCAACTGCAAAGTGATTGGCTGAAATTCAGATGTTGCAGAATGTCTAACAGCCAATGAATTGGCAACCTTCACTTCAATAACTGAGGCACGCTTTCTGCAGACCACTCCCATTGCTCCCATTGCCTTTGGTCTTTATGTTGATCCACGCTCTCTTGTGAAGAGACAGAAAGGGGACAGATTTCTTTTATCATGCAGATAGCTCATCCAGCTGCCCCTCACAATGGCTGCCCTGCACATGGCTCTTATAAAGAAGCATAGCTTATGGGATGCCTGGTCTGTGTGTGGTGCATTGTGTGTGTGTGTGTGTGTGTGTGGGGGTTATAGCAACACAAAGGCCAGTTAACTGCAGTCTTTTGTGTATGTGTATAGTGATGGGGGTGGCTCACCATGCCCTCGAATCCCACTCGGTAGAGGTTCTTGGCCCCGTTGTCCCAGAGGACGTAGGCTGCACTGTGGGGGCTAGCAGCACTCCAGTCCTGGATCTCTGTCACCTGAAACAGAGGAGGATGGTAAAGGAGAGCAAAGAAAAGAGGTAATCCAGACAAGACAAGAAATTCTAAGAGTTACTGAATATTCCTCACTTCAGTCACATGACTAAAGCAGTCTACAGTCTAAATAATGCAACTAACAAACACAATATTCAAGGGCAAAAAGGCTGAAGGACCATGGACATCCCAATATAGACATTCTGTGAAACTATAAAATTGCTTTAATCTTAAAGGTTAATTCCTTAAAAAAAAAAAAACCCACTGAATGGTAATTATATGCTTATTTCTAAGCAGCTTGTCTTTGACTTGACTTTAAAGTCGTGATGAATCAGAAGTAGCAACAGATCTTTTCTTCCGAATTGTGATGGGAATAGTATAGGGGTGAGGTCATGGTTTTATGCATCAGTTGTTGATTGGATTTTGAGATGTGGCCGTTGCATGCAAAAATGGAGGCAGATGAACATGAGCTTGCACGGGCGGGTTTAAGCAGACTAAATGATTGGAGTAATCCTGCAGGAATGGTGCGAGAACATTGTGCTTGGTACGTTTTCATCTTTAAACAAAACTTAGGTCTTCAGCCGACAAAGTTTAAATCCTGTCTGGCTAGCGCCCTTCCCACGTTTACGCATTAGGTCAGTAGGCAGTCTTTTGTGGCTGTTCGAACACATTCAACCACATGAACGTTTACACTACGAAAGGAATTCCGGCTGAATGCATTTTTCGAATGCATCTGGAAGTGGTCAAACATGGACAAGCTAAAAACGTTTTTGACCCCATTTACACCTGTATTTAGTGTCGTCCACTGGTAATCTGATCGACCAAATGCATCTTAATATCAGGTGAAAACAGGGCCTAAGTTCCATAACACGCATTTAGAAAATAGACAGTGAATTTTCATTTCATGAGAGGTCAGCTTGAAACAACAGTAACCCCAACTTGCTTCAAATGTCAGTTGTGTTTAATGATCCAGTGTCAAACATGCCAAGATTTCCTCCACAATAATGTACCACTTGGAATTTCAGTCACAAAATTAAGAAATACAGAAAACATCTGAGTAAAGGATCATTACAAAAAACATGATTATCAATTTGTCTTATGCAATTTGCAAGCCCCTCCTAACCTTACAAAACATTACAAAAGCTATGAGTTTGACATATTAAGCAACGGTAAAAAAGCTAAAAATAACAAAAACACAAAACTAGCAGCAAGAGAGTAAATGTTTCCACCACCAGAAATGCCATTTAACCTGCCAATCGTCGTGACAAATGCTGCTCTAACTACAAATGGTGGATTTAGCGGTTGAAGTGTAAGTAGGCTCTCGCTTTAAAGGCAGATTTTTTTGAAAGCACTCTTTAAATACATTTAACAGGTGTGGCCTGAAATATCTGATCATTCAAAGACCAAATAAAAATTTACTTGCACAGTACTGTATGGCAGCATCACCCTTGGTGGAAAACATGACATTAAAAATATCCATGTTGTGGATGTTTTATTTTAATTTGAGCTGGCCTTGGCAACGGGTCACCATGCGTCACTCCCGGATAACAGAACATGGGCAAAGAGGCGGGACATGGGTGGAGCTGAGGTGACGCGATTACTAACAGACAGCAGACAAACGGCAATCCACCTGTCACTCAAAGTGGCCATGCCCTTAATTATGCAGAACTTTAAGGCTTTATATAATGTAAATTAATGAGTTATGAAAAGTTGTCATGAAGGGCAAAATTAGCCATATAGACCAAAACCACAATTTGTACCAGGTTGTTTTTTTCTGCTGTAAAGCTGGGCATTTTAACATGGGGCTCAATGAGATTCTGCTCCCTTTTGAGCTGGTCTCTAATGGCCAGTCGATGAATTGCAGTTTAAGTCACTTCCGCATTGGCTTCAAGAGAACCTGGGGGAGGTTGTCGCTTGGTAGTAGCCTAATGTTAGCCACTTTAAATGGCTGCTTGCTCTAATATTAATGTTAACCTGGATAAATGTGCGCTATTATTAGGCACATATCCAAGTGTTCACGTGGAGTGTGGAAGCTAAATTATTACAGCGCTTACTGCGTAATACATTTAACTTAACATGCATTTCTCTCTATGGATGAGTCCACTATACTGCAGTGATGAAGAGTCAGCACCATCAACTTCATCTTTACTGTCAATATTAACTCTAAAACATTAGTTTATTAACAAATTTTTAAAATGTTCAGACAGTCTCCTTTCTTCCAACACATTCATAATCATTGCTGTTGCTGGTGTTGCAGCAAGCTTTATGCAAGTGCAAAAATTTACATTTTAAAGGCTCATTATTATGGTTTAGGATTTCTGTAGTGTAAACTGAAACCATTTCCCAATGATGATTCTGATTCTGATGACGTGCGACTAATAGCTTGAACGACTAGTCATCTAGAAAAATCTTTAGTCGGGGGCAGCCCTGGCTAGCACAAATATATTTTAAAAATTGCTGTTCTCTAATTGGGGTTTGCAGGTTCGTGCCTAATATAACTAGAATACAATACAGAAAGATGTTACTGAATAGACTTAAAGGGGTCATGAATTGAGAAATCTAATTTTCCTTGATATTTTGACATGTAAGAGGTACTATAAAAATATCCTATACGTTTCAGAACTCAAATCTTACTTGTTAGTCCAAAAATGGCTTTTACTGAAGCCAAGCTCTGGAAAAGACTCATTTAGGATTGTCACATTGATATGTCAGTGCAACAAAAGGCAGTCTCTGCCAAAGATAGCCCAACCCACCGAGTCGCTCATGTCATGAAGTGGTAAATACGACAGACTCCAGCAACACAACCATAGACAGTAAGACTGGTTGTTAGCTTCATTATACTGCAGATTCGTTTTTAAACAAGACACGGTTTGACAGCCCTTTCAGAAAGACTGAAAATAAAAGATGATGCAATGCCAACTACATTGGATCCAACAGTAATGTCAGTGTTTTTACCATGTGTCACTATTGCTTTGGCTGATACAGTCGTTTGATCTGTACTGAGTATTTACACTATAGCACAGTCAAACTGAATATTGTGATAGTTGTAATTTGCTGTTCTTTCCTTTGCTTCGGCATTTATAGGGCATTTGAGTATCAGATATGGAAGCAAGCATGTAGAGAATGCCGCATTTGTTATCGTTTTGATCCAAGCCATTCGCTGTTATCCTGAATAAAAGTTTCAGTGAGTGACATCATCTGTTTTGTCTTCAGTAAGACATTACAACACGTTTCATTTTATTTAAAAACATGACACGGCAAATGACGTTCTAGTATGATATACGTTTTTCACTTTATCGGAAAGGATGAACGTATGATGAATAGCCTATAAAAACGACAGGGAGACAAACAATTCATAATTCCGTTAACACAAACACCGTAAGTCATCCTTCGTCAACTATAGGGGCTTTTCGCACCCGAGGAACCGGTTCATAGTTCCTAGAACTATTGGCGAAAGTGCCCGGATTTTGAAGCGTTCGCACCGCAGGAACTGGGAACTTATTTTAGTTCTAGGAACTCCTTTTGGGGGAACCAATTTAGCTCCTACTTCACAGTAGGGTCTAAACCAACAATACCGAAAGCACACAAAACACCAGCCATTTTTTTTAAAAGCCGTCTACACACAGTTTATAGCCAATATATTTACTCCAGAAACTTACTCTACGAACATGGAAAACAGTGATAGATGGACCTCTCAACCTTTACGCTAAAGAGAAAATTCAACGCAACTTTGCGATATTTGCCACAATCAAGACTTATAAAGCCTATGCAACACGCATAAATGTTTCACACTGTTGGCAAATGTTTCAACTATGTAACATGATATTTTTCAACATCTGACACTTTCAAAACAGTTCCACATGTGTAATGGCGGGGACATTGAAAATTAATTAATATGCAAAACTGTTACCCCATCATAGCAGTGGGCGTTTACTTCCAAGTCTTGAATGTGACGCCCATCAAAATGGAGTGTTTGAAAGAGAGGATCAAAAACAGGATAGAAAATAGCTTAAAACTTCTAAATTAGGAGGTTTTTTGATATAAAGTTGATAACATTAGAAGTGGTCCTCAGAGAACATTTTAAAATGCAGTTCATGCCCCCTTAACGGAATGTACCAAAGGTAGGGTAAACATTTTTAAATGCACTTTTAAAAATGCATAAAGTGTGTGTCAACTAACTAGTTAAAATGAATTTCCATTGGTTTAAATTTCATATATAAAAGTGGCATTAACACACCCTGGGTTTAGTGAATCATGGAGAGGGATTTCAACCCTATATTTGCACTTGCAGTATGTTTAAGTAATGGCTCGTTACTTTTTTTATTCTGCAATTTCACAGCACTCAAGGTACTGCTCATTTAGGATTAATATATGTTGTATGCTGTAAGCTGCTTTGGATAATGACATCTGCTAAATAAATGTAGATTTATTTAAAATATGTATGTTAATAATGTAACAGGCTTGTCTTGGCACCATCTCATTTTGCTTCAGTGAACATGCAAAAGCATAACACACAATATACTTAATAGGGGGAATGTTTTTCATCTAATAAATGATGAGAAAAGAAAGGTGAGCATAGCCAAACATGTTGAGGCATTACCTTCCCTCTTCTTCCATTCCCGCCATCCTGATCCTCCCACTGCCAATCCACTCCCCGCACCACCCGTCCTCCTGCAAAGATGCCCCGGGCTGTAATCTTCTTCGACTTGCGACGAGATTCCAAAAGAACCCTGTAAAAACATACAAGTATGTTACAAAGCAAATGGCAAGAGTAAAGAAGTTATGCTTTGGAACATTAGAGCATAAGTTTTGCTCCCAGTTAGAAATGGAGAAATAACTTCCTGCAATGCTCTAGCTAACAAAGACGCTACTGAAGGCTTATATTATATATATTATATTATATTATATTATATTATATTATATTATATATATATATATATATATATATATATATATATATATATATATATATATATATATATATATATATATATATATATATATATATATATATTATATATATTTGTTCAACTCAATTTACTTTTGAACCACTGATGTCTCCTGAAACCTGCAATGCACCCAGAATGAAAAGGCCTGGATAATGTTTTAAATCTCGTATTGTTTCTGTTTCTAGAAGAGAACTCCTCTGCCATCTGGAAGCTGCCCCATACTGAACCACAGCAGACCGTCTCGGATTCTCCAGTTTTGCTGACCGGTTCATTTTTGTTCACCGTGTCACCCTAACTGCAAAACATGACATTCCTAAAACTGTGCTTGACAGTGCACACTTCTGTAAAAAAATATATAATACTTAATACTAAAGAGACTTAATGACTTGTGCATAAAATGCCAATATTAAAGTGATGGTTCACCCAAAAATGAAAAATGTCAATTTACTCACCATCTATTTCCTAGAACTAATGGTGGAAGTACACAGATTTTGGCATGTTCGCACCACAGGAACTGGGAACGATTTTAGTTTTGGGAACGTCTTTTGAGTGAACCAATTCAGTGCCTACTCCAGAGTAGGGTCTAACCCAGCACAATAGGAACTACCAGTGACGTAAGTGCACTCTGACTGGCCAAGCACACGCAAAACACCAGCACCCGTCATTTTTTAAAAGTTGTGGAGACGCAAATTATAGTCATACTTGCTTCACAAACTAACTCTACAGACATGGAGAAGAGTGATAGATTGCCGCTTTTGTTATCATTTTGATCTAAGCCATTCGCTGTTATCCTGAATAAAAGCTTCAGTGAGTGACATCTTCTGTTTTGTCTTCAGTAAGACATTACAACACGTTTCATTTTATTTAAAAACATGACACGGCAAATTACGTTCTAGTATGATATACGTTTTTCACTTTATCGAAAATAATGAACACATGATGAATAGCCTGTAAAAACGACAGGGAGACAATTCATAATTCTGTTAACACAAACACCGCAAGTCATCCTTCGTCAACTATAGAGGCTTTTCGCACCCGAGGAACCGGTTCATAGTTCCTAGAACTATTGGCGAAAGTGCCCGGATTTTGGAGCGTTCGCACTGCAGGAACTGGGAATGATTTTAGTTCTAGGAACTCCTTTTGGGGGAACCAATTTAGCTCCTACTTCACAGTAGGGTCTAAACCAACAACCAATGGACCTCTCAACCTTTATGCTAAAGAGAAAATCCAACGCAACTTTGAGGGGACCAAGAGAAACATGATCATGTATTTCTACTCAGCTAGCAACATTGGGCATCAACCACAAGGCAAACGCTAATACTTTTTCATATACCGTCTACTTTCTTTGTATAACAGTTCTATCTAATAACATTAGACAGAACTGTTAAACGGATTGAAAACTAATGAAGACAAAGAATGTGAGTGCTGTGTGCTCAGACTCTGGTGTCCTCAGTGCCGTCAAAATAAAGTTGTTCCACGGCGTCAAAATGAAAGTCACAACAACAAGCGTGGCTTACGTCACTTCAGAGTTCCTATTGGCAGTGCGAATGCAAACAGGAAAAAGGCCCTAGAGGAACCAATAGCTCTCGGTGAACCACCCTGGTGGCTAGTTCCTATAAAGAAGTTTCTAGAACTACCCGGTGTGAAAGCCCCTAATGGGACCCATCAACTGTTTGATTACCAACATTCTTTAAAATATCTTCTTTTGTGTCCAACAGAAGAAACAAACTCTTACAGGTTTGGAACAAAATTAGGTAATGATGACAATATTTTCATTTTGGCTTGAAATACCCCTTTAAGATCATATGCACCCTTAAAGCAGCTGGAAACCACAGCACGAGACAGCAGCTGCCAAGGCAAACACCCTGCAAAAAGACCTGACTTCACTATAGCCTTTGTGTGTTGTACTTCACTAACCATTCTCACTAGGGGAAAAGACGCACACTTAGTTGAAAAGAGACCAGCTGTTGAGCTGACCTATTGTTTCTTTGAGCTCATGTTGAGGGCAGTTATGGATGACTGCCACGAGACACGTCTAAACAACTGCTAGACTTCTTAATAGCCTAACCATATGGACACAATGAAAGAGACGTTACTCAAGCCATTAAAAAGGAATAGATGGCAACTCAAGCAAACAGCGCCTCAATTTTCTATATTCCATGATGCAAAAACAGTTTACTAGGCTATTCCATCTTTATTAAGTGTTTTCTTCATCTACTTGGGCTGGCAGCCAGTAAATAACGGCGGGGTATACTTCATTTTCAGCTTTCCGCTCCGTCTTGTACACAATCGTGTCCGCACAGCTTTTAAAGTATACTCAACCGCGGCTGAGCGTGAATGGACGAGTTAGACATGCACAGTAAAATTGCTCTACTGCTGTACTCTCCAAAACATCAGATGGCAGCACTGAGTCATGTCAAGGATAGGAGAAGAAAAGTAACGGATCTGCCATTGCAAGCAAAGTTTAGAAGAACCAAAACAAAAACGATGGAGAAGGATATGCTACTTTGTTTACTGTTCTTGGAACAGCGTGTCGATCTTTCCTTCCTCTTCTTCGACTTCCACCTAGTGGACTCTTCATCTCAACATCCACCTCGCGCATGCGTTCGGACACATGGGGTGCATGCGAACCCTCCTGATGGCGAAAATTACATCACATGGACAGTGCGCGGACTGTCGCGGAAGAATACTTTGGCCTTAAGTCTACATTTCAACCAGATCCACATTAACCATAGATCACATGAAGCAGAAATAGCAACGCACATATTTTCTGTTTTACGATCATAATGACAGACATGCAACCTCCTATAGACAATTCAATGAACGATGATGCTTCTTCAAATACTTTGCTGAGAGAAACAGCCCTGGATTTTATATTATGACCACAGCCATGCTGATACTCAGAACAGCACAACTGACCTTACAACAGCAATTAATTACCATGCCCAGTCGCCCACTGCTTTTCAAGGGTGGGAACTCTATGACCTCAAACAAACCGTTGTCACTGGTTGGCTCGCTCACTGACGTATCATTGCACAAAAAAAGCACATTTTTGTTTTAGGTTGTTATATTGAAACTACATATAACAGCAGAAGACAAGAAAACAGCGTTAATGTCAAAATGTATATATATATATATTGACTGTCCAACTTTTTACACTTGTTTAGATTCCCTCTTGTATTTAAACCAAATATTTCCATTTCTAAAAATGTGCATCACTGTATTCCACCATTTTTCTACTGTATTCTACTACTAACTTGGTGCATAGAGAGGTTTCACTTTTAGACATTCATTTAAAATTTGCATGTTTAGTTGTTCATATGTCCAGAGTCTGAGTGAATGTTTTTCCCCCCGCTTTTTTAATCTTACTGGTTGAATTCGGGGAACATACCAAACCGCATTCACAAGCCTCTTTGGATACCTAGTATCCCAATTACACACACCGTAACAACTTTTTTACCATAATGTTAGGAATTTGTCACAGATGAACAAAATTATGGATAACAACAAGGCTTATCAGTGCAGCAATTTAACTGGCTATTTGTCAGAAATCCATCTGTCATAAAGTCAGATGTGAATTAAATTGCTTTTAAACAACAGCTGACAAGTAATTAATATAAAGTAACTTTGTGCATCACACAAAAACTGGCCAGTTAGTTCATCATATTGTGTCACTGAAAATTTCTATTGGCTGGAGCAAGAGGAAACAAATGACCAAACAAGCATGGGCTTGGTTCAAAGGAAGTTTGAATGGATTTTGGCTATCGAATTGGATCAAATCTTGAATATGAGTCCTTTAAAAGAAAAAAAGATTCTGAAATTGGATTTGACCACAGAATCTTGATCAAACCTTCAGTAGGTAGGTAGTAGGGCTGCACAATATCACAAAATATTACAATCGAAATATCACAAATGTACATATGCATATCAAAAACGAAAAATAACTCCTTGCAGTCTCGTGCTGCTGCTGTTTGACACACACACACACTGAAATGTGCACCTCTCTGAAAGCATGTGATGTGAACCCTTCAGTTCTGTTTCGTGTCTTGACACACTCGAACTGTTAAATACACACACAGTTATGTCAAAATGGCTGTCTTGACGAGTATTCACGTAAACACAGTCGGTTATGCTTTAAGTGAATGATAACAGTTGGGGAAAGAAGCCGAATGCGTGTTAATAGAATGCGTACATTAGGTCTTAAAGTGACAGCCTGCTAATACAGTAAACCTGCTAATTAATGCAGTAAACCTGCTAATTAATACAGTAAACCTAATACAGTAAACCTGCTAATTAATACAGTAAACCTAATACAGTAAACCTGCTAATTAATACAGTAAACCTAATACAGTAAACCTGCTGATACAGTTAACCTGCTGATACAGTAAACCTGCTGATACAGTAAACCTGCTGATACAGTGAACCTGTTGATACAGTAAACCTAATACAGTTAACCTGCTGATACAGTAAACCTGCTGATACAGTAAACCTAATATAGTTAACCTGCTGATACAGTAAACCTAATACAGAACACCTGCTGATACAGTAAACCTGCTGATACAGTAAACCTAATACAGAACACCTGCTGATACAGTAAACCTGCTGATACAGTAAACCTATTACAGTTAACCTGCTGATACAGTAAACCTGCTGATACAGTTAACCTGCTGATACAGTAAACCTGCTGATACAGTAAACCTGCTGATACAGTAAACCTGCTGATACAGTAAACCTATTACAGTTAACCTGCTGATACAGTAAACCTGCTGATACAGTAAACCTATTACAGTTAACCTGCTGATACAGTAAACCTGCTGATACAGTAAACCTATTACAGTTAACCTGCTGATACAGTAAACCTATTACAGTTAACCTGCTGATACAGTTAACCTGCTGATACAGTAAACCTGCTGATACAGTAAACCTATTACAGTTAACCTGCTGATACAGTAAACCTGCTGATACAGTAAACCTATTACAGTTAACCTGCTGATACAGTAAACCTGCTGATACAGTAAACCTGCTGATACAGTAAACCTGCTGATACAGTAAACCTAATACAGTTAACCTGCTGATACAGTGAACCTAATACAGTAAACCTGATACAGTAAACCTGCTGATACAGTAAACCTGCTGATACAGTAATTAATACAGTAAACCTATATTACCAAGTCAACCAAAGAGTTTTTGGTATTTAAATATTTGCATTGCATTTTTTGTTCGTTTACATTGATGTTAAAATTATATTGTCAGATTTGTGACATAAATTTTTGCTAAAACACTGCGTCACTTTCAGAAGTTGAACCGATGCTTTCTTTTCCCTTGAAAGAATGCGAAACACAAATGATATTCTCAGTTTTTAAATAATTGTTTTAAATAATTTAAATAGATTTTACACACTTAAAGCAATATTGTATCGCATATCGAATATCGCATTATTTAACAAGGTATTGCATATCGCATTTTTCTTCAATATCGCACAGCCCTAGTAGGTAGTAGAGATTTTAATGTGGTGTCAGCTGCAGCAGATGAGGCTATTTTCATGGCCAAACTATTTAGTATGTGTTGATCAAAACTTTTTGATAAAATAGAGATACCATCCTGTATTCAGAATTGACTTTGGGAACCAAATGTAATAAAATTCTATGAAGCCTTTCAGCACATAAAATAGAATATATGTCCCATATATTCCCCATATGTCCCATATTTAATGTCCCCATAAAATACTCCATGTATATATCTGGATCAAGGTGAGCCAATCTAATGTTGCTTTAAAAAAACTTAATCATAATTAACATAATCATTAAAAAACATAATCCTGGATAGCAAAATTTGGGATTTCCAAATCTGGATTATTCTGCTCCAGAGACTTTTAATGCAACTGGGCCCAGGTAGACATGACAGTACAATGTCCCTTAAGTCAAAACCAACAAAATCAAGACCAGTGTGCCGGCTTTAACGTCATGTACTATGCAACTGAGACCTAAAGTAGCTTGTATTTAGATTTTGAGTTTACACAAGTCTCCCAAAGTGACAAACACTCCGACCAATGCTGCAAACTGGTCTACTATTAAAGGCTGGTACTCCCACTGAGCTTCAGGCAGCGGAGGAGCGCTTTCCTGTCGCTGCGCAACACAGCCTATAAACTGGTCTGAAAGTGGCCAGAGAAGCTACCTCATCCACAGAGGGAATAATGTCAAGGAGTGAAGACCATAGGGAGAAAAGCCAGACTCACCTCTCACTACCAGGGGTGGTGATGCGGTAGAACCTGTGGCGCAGGTGGTGTTTGTCACCATGGTAACAGGTGGTGCAGAGGTCATAGTTGGTGCACTCTGCGCATTTCCATCGGATGCCGATGATGGGCTGCTGCCGACAGGTGTCACACATGGTGCCATCGTGCTTGATTCCTGTAACATTGTAATTACACGCATATGACATGGGAGTTCACGTCCACCTGCAAATGTTATCTCGATTACATACTCAGATTACTTTATTGATTCAACGAGTACATATTCACACAATGGCAGTAAATTATTCATAATTTATTGATTCTCAGATTTTGTTAATGGTCACTTGACATGCAGGTATACACAAATAAAATATTTTAGTTAAGTGTTTTTAATTTTTAGAATTTCATTTTTTTATTATTATTAGCTGTTCATCACAAATACCCTGCAGTTCCTCTAAAAACTCTTGATCAATAAGAAGACTTCCTTCTTTTAAGCCAAACAAAATTTGTTATACAAAACAAAAGAGTTATATTAAAAATATCCTGTCTCTTCCGAGCTTTATAATGGGAGTGAATAGTCACCTAAGAATACCTTAGGTTTTGAAGTGCAAAAAGCACATCTATCCATCATGAAAGTAATTCATACGATTTCATTAATAAAGGTTAACAAGGGTTAATAAAGGCCTTTTGAAGCAAAGAGTTTTTGTAAGAAAAATATCCATATTTATAACTTTATAAACTATAATCTCTGGCTTCCGGTAACAGCCGTACGTGATACAGCCGTCTAGTTGCGGCGGAAGAGTGACCTCTGACCTAACGCATAACATAGGATAAGCATAAACTAAGGTGAGAGTAGACGCCTCTTGCGGTTCAAACAAATAGGGCTGGGCAATAAACTCAAGCTCCTCCAACATTTCTCTTTAAAAATTCTTGTTTTAGTCTTCCAATTTGTGACCAGTGTTTAGTTTTGCTCTTTCCTCTGCGCTCGTCAATACATCATGCGTTGGGTCAGAGGTCAATCTTCTGCCGGAACTAGACTCACGTACAGCCGTTGTGTTACCGGAAGATTCAAGATTCAAGATTCAAGAGTTTTATTTGTCACATACACAGTTATATACAGAATATACAACCGGCAGTGAAATGTAAACAGGTCCGCTCCATGGACAGTGCAAATTCACAGTTAAAAACACAAGGAAGAAATTATAATAGAAATAGGATATAAAAAAAGTACTATCTATCTATCTATCTATATATATATATATATATATATATATATATATATATATATATATATATATATATATATGTCTATATCTGTAGAATTATAAATAATCAAGTCAAGAGAAAAAAAAGGTAACAAATAAGGATAAAGTGGAATAAAATAATTGAAGTAGACTTTGCAGTGAGTAAACTGTAGACTTATAAATATGTGGTTAACAAATGTATAAAGAGTATAATGTGCAAACAGGTTTATGACAGGTTGTTACACAGTAACACGAGAACAGAAAGTGCAGTGCAATGTCAGTGTATCGATGTTTATCCTGACGTGAAGTCACGTGATGTTAAGTTCAGGAGTCTGCTATTATAAGCCAGCTATTATAGTTTATAAAGTTATAAATATGGATATTTTCTTACAAAAACACATTGCTTCGCTTCAGAAGGCCTTTATTAACCCACTGGAGCTATATGGATTACTTTTATGATGGATGGATGGGTTGAATGGATGCGCTTTTTTTGGGGCTTCAAAATCTAAGTTACCATTCACTCCCATTATAAAGCTTGGAAAAGCCAGGATAATTATGGGACAATTTTCATTTTTGAGTAAACTAACTCTTTAATGCACTTCATGTTGTTGATACAGAACTGAATGTATATTTTCTTTATATTTTAATACAGAATACATTTGCTGTTTTTTTGTTTTTGTTTTTTTATATCAATGGGGTACAAAATAATCCCATTCAAAATCTATGTGATAAACGAATTAGGTCAAGATTAACCTAAAATAATACAATTTACATGACTTGAATGATTTGTTAAGACATTAATCATTAGATACAGTTAATTAAAGCCATTTTATATTACCGTTGAACGTTCAAATCGATGCGGTTGTTTTTATATCAGGTGATACATGCACTGGATTAGTAATCTAGGTTAAGGAGTCTCACCTGTGGGCGCACTGTCTAAAATCCTCACATCATAGGCTCCGGAGCAGCGGTAATTGGCGGCGGTGCCGTTATCCCATACCACCACAACCTCCTCCGGACTCTCAAAACTCCTGACGGTGCCGACGTGCCCCTCTCCTCCATCCTGTTTACCCCACTTCCAGTCAGGCCCGCGGATGACTCGAGCACCCACTCCTTCCATCATGACTCTGTTATTCCTACCGGTGGTCATTTACTTGAATAAATTGCAAAAATAGGTACTTTTGGCTAGCCGTTAAGCCAGTTAAAAAAAAAAAAAAAAAAAAAGAGGTTATAAGTCGTACATATGGGTCAATAACCAGTGGAGGAGGACAGTTTAGATGTATAGACAGAAAAAGGATGTCCTGGTTTGCTTAATTCATACAATTAATGTCTCTTGATAACTCGACGAAACATTTTTCAAGTAAACTAACGTTATTCAAAAATGTGTAACGTTACATATAAACGTTACCCCCAAGTTGTTTCGTGAAATATCGTTTACGCAGTAGCCTAAATAATTTTACTTTGTAATTCTCACTTACACTTAAAGCAATGTTGTGGAAAATTTGGCAAAACGATAATTTCTCTCTAACGGCCCGTTTATTTTGCAAAGGCCAGTTAGCTAGTCTGAGCTAACCAGCTATAGCTAACCTAAAGTTGTGAGCTGTTACTTGACGTAAACAAGAATGCAACAAAAACGTTAGGTTTAGAAAAAAATAATCGTTGTTTTATCGTGTAATGTAACGAATTGTTTTGCGAACTTTGCAAACGTTCAACAGATGGTCCAACTTCGCGTGACGCGATTCGGAAGGTCTGCGAGAGCCGCTATGCCGTGAAAAGCGTCTGCAAACAGAAGCAGACCTTAAACCACTTTCACCAAAGCGTCCCGGTGTTTAATGGCAAACGAATTCCCAAATGAATGGCTGTAGGTGAAACAATCGCAGTTCTTCATGCCCGAAACAAATGCACGCACGGGTCTGTAAACAGCAGCCACATCGCCACGGATGAAGAGACCTTTGTTAGTGCTTTCCCAAGAAACACACCAGCGGAACTTAATATTTCCTGATCGAAAAGAATCCGGAGATAATTTCTGGAATATATCCTTAAAAGCGATCTTTAAGCCCAGGTAATGACAAAGAATAGGTGAAAATGCGCTCTTGAGAGATGTTTCATTGAGGTGCAACTCAAGACAATCGCGTCGCCATTATTGTCAATCAGAGCTTGAGCTGGGAGGTGGGACTGTTTTGGGATCCAAGCAGTTCCCGTGGCGTAAAATTACGTCACGTCAGGATTTAAAGTGAGCAGAGCCCAGACACAAAAGAATTTGTGGGGTCTGTCCGGTCGTTTCACTCTAAATATTTGACATTATCAAGCATGATTATATTATATTTATATTAGATAATTGATAAATAACAATCACGTATTTAAACAATTTATCACATCACAATGTATAATTAAAAATTGTTCTGTGTGGGATTATATTATTATTATTATTATTATTATTATTATTAAAACCTAAATCCTAGATGCTGGATGTAACTTCAGATATAAAATGTCAGTAGCACTGACTGCAGTGTAGTTCAATGGTGCAATGACATGCAACAGCAGGCATGCAGAAGACTACATAGTAAGTGCATATTACATATTAAGACAAAATTAACAAACATATATAATTATGTAATCTGGATTACATAGTCAGATTCCAAAATTTAAGTGTAATTAGATTATATTACATTTTAAAATACTTGTAATCAGACCACTTTTAACTGATTACATGATTACATATTATTCACACAATGGCAATCAATTATTTATATTTTAGGCAAGGCAATTTTATTTATATAGCACATTTCATGAACCATGGAAATTCAAAGTGCATAAGAAGTAAAAATATCATGCATAAGAAATAAAGCAGAGAATCCTGAATCACTAAATTCAGGGCACCCCTGTCTGAATTTATTGATTCTTGCTCGATCCTTTAAAATGGTATTTTCTAAAAAAGCTAATTCTAAATTCTAAAATATATATGTTACGGTTTGTGAAATTGCACACAAAGACTAGCCACAAGTCATGTTACTATCACTGAAAACTGAGACCAACATATACTTTATTGCCAAAAGTATTGGGACACCCCTCCAAATCATTGAATTCAGGTGTTACAATCACGTCCATGGCCACGGGTGTATAAAATCAAGCACCTAGGCATGCAGACTGCTTTTACAAACATTTGTGAAAGAATGGGTCGCTCTTAGGCGCTCAGTGAATTCAAGTGTGGTACGATGATAGGTTGCCACCTGCGCAATAAGTCCATTCGTGAAACTGTTCTGTGGTCAGACGAATCAAAATTTGAAGTTCTTTTTGGAAAAATTGGGACGCCATGTCATCTGGACTAAAGAGGACAAGGACAACCCAAGTTGTTATCAGCGCTCAGTTCAGAAGCCTGCATCTCTGATGGTATGGGGTTGCATGAGTGCGTGTGGCATGGGCAGCTTACACATCTGGAATGGCACCATCAATGCTGAAAGGTATATCCAAGTTCTAGAACAACATATGCTCCCATCCAGACGTCGTCTCTTTCAGGGAAGACCTTGCATTTTCCAACATGACAATGCCAGACCACATACTGCATCAGTTACAACATCATGGCTACATAGAAGGGTCCGGGTACTGAAATGGCCAGCCTGCAGTCCAGATCTTTCACCCATAGAAAACATCTGGCGCATCATAAAGAGGAAGATGCGACAAAGAAGACCTAAGAAAGTTGAGCAACTAGAAGCCTGTATTAGACAAGAATGGGACAACATTCCTATTCCTAAACTTGAGCAACTTGTCTCCTCAGTCCCCAGACGTTTGCAGACTATTATAAAAAGAAGAGGATGCCACACAGTGGTAAACATGGCCTTGTCCCAACTTTTTTGAGATGTGTTGATGCCATGAAATTTTAAATCAACTTATTTTTCTCTTAAAATATACATTTTCTCAGTTTAAACATTTGATATGTCATCTATGTTGTATTATTAATAAAATATTGAAATTTGAAACTTCCACATCACTGCATTCTGTTTTTATTCACAATTTGTACAGTGTCCCAACTTTTTTGGAATTGGGTTTGTACTTGAAATACCCTCTGAGATTTTAAAGGCCCACTGAAGTGCCTTGATGCAGCATTATTCAATGTGTTGATGTAATTTCCACTGAAACAGGAAGACAAGGGCCCGGACTAAGGCTTGGGAGGTCATCCCCGGCGAGTCAGAATGGGTTCTGAACACAGTAAAAAGAGGTTACTTGCTTCAGTTCTCTTGCAGAACCCCTCACTTCAGGGGCATGGTCAACACATCGGTAAGGAGCAATGTAGCACATGTCCTCCACGCCAAAGTAATGAGCTTACTGCCGAAAGGAGCTGTAGAGACAATTCCTCCATCCCGCAGCAGATCAGGCTTCTACAGCCACTACTTCTTTGTTCCCATTCAAGATGCTAACTTTGTAACAAATCCTCTCGCAATTATGCCCAGGGGATTGTTCAGTGGATCTGAAAGATGCATACTTTCATATCCAAATATACCCCCATCACAGACCACTTTTTGAGATTCGTGTTCGAGGGGGTGGCCTACCAGTATCCTCTGGCACCACGCACTTTCATAAAGTGCATGGATGCAGCACTCTCCTCCCTGAGACAGAAGGGGATGCGCATCCTGAATTATGTCAAGGCCAAATTGAATATCCACAGATCCTTGCTCTTCAGTCATTGGCAATGCCTGGGACTCAGGATCAACCTAGCCAAGAGCTCACTGTCTTCCAGGCAGCGAATAACTTTCCTGGGGGCCCCTCTCTGGCGGACCCAGCCTTGGTTCCCCGAGTTGATGCAGCTACTAGTAGCAGCCTCATGGCCAATTCCCCTTAGGAAGGACCTCCTCTCCCAGGCAAACAGGACAATTTGGCACCCCCAACCCGAGCCGTGGGCCCTCCACGTATGGCCCCTCAACAGGAACTTACGGACCTCCAGTGAGAGTCCTGAATACTATTTCTGAGGCTAGAGCCCTGTCCACGAGATGCCTCTATGCCCTTAAGTGGTCTGTTTTCTCTGACTGCTCACTTTCTCTGACTCTGACTCTGACTCCAGGAGGCTCAACCTGTTTCATCTCCTTACCATACCCTTATGGGACCTATGGTCGGTCATTAGGCCCTCAAGGGATCCTCCTTTGAGCTATGGCAGTCTGCTGAATTATGGACACTTTTGCTTTAGACCGCATTCCTACTAGCGCTAGCATCGTTCAAGCGAGTTGACGATTTGCAAGCATTCCGTGAGTTTGGGCCTAACAACTCCAAAGTCGTCCTCAAACCAAGGCACGGCTAATCGGCTATGTGCCTAAAGTGCTCTTTACTGCTCTGGAAGATGAGCGAGAGTTACACTTACTCTGCTCTGTCTGGGCCTTAAGAGTATATACATAGTGCTGCCCAGTTTAGGCAGTCAGAGCAGCTCTTCGTGTGCTTCGGTGGCCGCACCAAAGGGCTTCCGGTCACAAAGCAGAGATTAACCCAATGGGCCTTCAGTGCCCCATCGGCGTGAGGGCACACTCCATCAGGGGCATGGCCTCTTCCTGGGAGTGGTCCAGTGGTGTATCTGTTGGCGACATCTGTGCAGCGGCTGGCCACCTTTGCCAGATTTTACAACTTGGAAGTCCCTGCACTGCAGGCACGAGGCCTCTCTGTCTAGTTGGAGTTGATCACTGAGTGAGCTCAACCCATGAATACTTATATGGAGGCTCCGACCCACAGTTGGAGCCCCTGTCTGGTCTGGCGAAGTTCTGCCCTCTCATAGCCCTATTGCCCTCAAGGCTCTTATCAAGTGCCTTAGGTTGGGTCCTTAGAACATTGTCGTTCTGCTTACATAGCACGATGTGATTGAACTGGTTCCCCGTAGCATCAAGCAATGCAATACAAGTGAACCGTATCGAAAGGGAACATACTCGGTTACTAATGTTACCTCTGTTCTCTGAGATAACAGGAACAAGTATTGTGTAGACGGTCGTGCTATGGTGCTACACAACTAGGCGTACGCCGCTTCAGTCAAATTAACCTGAATCCTATGGCGAGATGGGCCTGTTATATTGGCAGACGCCCCGCCCATTCTGCTGGGCTCTGCACTTGGTTCGGCGGGATGCACGCCTATCGGTTCGTGCAGATACACCGCATCGCCATAGGTTCTTGCAGTTCTCAACTGCTCAGCCAATAAGTGCATGTATATCCCTGCACTGTAATGGCTGTTCAGTTCCACTGCATTATTGGATAAAAGGCTTCAATATTTCAGAGAAAAAGGAGTTTTCCCTATAGTGTCTAGTGACGCAACTCATTCCTGTTATCTCAGGGAACCGATGTTAGTAGTCGAGTACATTTTCATCATCACTGATTATGATTACAAAAATCAGTTTGTTATCATATTAATGATCATAGGTATCTAGAGATATAACTATGGGTCTTTGGCATCACATAAATGTACAAAAAAGAAAAAAAAAAGAAAGAAATTTACTAATTACTAGTAATGATATTAAAGCCATACTTCTACTTCTTCGTAATTGCAAACATTGCATTTTACCCAAATAAAAGACAGAATTAGTTAATACTGTCAGTATTGCTGAATTAAGAGTTTATATACTGTCAGATATTAATTAATTTGTTGGTACGTTCATTTTGTAATATAATAATTCATTATTAAGATAAATGTATGTATAATCCTTAAGAACAAAGAATGGACACACGTATATTATAAAGCAACATTAAAGTTAACCCCAATATTAATTCTGCAGAAGAAGAAATTCATAAAGATTCGAAGAAGAGTAAATTATGATGACAAGGCAACAACAGTTAAGACTTTTATTTAGTCATCCTCCATGCCGGATGTTGTAGAGTGTTTTGCTGATGAGTCTTCGCAGTTTTAGCGAGGCTAGTTGGACAGAAGAGGACACCGGTGGAGGACATTACATAACGCCAAATCAGTAAACTACCGTTGACCAAAAGAGTTTGTCATCAGCTAATCGGAAATGTTTTCTCTTTCTACTTCCCTACAACCACAGGTATCAAATCACAACTGTTTAGGACAGCTGGTTTCATAACTTTCCATGTAACGTTAACGTTACGCAGGCTAGCTGCTTAGCTAGCACATACAGAACAGTCTGTATTTAATCTCACGATTTGAGAAAATATTGTTGAGCATCATTCTAATGTTGTCTCATGTCTACAACATGCTGTCTCATGTTATTAGTCCAGTCATTATTGCTGAAGCTGACTTAAGTAACATTACAGCAGAAGTGTCTCGCTTAATGTAAAGACATTAACATTTAATCCATGCTTCAAATGAGTTTAATTGTATATTATTTTGTTTGATAGATTCACTTGTGGAATTTTAAATATATAATATTTTAAAAATAACATACTTTTACATATTCATTAATACTGCTTTATAGGAAAAGAAAATATTCTTTACAGTATTGTTTTTTTCCCCATACATCTTAAATATGTTTTATATTTTACAATTTCAATCCACAACGTTCTGCTGAAGCTGTTGCCTTGATAAACAAGTACTCTAAATTTGGATAAAACTTTCATTAGGGGAAAAACTGTAGGTAAAATTATTAAAACTATTAAAAACATTTATGTTTATTGAAATAAAGCAATATAAATATTAGATGAAAAACTCAACCCAATTGAAAATTGGAAATGTTGCTTTTGCAATAAACTGATATAAATCTAATAAAACAATAAATTATTAACTGAAATTAAACAAAATAAAAATAAATTAAACCTTAATAACAATATTTAAATAATAATAAAATGACAAACATTGTTATAAATATTTAAAATTAACATGAAAACTTTTTATTTATATATATATATATTTATATATATATATATATATATATATATATATATATATATATATATATATATATATATATATATATATATATATATATATATATAAGCAAATTTAAAATATTAATAAAACATAAAATTACATCATAATAATAATATAATCATCAGAATTTTGTATTTTGGAGATTGAAACTTTACCCTAGTCTGAGTTGATGGTAAAACTATAAAATCTAAAAATGTATGAAAAAAATCATATGTTGAAGGCCTAGTTAAAAAGCGTCCAGGACAGTTTTGATGTTACCCTAACATATATAAATAATGTTTTTAATAAAAGATTTATTTCCCGGGACATTAAAGAAGAAATGTTTTGGTTTTGTTTGGTTTTTGTCAGGTAACAGTCCAGCTGAGTCACCTCATCAATGCCCTGCACTCTCTGACGGGTTCAGTGAGCAGCAGTACTTCAGTCCATCACAAACACAGAGAGAACACGCCAGAACAAGAGCTGAACAGCACAGAGGTAATTACATGTGTACAATATCTATCAAAGTACATGTAGGTTGTTGGTGTTTTCCCTCTTTTCGTTCCAGTCATTAGCTTTTTTTATGGAAATGTGCTCAAACAAACGGATCAGTTGAATGTTAGCAGCTCTTAAATGAAGTATGCTGTTCTGAAGCTTAACTGTGTTTTTCCTCTTTAAATTCTGCATGTGTGGTGTTGTGCTGGGAAGCCGTCACTGACGCTCAGGGATTTAGGTCTGACAGATCTAGGAGTCGGTCAGCTAGATGAGCTGGTGGAGAAGCTTCTGCCCTGTGTTTCACAGCAGGTCTCGCCCTCACAACTGAGGACTGATCCAAATATCTGGAGGACTTCCCATCTCTCCTCAGGTTCTTTCTTTCACAACAAACATGGTGAGACACTTCACTTTCTTGAAACCTGAGCCAAAGACATAAATCATAAGATTTGGTTAATTTTGTAATCAATTTCATATAGTAGAACTTACTATAAATTTATATTGTATTTTGATTCAATAACATTATAATTCGATGAAGTTCCTTGCGAAGGTTGCCGTTTCTTCAGTGCCCTTCAGCATTTTCCTGTGGCAGTTTCCTGTTTACATAACAGGATTCACAATAGTTCATTGCTGGAGCTGTAATAGGCTCTATGCACGGAGCTGTGTGACGTATTTCCGGCGAAATATTAGGATGCTCGATTACTTCCGCCAATCGTAGAGTGCTATGCTACTACAGGAACGCTAGTCAACAAAACAGCCAGTTGATGCTTTTGTTTTACAATTTCTTTTACTTAAATAAACATATCTGTATAATGTTTGCATAATGACATCTAAATGTATGAAAGTATTGTTTTAAAGATGGGAGGACAGCAGCCACCACTGCTGTGTGCCGCAGTGTACAGCATCTGCTAAATATAACATTTTCTGACGTGAAGAGCAGCCTCACGTCAAACACGGAAATAATGCGTGCATAGAGCCCATTGAAACCTTGAATGCTTATAGAGGGTATGCATGTTACATCACTGTCGTCTGGAGTGACTGTGGTTACGCCCACTGAGTGGCAGCATTGGTTTTCAGAGTGAATGCCACAAAAAACAAACATAACACATCTAAAGCGGGAAAGATCTTTGAAATTGACTGCATACATAGATTTGACAAGAAATCTGAGGTATATTTTTACAGACTGCCGCATGCTACAGAAAAGAGAAGCAAATGGATCGCTGCAATTCACAGAAACAACTGGACTCCAGGCAGAAACGTGGATTTGCAGTTATCCTTTTGTGTCAGTTAAATTTTCGGGGTAAAAATCATACCCTATGTATTGTATTGTTATATACACTCACCTAAAGGATTATTAGGAACACCATACTAATACTGTGTTTGACCCCCTTTCGCCTTCAGAACTGCCTTAATTCTCCGTGGCATTGATTCAACAAGGTGCTGAAAGCATTCTTTAGAAATGTAGGCCCATATTGATAGGATAGCATCTTGCAGTTGATGGAGATTTGTGGGATGCACATCCAGGGCACGAAGCTCCCGTTCCACCACATCCCAAAGATGCTCTATTGGGTTGAGATCTGGTGACTGTGGGGGCCATTTTAGTACAGTGAACTCATTTTCATGTTCAAGAAACCAATTTGAAATGATTCGAGCTTTGTGACATGATGCATTATCCTGCTGGAAGTAGCCATCAGAGAATGGGTACATGGTGGTCATAAAGGGATGGACATGTTCAGAAACAATGCTCAGGTAGGCCGTGGCATTTAAACAATGCCCAATTGGCACTAAGGGGCCTAAAGTGTGCCAAGAAAACATCCCCCACACCATTACACCACCAGCAGCCTGCAAAGGCATGATGGATCCATGTTCTCATTCCGTTTACGCCAAATTCTGACTCTACCATCTGAATGTCTCAACAGAAATCGAGACTCATCAGACCAGGCAACATTTTTCCAGTCTTCAACTGTCCAATTTTGGTGAGCTTGTGCAAATTGTAGCCTCTTTTTCCTATTTGTAGTGGAGATGAGTGGTACCTGGTGGGGTCTTCTGCTGTTGTAGCCCATCCGCCTCAAGGTTGTGCGTGTTGTGGCTTCACAAATGCTTTGCTGCATACCTCGGTTGTAACGAGTGGTTATTTCAGTCGGCCCATTCTCCTCTGACCTCTAGCATCAACAAGGCATTTTCGCCCACAGGACTGCCGCATACTGGATGTTTTTCCCTTTTCACACCATTCTTTGTAAACCCTAGAAATGGTTGTGCGTGAAAATCCCAGTAACTGAGCAGATTGTGAAATACTCAGACCGGCCCGTCTGGCACCAACAACCATGCCACGCTCAAAATTGCTTATCACCTTTCTTTCCCATTCTGACATTCAGTTTGGAGTTCAGGAGATTGTCTTGACCAGGACCACACCCCTAAATGCATTGAAGCAACTGCCATGTGATTGGTTGATTAGATAATTGCATTAATGAGAAATTGAACAGGTGTTCCTAATAATCCTTTAGGTGAGTGTATATTGTATTGACAACTCATCAATTACATATTTACCATCTTAGATTTTGCATAGTTGAATGTTTTTTTATATAAACAGTGACAAAAACGATACAAGTCTTAGGGTTTGATAAATATACCATTGATATAGGTAGGCCTGTCGCAATAATCAATATATCGATATATCGCACAATATATGTACATGACCTCAATAATTTTTGGTGATGCAATATATCGCCCATTATGTTTACATGACAATGAATGTCACCTACATTTTACTCGATTGTGCAGTCATCTTGTATGTTTTCCATGACGGAGGCGAAAGTGGTTCTCGGTCAGTTCCTTCATACACAGAGCGGTTTTTGACAGGTGAAAAAAGGCGCCATTTGAGGCGTTATAGTGTTTTCCTGACAACTACTGACAGTTTGGAAGAGTAAGCCCAAATGGACTCGATTTTAAAGTCGCAATCCCCTGTTCCGGTGCACATATAAATGTCAACACAGAATGACAAGTGTTAAAGCCGTTTCACAAGGGAAAATGTTTGACTATTTATTCAATTATTATTTTTTACCCTTAATTTCCATGATCTAAAGAATTAAAAGGTCATTTTTGGTTTTTAAAAAGGTCTACTTGCATTATTATGCTGTTATATTAGGATTATATATTCAGTGGCATAAAATAGTCTTAAAATGACAATAATATAATTTATATAATTATTTCTGGGACTATATATCGCAAAACAAAAAGTAGTTATCGTGACAGGCCTAGATATAGGTAGGTCTAAATCCAGGTGATTTACTTCTATTGTATTTATATAATGTGCTCACAGGCAAATTAGCTTTAGAAATGGAAACATGATCCTGGCTGCATGTCAATATTCATGGATCACTGGATCTTTGGTAAGTTGTAAGTTGCAGCACTATTGAGTCCAACCTTTAGTTTAAACCTATAATTGTTTGTTTTACTCACATTTTCGTAGTTTCCCCTATTAAATCCAGTCATGCAGCCTCTCTTCTGCCACTCAGTCCGGCTGAGGGGCGTTCCGGCTGGAAAGTGTCGTCAATGCAAATCTATTTATTTGATTGTTCTAACACAAAATGCACTACAATATACCATATACAATGAATTAACAGTTTAATTTCTTCTTTCTTATTCAGGGTTTTCCAGAATGGGTGGTGTTACTCCTGTCTTCTCTAGGCAAAACAAGTCACCTCTCCAAACACTATGTACAGATCTCCAGTATTTACCATGTAATGTGTACAATTTATTATTCAGTTGTCACATTGCAAACAGGCAGCATCATTTAAAAAATTATGATCTGTGTTGGCTGCTAATGATCATCAAATTGTAATTGTGTTTTTCAGTGTTGGTCCCAAATCGAGGCTTTAAAACTCTGAAGTCCAAAACACGGCGTCTACAGGGAGGTATAGACAGTTCAGTGGAGCCTGAAGGATTCACGCCATCATTTATGAAGGTCACCCGCACAGTAATACAGTGCTTCCTTTTGAACGATATTAGCCTAATGTGTTTATTTCCATAAAAATTACAATTGTCTTAATGTTCTCTCCCTCATATCCTTCCAAAAATGTATGACTTTTTACTCTGGGGAACTTCAAATTTCAATTTAGGGCTGGGCGATGTGGCCAAAAAAATCATATCTTGCTATTTTTTGGTTGAATTGCGATATACGGTATATATATCTCTGTATTTTCTGTTTTTCTATTTGGATAAAAAAAAAGTCCATTCACATCCTGCCCAATGATGTCCTACGACCTTCATATTGAAGGCTATGAAAACAAATATAGTATGTAATGTAATGTATTCTATGCTATATATTATGTGCAAAAAGGGGATCAAATAACATTATATTATAACATTGCAACATTACAATTTAAAAACAAAAATAATGATTTCATTTTTAATTTTGCTAAACTAAAAATCTAAACAATAGCACAGGCTAATTATATTGGCATACGTTTATTACATAATTTATTACTTTCATAAAAATACACTTACTTGTAGGTTTAAAATTCTGCATATGGCACATTTATTGTCCAACAAGAAGTATTTTAGCAATATTTATATTTTATTCTATTGCACTCCGTCTGTTTGGTGGTGGCGGCACTCAGTAATGAAAATCTGTGCATTTTAGCAGAGATTCGCATGCAGAAGGCTCGTCCTCTCCGGATAGACAAAATGGAAATATTTGCATGACTTTTTCTAACATTTACAGATGAAGAATATACCTGTGAAATGTAAGTTATGCAATGAGGAAAGTGCCACATCTTAAATGCATTAAACAGCTCAAGTATCTGTCAGCACACGTATCTGTCAGAGCAGCTGACTGGGTAAGCCGCTTTAAACTATACGTGTTAACTATATCTTAGAAGTTTAAATCCCTTAATATAAAGCATGGCTCATGTTTAGGATAAATTGGATTATGTACTTTCCCCGCAGCAGCTCACTCTGCGTCCTTCGCTGTTTTTCAGATGCGCTCATATCAAAGCACTGTATATAGATATAAACGGGATTGCCTCATTCCATATCGTTTATAAAATCGATATACCTCCCAGCTAGACTTGAATCCTTTGATTTCGCCCTGCAGCTCAGGCTGGAAACCTGTACATTAATTTATCCTGCTTCTGTCACACTTTTACGGGAACCAGTTACAGACTGGCTTATCCACCTGGCACGCTATTGGCAGGTTTAACACGATGACGGATAGGGAAAGATGGATCAATGCTCGCTGATCACGCCTCTTGTGGTCTGATTGGTTGAAGGACTTTCCAATTGCATACAGAGTCATTTGAGTTATGCTCGTTGATCATGCCTCTTGCAGTAGAAAATACAGAGCAGGCTCCCCAGACCAATGTTCAGTCTTAAAAGATTGAGCTTGGTCTGGTGATAGCCAGACAACCGCCCAGCCCTATTTCAATTACATAACCACATGAGACATTCCTGATTTAAAATACCTCCTTTTGATTTCAACAGAAGAAATTAAGGGCCCTGTTTTAATGATCCGAGCGCATGGTTTAAAGCGTATGGCGCAAGTGCACTTGTCTGAATCCACTTTTGTTAGTTTAATGATGGGAAAAATGTTCGGCACGCATAGTCCAAAAGGATTGTCACTAGTCTCTTAATGAGTCATGGGTGTGTTTTGGGCGTAACGTGCAATAAACCAATCAGAGTCTCATCTCCCATTCCCTTTAAAAGCCAGATGCTCTCAGAACATGGCGGAATTTGCAAGTGGAAAGACTGAACGCTTCTCCAAAGAGGAATCCTTTAATTTTTCATATTTAAAATTGTTTTGTATGTCTAACTGCGCTTCCCTGTATGTGTAATAAGTAAAGCGTACGTGCGTTGTGCACCCGCCTATAGGTGCATATTACTAACGTGCTCTTTAAAGGGTTAGTTCACCCAAAAATGAAAATTAGCCCATGATTTACTCACCCTCATGCCATGCTAGGTGTATATGACATTCTTCTTTGCCTCTCGCAGTTCGTCTGACAAGTGCTGGTGTGCAATGTTGTCAGTCGTAGCGTAAGCATTTTGAACTGTGGGAGGTGATACACTTTTTCCGTTAAGCTGAATACAGAAGGCGATTCGCTGGAAGCTAGATAATTTACTTTATAAAGTCTGAAAGAAGAAGGTCATATACACCTAGGATGACTTTAGAGTGAGTAAATCATGGCATAATTTTTGGGTGAACTAACCCTTTAAGTAACAAAAATACTGTGCTATTGACTTTAGACCAGGTCTTTGTTGGTCAATGGCGCAGTCGTTTTCAGTTGCCTCAAAACAGCAACGTGCCAACAATGAGCCTGAACACTCCTCGTTTTCGGACCAGCACGCCCATGGGTGAACGGATGGGTGCGAATGCATTTGCTATTTAAACAGTGTGGAAATAACTGCGCCGGGCTGAAACAAAAAAAAAAAAACACTTGCATCGCGCCTGGCCCCTCATTGCATAGGTTCATACAGGTTTGCATAGGTTCATCCCTAAATCATACAGGTTTGGAACGGGAGTAAATTATGACTCTTTTGATTGTAATTTCTTTAAAAATAATGCTTTGGTATGTTTTCACATTGTTAATATTAGTGGAGTTTATATTGGTGTTACAATGTTTATATTTTTGTCTTTTAGGGTTTCCTCACACGAGACAAAGGGCCTGATGTTGAAACTTTGGACAAGCTTCTTAAAAACAAAAATATTCCTGATGGTCAACATGATGCTTTTAAGACTGGTTTTGCTGAGGGCTTCCTTAAAGCTCAGGCCCTAACACAGAGAACCCAAGGCACGTCATCTTAGATTAACAACAATTGATAAATTATGAATGAATGATGGAAGGTTTTTAACTTGATATGGTTTCCTTTCTAACTTTATCATTGCTAATATAAAACATTTCATCATCTTCAATAGAATCATTGAGGAGGATGCGACTGATACTATTGGTGCTTTTGCTGTTGGGCTTGTATGGACTCTCAAAAACACCTTTCTTATCAGGTAAATGTTCCAAAGAAACTTCTGCATGTCTAATTTGTCTCTAACTAAAGGCTGAAATACACACAACAGATTTTTGTCCTGATTTGCAGTCTGGACGCATCAATTTTGGGCAGTCAGAGTTGACTGATTTAGCAGAATACCAAATAGTATATGATGGGTACAGACTCCAGTTTTTTGTTTAGCTATGATTCCATCCAGTTTTGAGGAAATCAGTAATTTTATATACATTTAGCCAATTTTGATTTCATTAATCTCCTAGTAACTAGATGCATGTTTTCTGTGAGTTTGTGTTAGGAATGACTTGAAAGTCTAGTAGTTTGTGATCCTCAGTCGTTTAGTGTACAATGCCCAGTTTTTCTCTGTAACCATTTGCAAAGTTGGCAAGTGTATGATGTCTAGGCCTGGTTTCACAGACAGGGACATTTAAGCATATTTTATAAACGTGTCTTATAAAACATTACTGGTGTGCATCTTGAGACAAAACAATGGCAAAGACATATTTTAAGATCACTCAAACATGCATTTTAGTCTAGGAATAGCTTGAGCCTTGTCTGTGAAACCAAGGGCTAGTGTTTTAAAATCTGTTCAGATTTTAAGTCATGATGTGTATTCCAGCCCTAAAGTTGAGTATCCACTTGTTAAGTCTGACATAATTGTTTCTGGGTACAAATGCTCTTATCAAATGCCAAACGCAAACAATATACACTCACAGCGTGCTGTAATAATACCCAAAATCATAACCTTTATCTCCATATTGAAATCTAGATGGTAATTAATATTTTATGAATCGTTAAAATATTGGTCTCCGGGATGCCATGAGCTCGGAGACTGTAGTGTGCACTGTGAGTTTATAAAACCTTTGTGTGGATGTGTGCTATAAATAAATACTGCTCCTTAATAACGCTTGAGATGGTGCTCTATTAAAATGGAGTGAAGGCTTGGACCTGGAAAACATATTCGATATGTCATGACTTAGCAAGCAGTCCGGTGTGTCAAGTTTGCATACAAAATCCAAATAATTTGAAACAGGTTAAGTAGAGCTGCACAAATAATTGTTAAAAGGTCGCAATCAGATTCAAACACCCATGCAATCTCATTCCTAAACAACTTGTGTCTATTAAACCACAGCAAATGCAGTCCATTAGCAATAGCATTGCCATTGACCCAGAGAGAGCAGTTGTCATCTATAGGTATAAAATGGCTTCACAAACAGCCTTTTTAACTACACAATCTAATCTAATTATCACAGATGTACTGGGATAAGTTTATTGTTCGAATATAAAAACTGATGTCTATGGTAGTGATTAAAAGGGAGTAAATCACCTTTTGAAAGTAACTTGGTGCTTCAAATAACAGCGCTATCGGTTACATTGTTTCACCAGTAGGTGGCGACAAGTGACTGTTAAAAAATGTTTGCCATTGAATCATTCATTCAAAAGATTTGTTCAAAAAACGGATTTATCCACTAATGAAACAAGTGAAGTGTTTGAGTGAGTCATTGAATCATTCGTTCAAGAGATTTGTTAAAAACGCTGTTTTATCCAGTAATGAAACAAATTAAGTCTTTATGAGAGTCATTCACTCAAACCAATTTTTTTTAGCATTTTAAATAGACTGCAGCAATTAACATGTTGTCAGAACATGTTATTTTGTTTAGTTGTCTATTCAGAATCGTGTGAGAATCGTGATTTCTGTTTGAAACCAGAAAATCGTGATTCTTAATTTATCCGGAATTTTGCAGATGTAGTTTCAAATTTTGGTTTGGATTGGAGCCGTTAATCATGCTTATTTGGCTGGCTTGCCCTAGTGCATTGTGTGTGTGTGTGTGTGCGTGTGTGTTTGGAGTGTGAACTATAATGTAACCATTCCGGACAGTGCGATTCCGAACCACATCAGGCTTGGACTCGGCAGTGGACCCTGTCCAGATGAAGAACGTCACTTTCGACCATGTGAAGGGTGCGGAGGAGGCCAAGAATGAGCTGCAGGAGGTGGTGGAGTTTCTCCGGAACCCTCAGAAGTTCACTGTTTTGGGAGGAAAGCTGCCTAAAGGTAAGAACTCACATTTGCCAAAAGACTCCAAGCCAGAAACATGTTGTACCAAACCTGTATGACTTTATTCAATGTATTACATCTTTGAAGAATTGTTTTCCATCTAGTAGTAGTTCATAGTGACCACATCTGTCAAGCTTCAAACATGACTTGTGCACTAAGCTTAGCTATTTTTTTTAATGTATTGTTAAATTAATAATTTGCCTTTTTTTTCACATTCTTAATTTTCAATGTAGTTCCAACACTGTTACATTAAGTGGAAGGTTTTCATTCATATTATTGAAGTATCAGCAATTTTATCAGTTACTGATAAAGTGTCAATTGCGACTATTGGTTGACCACTAGTCACTAAAAACTTTTTAATTGACTTTTCATGTTTTACACTGAAGAATTAACAGTGTGCAGACTTTAGAACACATGGGGATGAGTGAATAATGACAGAATAAAGTAAAATCAAGTGTATCATTCTGAAATCAAGTTCCACACTGATTCTATTTGGCAGTACTTTAACTTGTGTTTTTTTTTTTTTTTTTTTTTTCAGGAATCTTGTTGATTGGGCCTCCGGGTACAGGAAAGACCCTATTGGCTCGTGCTGTGGCGGGTGAGGCAGATGTGCCATTCTACTATGCGTCTGGCTCTGAGTTTGATGAGATGTTTGTTGGTGTTGGTGCCAGTCGAATCAGAAACCTTTTCAGTGAGTACCTAGCTTACATAGTGCCACTCTAAATTACAATGATTTAGTTTATAAATAATATAGGTCATACTATAGCTGCGTTTCCACTGTCGGGCCAAAAGTGGGCATGCTAGTGCGTGCCAGGGCCAGTCGAGTTTCCACTGTCACTTCCGAGGCTTGATCGGGCTTCCTCTGGGTCAGCAGCCAGGGGTTTTGGCCCACCGAATACCAGGCTAGAGGAGTGGTTACAAATAGCGAGCAGAGCATCAGCATTAAAGCTGTTTAAAATCTTTTTAGCTCAACTCCCTTTCAGACAGCAGCAAGTGTTTGAATTTGAGTTTGGATTCTGATCACTGTATAAGGCAGAAATAGTGATTACCAGAGTAAACATGGTAAATGACTGCTTGAAGAAGTCAGACAAATCATATAGGCTGTCACAATCATGTAATTATCATCTGTCAGTACATCTCGTCTCTTTATACCAGACTGTCTGATATTTATATTTAGCTCTGCATATGTCATCAAATAAAACTACTCCGGTTTTGGGAGCGACTCCAGTGTCACTAGAGAGAGTGCTAAAGCTTCTCGGGTCGTATTTTTGTTGTAAAATATGTGGATATAATCATTCTTTCTAAATGTGACGTAAACATACTGTCCTATGACTACAAATAAACAGATACAGACTGAGCCTACATGTATCCTTTCTTTGGTGAAATAACAGTAAATACCACTTTATTTCTGTGTGACTAATGTGCGAACATTAATTCGTTATGATCAATGTATCACTTATTATTGTAAAACTGTGGTAAAACATTGATGCTTGGGTTTTAAATCTTTAAGTAAGCAACAAAAATGCCAACAAATGCCACTTTTATCATGTTCGATCTTGCTAGTTTCCAGTGATTTTCTTTCTGATGAGTTTACTGATAAAACTTCCATTTGATAGTGAAATCATGAGTTTGTGTGACAATGTTCCAAAGAGACGTGTTACAGCCGGGTTTTAGTGAAGCGCTGCAGAACTTCTAGCCCGACAGTGGAAACGCAGCATGGTTTTGGGCTCGGTGCTATAAGTCCGAAGCAATTAGCCCAGCCCGGCCTGTTGAAAGACCTGGCTCGCAATAGCCCGACAGTGGAAACGCGGCTAATGTGTCTGATTCTGAGTTCTGTGATTGTGAAAGTAGCCAAAAGCGCTCTCTTTTGCCTAAATTAATTGGTGAATGAATAATTGTATGACTGCGACACGTTAAAGCAATTCTCCTGGATTTATCCTCTAGGGGAAGCTAAAGCTAACGCTCCTTGCGTTATCTTCATTGATGAGCTGGATAGTGTTGGAGGAAAGAGGATTGAGTCTCCCATGCACCCCTATTCTAGACAGACAATCAATCAGCTTCTAGCAGAGATGGATGGGTGAGCCGTGCAACTTAAAGAACTTATGACTGCACTCTGTTTGAGTGGAAAGTTTGTGATATGCCTTTACTAACTTTTGGTGTTTAACATCTGCAGGTTTAAGCCAAATGAAGGCGTCATCATAATTGGAGCAACAAACTTCCCTGAAGCTTTGGATAAGTGTGTAGTTTTCTTTTCAAACATCTATAGACTAAATGCTTAGTTTGGTCTGAGTTTTTTGGGGGTTTGTTCATATAATGTTGCTGATTGGTCAGAAGATCTGAACATTGTCTTGTTCCCTAGTGCTCTGATCCGGCCAGGCCGTTTTGATATGCAGGTCACCGTCCCCAGACCAGATGTGAAGGGCCGCACTGAAATCCTCAAGTGGTACCTTAAAAAAATTAAAGTAGACTCTGGTGAGTGGCATGTTAAATACTCATTTCCTAAAGACCCTTTGTGGTGAAAATCAAGTTTTTAATGTTGTTTATATGTGTTTTTAATATGCTTTGACAAACCACGTGCAAATTCATGTCAAAACCATTGCAGAGTATTTTCTCCTTAAAACCAATCCCGTCAACGTGTGGGCGGGCTTTAGAATATAATCATTACTATGCTGTGAAGCAGGGGAGTCTCGAGAATCCAGGTTATCCCGGTATATTTTTCTGTTGATATAAAAAATTGGCTGTATATATTACGATGTTATGATGAACTATATGCCTTATGTTCTAAGTTGTTCAAAGCAAGTTGTTCAACATGGTTTGTGTAACCTTAGCAACACATTACTAGCTGTTTGATAAAGTAGCCAAGCAAAGGCTAATCATATTAATTACTGTTATGTGCCTGACGTTGTAGATAGCGATACATAAAACGCATTATGATTCTGATGCATCAACTTGAAGAGAAGAGGAATTATACAGGCTTGTCTACATCTACTCTTCCTTTTCTTCTGGTTCAAGCATATGTGGTTGAATTAAACCAGTATTTCCACTTGTCATTGTGTAGCGTTTACTACAGTAAAGTTGACCAAGTGGATCAGGTATTCTGAGCTGGTGTGATTGGGTGGAGGCGGGGCTAATTTGCATATTCATGGTTCCACATATACTAAATGAAGCAAGGGTGTAGATTTACATTCAAGCTATTTTAAGGCATGAAGAATTTTTTTCACAGGAAAAAACATTTAAATATGTCATTGACAAAGGGTTTTAAGGGATAAAATTAACTACAATCTACACACAAGATTCTAAACTATATAGTTGTTCATAAGGATTATTGTCTTTTCTGGACATTAGCTGTGGAGGCAGAGGTCATTGCTAGAGGAACGGTGGGGTTCTCTGGTGCCGAGCTGGAGAATCTTGTTAATCAGGCTGCACTTAGGGCCGCTGTGGATGGGAAAGACATGGTGACCATGAAGGAGCTGGAGTTTGCTAAGGACAAAATACTGATGGGTAAGTGCCCATAACTTATTTTGCATGATAAAGTAAACTCTGCTGAGGCTGAATGAATACCCTGAGTTTTCCATTTGCCGTCTCCTTCCGCAGGCCCAGAACGCAGGAGTGCGGAGATTGATCAGAGGAATAAAGAAATCACAGCGTACCACGAGTCAGGCCATGCTATTATTGCATACTATACCAAAGGCGCCATGCCCATAAATAAAGCCACCATTATGCCAAGAGGCCCTACTTTAGGTCATGTGAGTACATTTTAATTTATCATCAGGATCTAAAATTGAGAGCTATGTGTTCACCAATGGGTTGAACTTTTCAGGGATCAACTTCTTAGATATGAGCTCTGAGTTCTCTGTTTAGAGTCTTGCTTGATTTAGGTCCCATTTTTCCCTTTTCTCTGTAGGTGTCCATGCTTCCAGAGAGTGACCGCTGGAGTGAAACACGTGCTCAGCTTCTGGCTCAGATGGACGTCAGCATGGGTGGCAGAGTGGCTGAGGAGCTCATTTTTGGCAATGAAAATATCACTACTGGTAGGTTGCAGTGTAATTTAATCATTGATTACATTTGTGTGACCAGGCTGTATGTATATGGAATGTTTATTGTGCTTCATATTAAGCAAATATGTAAGAGGGCACTGCATGAATAGTTAATAAGCCAAAATGATGCTTGTCACCTTTTTCTGTTTGTTCCATCTGTGTTATGTTTGTTGTTTTCACATAGGAGCATCAAGTGATTTTGACAGCGCTACAAAAATAGCAAAAATGATGGTGACCAGATTTGGAATGAGTGAAAAGGTTTGTCATATTTATCTGATCATCTTTGGTTACTGAAATGTGGTTTATTAGTCCATTTGACAAAAATTCCAAGACCGCATCACTTGTAGCCTTCATGGATAAGGCAATTTAAATTTCCAGAATCCAACAAAAGGAAACTCAAAAAGCGGTTTAATGTATATTAGAGCTGCACAATTAAAGATCGCCCACGTAATCTTACTTCTACATTTGATTCTGTTCCGTCTAGCTTTCCTGTCGCTCAAACAATAAAAGCGTGGCGCTAGTAACGCCAAGGTTATGGGTTCGATTCCCAGGGAAAGCAAGAACTGACAAAAATGTAAAAAATGTGTACCTTGAATGCAGTGTAATTTGCTTTGGATAAAAGCGTCTGCCAAATGCATAAATGTAAATGTAAACCTTTGACAAGTACGATCACAGTGAACATTAGCATTAGCAATGCCGTTGACCCAGAGAGCGCAGTTGTCATGTATAAATAATAAACTTCATAAACTTCACAAGCAGTCTTTTCAACCACACATTATTATTTCTGTTACAATAATTCATCATCACAGAAGTGCTGGGATAAACATTTATAGGTCGTATATAAACATTGATGTCTACAGAAGCAAAGCGATCAAAATAAAAGAAAGACTCAAATAAAGATTGTATCAATTGCATTGTTACACCAGTAGGTGGCGACAAGTGACTGTTAGTATTTGTCATCGACTCATGCATTCAAGAGATTTGTTCAGAAATGCAGATTCATCCAGTAATGAAACAAGTATTTATGAGTTTAAATTTTTACGAGTTATTGAATCATTCATTCAAACAGATTAAAAATAAAGTGACTGTACTAAAACTAGTTGAAATATCTGTAATTGTCGGTCTAAAGTAGAGTAAAATAGTTGTGTTTTTTTTTTTTTTTTTTTTTTTTTATCTCATGATTTCCCACCAATCTTCATAAAGCAGAGTGAAATAGTAAAAATAATAATATTATTTACATTCTTGTTTTTTTCCACTTGTTTCTTTTTCCACTGACCCCTTAGTGACCAACCCACCCCTATTCTTAAAGGTGCACTGTGTAAATTTTAGTGGCATCTAGAAGTAGTTGTGAATTGCAACCGCCCACCGCTCACCCCTCCCTTTCAAAGCACATAGAGAAGCTACGGTGGCCGACACAGGACAAATATATCATTGTTGGAGAGAGCAGAGAGTGACTAGCGCACTGTAAAGTTTGTCCGTTTAGGGCTACTGTAGAAGCATGGGGACTAGATGTAGATAGAAATACACTTTATACACCTCTGAAAATATAGTTATGTATGTTATATTGCATTTCTGTCAATAGTGCCTCATAAATATTACACACTGCACCTTTATAAGTTTTGTGTTTAGCTTAGAAACATGCTAATGTAATGCTACATGTTAACATGCTACTCGTTGGACTTCTTCCCTTGTGTGATAGTTGGGTGTCATGACATATGCTGACCTCACCAAGCAGAGCCCAGAAACCCAGGCAGCCATCGAACATGAAGTCAGGATACTTCTGAGGGTAAACTGTGTTCTGATCTAGCTCTGTCCTCTCTACTAACAAACCAGTAATAAAACATTTTTTTACTCTCATATTTGTTTGCTTGCTCCTAGGATTCCTATGAGCGTGCTAAAGTGCTCCTAAAGTCCCGTGCTAAAGAGCACAAAAATCTTGCCGAGGCTTTACTGCAGTATGAGACGTTGGATGCCAAAGAGATCCAGTTGGTCTTGGAGGGAAAGGCATTAGAGGGTCACGGCAGATGAAGGTCACCAGGACCGTCAGACAGCAGGGAAAGGACAATGGAACCATAAAAGACATAAATGTACATATGCAACCAAGAGCTTGGTAGGCCGACTCTCCCCATTGCTAAAAATGTATTGTTTTTTTGTTTTTTTTGTGTGTTTTTTTGAGCCAGATCTCTGAAATTAGTTTCAATTTTACATGCAAATAAGGAAGGTGTAACACAAACCCCCAAAAAAAATCCTTGGGATTTTTGGGATTGGGATGTGAGAATTCAACTCATTTAGTATTCAGTGTTTTCTGTACCATTAAGTGTAGATTCTGCCTTATTTGAAGCTGGTTTTTAATAAATCCTTAAGCTGTAAGTGATAGTCCAGTTTACTATAAAGTCAGGAACAAGTCACTGTTCAGCATTTTGACCCAGTTGTCTGAGCCAGGCTAAGTATGTTTCATGGTGGCCTTTGAGAAATGTAAGGGAATGTATTTTCTCACTGAGGGGCTGTGGAATGTCTCAAAGCACTTTGGTACTGGAACATTGTTTGTTTATGTTATACATATCATATCTGCTTGTGAACTGTTGCTTCAGAATACCTTTAGTCACAGACCAGAACCCTAGTATTCTTTCTGACAAGATGTTTCCTAGATCAGTGATCCGTGAACTCCTGTAGTTCATGCTCTGTTTCTGCACTTTCATGAGCTGCACAAGATTTTTATACCATCTGGAATATAACATGTCATATTATAGGTTTAAATGCTTCCTGTCTTCCATCAATTTAATTATACATGCCAATCATAAGACAAAAGGAAGACCGAAATTCAATATTCATTCAGATTTTATGTTTGACGCTCGTTTCTCGGGTTCCAGTGGTCACATTGGGTTTATTCCTCTTTATTCTACATATTTATTCATGTACAGTAACAGTCTATGCCTCCATGTATGTTTGCCTTTTACCCAAGCTCATTTTAGTTGTGTACATACGGTATATATTTATAATCAATAAAACTGAAAACAAAATCATTGTGTATATAAGTGTATAAATTGATTTTTAGTCTGATTTTGCCTGGTTTGTAATTAAAATTATTTTTCAGTTATTACTATTGCACATTTAATAATGAACAGGGCTGAACTGAATAAAGGAAACATAATAAAACTCTGTTTAATTGTTATTTGCATGTACTGTGACTACCATATCATTTTACACAACCAAACAAATGCAAATTCGATTTTTGTGTTTTATGTTGTTTACTGGTTGCCTACTGACCCAAATTAAAAGAGCCTCTCTAGAATCCACATGATTTAAGGCAGTAGTTATCAACCTTTTGACTCATAAGGCCCCCACATTTTCTGAGACTATATTTGAAGATTCCTTATGCCAATATATTTCTGGTACCTCTTTTGTAATGACAATCTGCTTTTGTTTTGTTTTATTTACATAAACTAGAAGGGAATGTATTAAAATAATTATAAATGAAATGAAAACCTCAAGAACTGAATGTTTTTCAGGGTTCTCACACTCATCACAAATTGCATTTAAAGAGCAGGTTCTATCTAAAACATTTTAGAGCTTGAAATAACTAAATCATTTCAGATTTCCATGATTTTTAAAAAAAGATTTTGCTAATTTACATAACTTTTCCAGGTCTAGAAATCGCACTTTTAAAATTCCCCATCTTAGCAAATCTTTGGGATGTGCTGGACTCTTGCACTGTCAAAACAAGATCTTAACCAAACATTGATGGAAATAACTTCACAACTTTTCCATCAAGAGGTGCATCAGCTTTTGGTCAAGATCTTCTATTGACAATGCAAGAGTCCAACACTGTAAAGTCTCCTCCAGCACATTCCAAAGACTTTTAATGTGAAAATTGTTCAAAATGAAAATGAAATCTGCTTACTGTTTGCAACAAACACTTATAGTTTAATTTTACAATTATATGGAAAAATTCTGTTTAATATTTAAAGTCATTGCTGCTGTCACTTGTGGCAAAGTCCAGAGAAAGTTAGAAATACTGGAATAAAAGCAATACCATGAAGCAGGCCGAAAGTAATGACTAGCGACATGATGTTGAAGAGCGTTCTGAATATGTAGCTTGTGGAAGCTGAAAGTACCACCACACCCACAATTGTAGAAAGAGCCCCTTGAAGTATGGGGTAGCCCAGGTGCGTCAGTGCCTCCACAACTCTCTCGTTCACATCAGACTTAGTACTGGACACAAACGTGTAGGAGATATGAGCAGAGAAGTCCACGGAGAAGCCGATGCTAATGACCAAGTTTATCATGGAGATTGAATCAAGGCTGATGTTTAGCAGTGCCATGAAGCCGGTGACTCCCAAAATGACTGAAGCGATTGCAAAGGCCACCCACAAGGCACAAAGAGGATTTGGAATCAGCACAAGAGAGATGGCCAGCATTACTGCGGTTGCCACCGTGACGGTCTGAAGAGTGACATGCCCTATTACAGTATACTGATCGTGGTATATGAACGCTGGATGGTAGACCAACAACGGACACGAGCAGCTCTCTCCTGTCTTCCGTAGTGAGTTCAACATGTTCTTCTCTGTGGAGTTCTGAGCAGTTGTCTGAAGAAACAGACGTGAAGCAGCTATGTCATTATTGGTTATGTTGACATCCTGTTTGAGCATTGGATGGTGGTCCAGGAACTCATACAGATGTGTTTTAAATGTAGCTTCTGTGCTGATGTTACTACCGTGTTCCTCTGCATACTTTTCGAAGGAATGAAGCCAAGATGGCGACAAGTTCTTGACAAAATCCAGCTCCTGAAATTGCATAATACAAGACTCAAGTTGATTGCGCTCATTCTCCTCCCAATATGAAAATGTGCCGTTGATGGCTAACATTACATTTGGACCATGATAATGAAAGTATGTCTTCTCAGCCTCATAGTATTGGACGATGTAGGACTTATCAAGTGCTAGGTTCTTGAGATCAATGCCTTCCTTAAGCTGCAGGCAGCCATAAACACTAACAGCAATGTACACTAAGTAGATAAAAACTACTATTGCTTTACTCCAAACTGTTGTCAAAAATGGTCCGTAGTACTTCCTGAAGAACAATGTCATTGGGTTCTCTTCCTCGGTTCCTGTGTCATGATTGTAGAATCCTCCGACACAGCATACAGTGTACGCTTTAGACCGTCCTGGTGGCATCTCCTCTGGGACCTTCATGCAAGTTAACCAGTGTCTGTTTGCCCCCTCCCTTCTGCCATTCAGAGCCAGACATGCTCCAAAGAAAGTGATGTTATAGAAGTAGCAGAACAAGATGGCTGTGCCTGCATACAGACAGAAAGACTGAACGGAGCCAAAGGGGTTACCGTAGCTGAGGTAGAAGGCTAGCACGTCAGTCAGGGTGGTGATAGTAATGGAAATGGCTGCCTCTCTGTAGGTATCAGCCATGCGGTCTGGCACCGTGTCTTGAATGTTGGTTCGTTGCCAGCTGGAGATCATGATAAACATGTCATCGATACCGATTCCTAAAAAACAGTTTCACATCTTGAAATGAAAATGCGTAAATTGTGGAGAATATAAAATGTGGTGCTACATTTGCATTTATGCCTTTTGACCCTTTTATCCAATGTGACTTATAGTGAGTGGGGTAAGATGTGCCACCCAAAAATCTGTCATTATTTACTCACCCTCTTGTTGTTCCAAACCTGTAAGACTTTCTTTCATCTTCAGAACACAAATGAAAGATCTTTTTGATGAAATCAGAGAGCTTTCTGTACCTCCATTGACAGGTACGCAACTACCACTTTGAAATTTTCTGAAGAGACTTGAACGCTTTATATGATGAACAAATTGAATTTAGGCTTTTATTCACATATAAACATTGATCAACGCATACATCAGTTATGGTAAATGGAAGCTCAAGCATGTTAGCTTGACGTGCAAGAACCAATTGAGTTTCCTTCTCGCGTTATGCATCACGTTTGAGCTTCCACAAGAACCAATGACATGCATTCTTGTGTTACGCAGCACATTTGAGCTTCAGCAAGATCCAATGAGGTTCATCGTTGTGTGTTATGCAGCATGTTTGAGCTTCAGCAAGAACCAATCAGTTTCCTTCTCGTGTTACGCAGCACGTTTGAGCTTCCACAAGAACCAATGAGGTGCATTCTTGTGTTACGCAGCACGTTTGAGTTTCCACAAGAACCAATGAGGTGCATTCTTGTGTTAAGCAGCACGTTTGAGCTTCTACAAGAACCAATGAGGTTCATTTTCTTGTTACACAGCACGTTTGAGCTTCCGCAAGAACCAATGAGATTCGTTCTCGTGTGTTACGCAGCACTTTTGAGCTTTAGCAACCAATGAGGTTCATTCTCGTGTTATGCAGTACGTTTGAGCTTCAGCAAGAACCAGTGAGGTTCATTCTCTTGTTACGCAGTACGTTTGAGCTTGTGCAAGAGCCAGTGAGGTTCATTCTTGTGTTACGCAGCACGTTTGAGCTTCCACAAGAACTGATGAGGTTCGTTCTTGTGGGTAACGCAGCATGTTTGAGCGTCCGCAAGAACCAATGAAATTTGTTCTTGTGTTACCCAGCACATTTGCGTTTCCGCAAGAACCAATGAGGTTCATTCTTGTGTTACGCAGCACGTTTGCGCTTCCAACAGAACCAATGAGGTTCATTCTTCTGTGTTACGCAGGACATTTGAGCTTACACAAGAACCAATGAGATTCATTCTTGTGTTTTGCAGCATAAAAAAACACTGAGGTTTGTTCTCGTGCACCAAGCAGGTTCGTTTGAGTTTCTGTTTATGTTCGCTGATCAATGTTTATATGTGAATAAAATTCAATCTGTTCATCATATAAAGTGATCGAGTGTCTTCAGAAAATTTGGTGTAAGCCACTGAATTCAAATGGATTAGTTTGACGATCTTTTGAAGTGTCAAAGTGGTAGTTGCGTAGCTGTCACTTTGTCCTTTGGGTAAAGTGTGTCAGATGTTTTTGTATAAGCTATACCAGTGGGTCATGTAATAGTGATAGTGAGCTTCGCCTCCAAATACCGGAAATACTATTACAAATATTCTAACAAAAGTTAAAAGGTTGTTTCACAGTCAAATATTCACAGTGCAATATACACTCACCTAAAGGATTATTAGGAACACCATAGTAATACTGTGTTTGACCCCTTTCACCTTCAGAACTGCCTTAATTCTACGTGGCATTGATTCAACAAGGTGCTGAAAGCATTCTTTAGAAATGTTGGCCCATATTGATAGGATAGCATCTTGCAGTTGATGGAGATTTGTGGGATGCACATCCAGGGCACAAAGCTCCCGTTCCACCACATCCCAAAGATGCTCTATTGGGTTGAGATCTGATGACTGTGTGGGCCATTGTAGTACAGTGAACTCATTGTCATGTTCAAGAAACCAATTTGAAATTATTCAAGCTTTGTGGTGCATTATCCTGCTGGAAGTAGCCATCAGAGAATGGGTACATGGTGGTCATAAAGGGATGGACATGGTTAGAAACAATGCTCAGGTAGGCCATGGCATTTAAACGATGCCCAGTTGGCACTAAGGGGCCTAAAGTGTGCCAAGAAAACATCCCCCACACCATTACACCACCACCACCAGCCTGCACAGTGGTAACAAGGCATGATGGATCCATGTTCTCATTCTGTTTACGCCAAATTCTGACTCTACCATCTGAATGTCTCAACAGAAATCGAGACTCATCAGACCAGGCAACATTTTTCCAGTCTTCAACTGTCCAATTTTGGTGAGCTCCTGCAAATTGTAGCCTCTTATTCCTATTTGTAGTGGAGATGAGTGGTACCCGGGTGGGGTCTTCTGCTGTTGTAGCCCATCCGCCTCAAGGTTGTGCGTGTTGTGGCTTCACAAATGCTTTGCTGCATACCTCGGTTGTAAGGAATGGTTATTTCAGTCGGCCCATTCTCCTCTGACCTCTAGCATCAACAAGGCATTTTTGCCCACAGGAATGCCGCATACTGGATGTTTTTCCCTTTTCACACCATTCTTTGTAAACCCTAGAAATGGTTGTGCGTGAAAATCCCAGTAACGGAGCAGATTGTGAAATACTCAGACCGGCCCGTCTGGCACCAACAACCATGCCACGCTCAAAACTGCTTAAATCACCTTTCTTTCCCATTCTGACATTCAGCTTGGAGTTCAGGAGATTGTCTTGACCAGGACCACACCCCTAAATGCATTGAAGCAACTGCCATGTGATTGGTTGATTAGATAATTGCATTCATGAGAAATTGAACAGGTGTTCCTAATAATCCTTTAGGCGAGTGTAAAATAGAGAATAAAAACCAAATAATGTTCACCAAAAATAAGACTAATGGATTACTAAACAGTTATTTCATGTTTATTTGTTTTTTACTGAAATGTAATTAATTTAATCACTTAGGCCAATTCCCCAATTGGTCAACTTACCCAATTGACAAGACACAGTTTAACTCTAACATGGGCAAGTCATATTTCCAGGGCCCTATGTTATAGATGCTTTTACAGTGGCACAACTTATCTCACTATCCATTTTTAATTAGTACATCTGTTACCTAGGGAAAACATTCAACCTTGCCATTGCTAGAGCCATGCTGTACCAGATGTAGAGTCTAATCAGTTCAAAATAGTTAAGATAAACATTTCAGAATGGATACAGTATATCTTACCAAGAATCAGGAATGGAGAAGATGCCACAGTAATAACGAATGGCACATTCATGAGTAACAGCAGCCCGAAGCTGGACAGCACTGCTTGAGCAGTGGAAAAAACGCCAAGAGACGCCACCCACGCTTTATTCCTCACATTGTCAAACCTGTTGAGTGAAATGAAACAATGTATAGCTTTTTGCAATCAACATAAGACTTGCAATATATGAAATATATTTTAGTTCATGAAATAAAATACACAGGGTATTACACAAACCTCAGGCAAGATATTATTGAAAATGAAATGGCAAGAAAGTAAGTAATTGCAAAAAGTTCAGTGACAGATAGAGTACTCTTCTCAAACTCCTGTTGTCTTGACATGGAGGTGAAGTAGGATACCTGAGAAGAAAAAAATATCATTAAAACCTTTCATTTAAGTCAAGTCATCTTTATTTATATAGCATTTTATACTATACAGATTGTTTCAAAGCAGCATCACAGTGATAACAGGAAAATGATGCATTTGTGTTGATTCAGTTCCGTTCGCTTGTAAAAATCATTAGTTCATTTCATCTATAAAGCAGTTCTGCAAAAAACGATGCCATCATCCAGCTCAGTTCAGTTCTCATACAACAGCATCAGTACAGTCTGATCAATGATACTGTTAAATATGAAGTGTCACTTACTGAAAAATCATTGATTATACTAAGAATCACAGTATGTGAACCCCCCAAAATACAAAATTAATGTGTGAATGCCCAAACCAATTGGCATTTATTATAAAGATAGCCCACCACAAAAACATTTCACAAAAAGGTTGCAGATGCCATTTGATTTTATATGATGTTGACGCAATGCAATTCATATGTGTGAAGTGTCTCCTTTTTAGTGCAGCTATATAGGGTTAAGTACTTTGTGCGATTATGCAAAAAATATTTGGTAACACTTTATTTTAAGGTGACGCCATTACATGTTACTACACTATAGTAATTACAGTAAATTAAGCATAAATACAAGTAACTAACCATAAACCAAACCCTAACCGTAACAGTAAGTAGCCTACACTACATGTAGTGTTAATATTACGTACTCAGTACTTAAGTATATTGAAACTGTCACCTTAAAATGAAGTGTAATCAAATATGTGTTCCATAATTTAAACCATTTTTCAGATTTCAGATATTACCCAATTAATAAGAGGCTACAATTTGCACAAGCTCACCAAAAAACCAAGTTTTGTTTTTATTGAATGTGTAGGTTTGAATTTAATTCATTGGAAAATTCAAAACTGGCAAAAATAAAATGACACATTGGTCACACAGACTACAAAAACACTTACTTCTACTTACTTCTGTTACAGAGGTCGTTACATTCGAGAGCAAGTCTATCACCTCTTGAAGCCAGACATCTCCCAGTGTATTATTGCTCTCTTTGAGATAATAGAAAAGTCTCATTGCTTTGGCACTTCGAACAGCTCCATTGTGATCCACCTCCACCTCACTGATGAGATTTCCCATGTGGAGACATTTGAATTCGGACGGGCAGTACTCGGGATACGTTATGTTGACAAAATGAATGTTGCTGGCATTACTGTGTAGAACATCAAGCATTACGTTAGAGTTGCATGTTCCGTTCACAGTTGCGCAAATATCCGAGAACACAAATTGCCGTGCGTCGTATTCTGCGGTGATTCCTCTAACTTGTCCATCGATGCGGATGACCTCCTCTAGTGCGGCAACACTGAGTATGTTTGTCTGACATGAGAATATCAAAGATGCAAAAACCCCGTCAGTGTTTAATCGTATAATTGAAAACTGTGAGTCAGTCTGTGGAAAAGTTTCTTGAAAGAAAAGCCTCTCCACTTTAGCGCGGCCGTTTTTCGGAGTAAACTGCTCCACTATGTCGTTGGATTTCAGGTCGTTCAGAAAGTAAAATCCTCCTCCGAGACCTGCGGACACCGCCAGCGGTAAAGTGACAAACCACCACGGGTGAAGCCCTACGAATTTACCGAGACTTTCAAAACACACCCGGATGGGCTTTTCTATGCAGTCTGTGGTGTAGGGCACCATGATTACTGAAGAGCTGTGCACTCATCTGCACATCTGTGGCGAGGAGATGTGCGCTGGAACATATAGGCATGCATGATATCAAAAGAGCAGGTCATATTTCTCCAAAGCTCTTATACAGGACACAAAGGATCTCTTCAGCCTTTGTCTTTTGATAGCTTGATAACTATTCCCACTAGAATAGTTACCCCTCAAACCTATCAATTGACTGAGTTTCTTCTGAAAAGGAACAATTTTCTGAAGCAGTGGTCCAGGTAGCCTACCTCCTGTATATGTGGAGCAATTATAGCTTCAAGTGAAACAATGGACCTCTGAAGTAGCAGACAATGAAAATGGTTAAAGATTCTGAGATTTTCTAAGAGAAATTGGATATTGAAAATGAGAAATAGTATTCTTAAAAATAAGATTTCCTTTCTGCAGGTTAGGCTATAGGCTACAAACCTCAGTGCATGTGCATTTATTAGGACATACACTGTTAAAAATAAAGGCTCCAAGGCATTTTTGCAGCAAAGGCCCTGTATACGTGTGTGTGTGTGTGTGTTTTTGGATGACACTAAATACAGGTGTAAACAGTTTTGAGCATGTCTTCTGCCACTTTTAGAGGTAGTCGAAAACGCATTTGACCGGACTGCTTTCGTAAACGTAAACGCTCATGTGGTCGAATGCGTTCGACTGACCTACTCTACTGACCTGATGAGTAAACATTATGGGAAGCTTGCTAGCCAGACGGAATTTAAATGTTGTCGACTGAAGACCCAATTTTGGTTTAAAGACGAAACCGTTCCAAGCACAATGTTTTTTCACCATTCCTGATTTCTAACACACACAGAGTTTGGCGTGGGCTGTCAGAGCAGAAAGGAAAGCTAATGCTCTCTCTGTTCGTTTTTCCGTTGTCTCTGGGCACATTCATATGTAAATTGCGTGAGCTTATTTTACGTGACCATTAGATCGAAATATCTGAAGAAGAACATTTATCCGCCCATAGACCCTCCCCTTGAAGAAATCAGGACAGAAGTGGTGGAAAAGAGATTGGATTAAAACACCAGGTGTAAACGGAAATGTGTCTGCCTCATCTACTTGTGATCCGATCGACCAAAACGCATTCTTAATACCAAGTGTAAACATTTGGTATTTTTTTTTATAATCCGAAGAAGCCTTTTCCACTATAAAAAAATCTTTCGTGATGTGGAAAGTTGTTAAGTTTCAACCATGTCAACAAAGAACCTTTATTTTTAAGAGTGTAAGGAAGCATGCATTTTTAACTAAAATGTGACCAAAAAGTATATTAAAAAAATGAAGATTTATAATGTATTGTGTTCAGTATGAAATGTACAGAATCTTAAATATAGTCACTAATGTTCACTAATGACACTAATGTTCAGATGTCCATAGTCCAGCCCTGCTATCAGAGAGAGAGAGAGAGAGAGAGAGAGAGAGAGAGAGAAAGATGAAGTTTGCTCACTATGACCTGAACTCTGCAGTAGATAGCTACTGCATTTCCTTGCCTTGTGAAAAAGTACACTTTAGCATTTAAAAAGAGTACTTATTACAGAAACAGTATACACTAAAATAATATAAAGTGTGAACTAAATGCAATGTTTTTGGACATGTTATTAGCAATTAAATGAAGATTTATTATAGTTTAAATTTATAGTAAATGCAATTAGTTGAACATAAGAGTGCTATTTTGACATACTTCAGTACATGTTTATACACTGAAAAAAAAAATTATTTGTACTGCTTGTTCAAATTGCTTAATTAAAATGAGCTAAAGCAACACAATTGCTATACATTTTGTTCTAACATAATTTGATTGTGTTCATTCCACTTAATTACAAGTCAAATTGAAGTTTATTTAATCTGTTTGTGTTGAAATTACATGAATGATTTATGTTGCATTAAAACTGGGTGGGGCTTGTTAGTTCCCACCATGCTTTGCATATGGCTAAATCAAGAGAGAGTAAATGTTGTTATTTGATATTTTTATGTATTTTTGAGCAAGATGAAAAACGGGGGGAGACTTGATTGTGTTTAATATTCAATTATGTATTATTAGAAAAATTTAAATTACAGTGGGTTACCAGTGTGGAGAAGAGTGGGGCATTTGCTTAGGCTGTGGACTTAAACAACGGATGTCATTATGGCTTTGTTGAAAGTGCTTTTAATGCGTAGAATTTAAGATGCTAATGTGTGCTTTTGCTAGCTAAAAGTTTGTCAACTAGTTAGTGCAGTATTATAATTCAGTTGTGTAACATTAAAATATATGAAATTGAAGTGGATGAATGAATATATACAATTAAATGCCTGAATCATGCCAGGGAGCCATATAAAATGGCTTTGAGACTACTTAATTGGGTCACTTAAAATGTATCCCATTCAGTATCCCATGATTTTGAAGTTACATGAACAAATTATGTTTGATTAACTTAATTGAATCATGTGGGACCGATGTACACAATTAAATCATGTAAATCCAACACACTTTTTTTTTCAGTGTAGTAATAGGTGCACTAACTTTTGACACTAAACATTTATAAACTAAAAAATGTAATGTAATTTCTATTGAAACTTCTATATACATTTAATTAAGCATTTGTAATGATGAAGTTGCATTTTTTTACAATATACAAACCCGATTCCAAAAAAGTTGGGACACTGTACAAATTGTGAATAAAAACAGAATGCAATGATGTGGGAGTTTCAAATTTCAATATTTTATTCAGAATACAACATAGATGACATATCAAATGTTTGAGAAAATTTATCATTTTAAGGGAAAAATAAGTTGAGTTTAAATTTCATGGCATCAACACATCTCAAAAAAGTTGGGACAAGGCCATGTTTACCACTGTGTGGCATCCTCTCTTCTTTTTATAACAGCCTGCAAACGTCTGGGGACTGAGGAGACAAGTTGCTCAAGTTTAGGAATAGGAATGTCCCATTCTTGTCTAATACAGGCTTCTAGTTGCTCAACTGTACATTTTGTGTATAGTGCTTAATGTGTATATTCTGTGTACAGTGCTTAATGTGTATAGTGCTTAATGTGTATATTCTGTGTACAGTGCTTAATGCGTATAGTGCTTAATGTGTATATTCTGTGTATTGTGTTTGTGTATAGGGTCTAATGTGTATATATCTGTGTATAGTGTTTAATGTGTATAGTGTCTAATGTGTATAGTGTCTAATGTGTATAGTGTTTAACGTGGTGCTAACTGTATGCATGTACTTTCAGAGTATAATGTGTAATGTAGTACTGACTGTAAGTATGTCCAATAGTACACTGTGTGTACTAACTATATGTATGTGCACATTGCACTTTTTTCTGTTTTTACCTGCTTAAGGTTGTATGGTTATGTTAACTGTTACTGCAATTGTCTGGAGCACGCTCCCAAGAATTTCACTCTCCAAGGCACATGTGCTTTGGTGATGTGACAATAAAACTGACTTGACTTGACTTGACTTGACTGTCTTAGGTCTTCCTTTGTCGCATCTTCCTCTTTATGATGCACCAAATGTTTTCTATGGGTGAAAGATCTGGACTGCAGGTTGGCCATTTCAGTACCCGGATCCTTCTACGCAGCCATGATGTTGTAATTGATGCAGTATGTGGTCTGGCATTGTCATGTTGGAAAATGCAAGGTCTTCCTTGAAAGAGACGACATCTGGATGGGAGCATATGTTGTTCTAGAACTTGGATATACCTTTCAGCATTGATGCTGCCTTTCCAGATGTGTAAGCTGCCCATGCCACACGCACTCATGCAAATTCTTTTTTGACCTATATGAGCCCATGTTGTGATTTCCATTACAGTAGCATTCCTGTATGTGATGCAGTGCCGTCTAAGGGCCCGAAGATCACGGGCATCCAGTATGGTTTTCCGGCCTTGACCCTTACGCACAGAGATTGTTCCAGATTCTCTGAATCTTTGGATGATATTATACACTGTAGATGATGATAACTTCAGACTCTTTCCAATTTTTCTCTGAGAAACTCCTTTCTGATATTGCTCCACTATTTTTGGCCGCAGCATTGGGGGAATTGGTGATCCTCTGCCCATCTTGACTTCTGAGAGACACTGCCACTCTGAGAGGCTCTTTTTATACCCAATCATGTTGCCAATTGACCTAATAAGTTGCAAATTGGTCTTCCAGCTGTTCCTTATATGTACATTTAACTTTTCAGGCCTCTTATTACTACCTGTCCCAACTTTTTTGGAATGTGTAGCTCTCATGAAATCCAAAATGAGCCAATATTTGGCATGATATTTCAAAATGTCTCACTTTCAACATTTGATATGTTATCTATATTCTACTGTGAATAAAATATAAGTTTATAAGATTTGTAAATTATTGCATTCCTTTTTTGTTCACAGTTTGTACAGTATCCCAACTTTTTGGAATCGGGTTTGTACACTAAAATTATTTTAATCTAATAATCTAATCATTTTAATTTAATAATTATAATTAAGTGCTTTAATAACACATTAAAATCTGTGTACTTTAAAGCATGACAAAATATTATTAAAACAATGGTTTGAATTTACTTATTTTGACATTATTTCAAAGTGCACTTTTTGCAAAGTGTACATAAGACAGTCATGAAAGTGTAGGTATTTAAGTATACTTAAGTAGCCTTTTATTTCATTGGCGTTTCATGTTTATGGTGACTTTCCATAGGCATAAGGATTTTTATACTGTACAAACTGTATATTTGGTCCCCTAAATACCCATCACACAAAACTTTCAGAATTTTTACATTTTCAATAAAAACTAATTATGTATGATTTATAAGCTGTTTTCCTCATCAGGACCAAAAAATGTCACCACAAGGACAAGGATCTTGGATATTTTGCCATCTTTGTGAGGACATTTTTCCCCTATAACATAGGGTTTACCAGAACCACAAATGATCTTCTCCATTTCAAAAAAATTTAGAAGGCTTATTATTAGTATCAGTAGGCTATATTAAAGGCTCTATGTAGGTTTTTGAATCTACTAAAGCATAAAAATACCATAATATGTTTGCAGATATTTAAGAAACATGCTAAGTTAACATAATTGTTTATCTGAAAAACAATGCTATAGTCAATTATTCTCCTGTGAAAATGTGCGTTCCGTGTCGGAACTTCTGTCTTTGTTATGTTCTGTGTAACACGCCCACTGTCAGTTTATCCAATTGTATTTCAGCAACCCGGTTTGCCAGTTGACGGCAAACACGGCGTATTTAATTTCAGTTTAGTCCAGTTATGGAACGTGCCAAATGAAAGGGGTCCGACTCAGAGAGCGAACATTCCTGTCCTAAAAAACTTGGCATCCATCCAAAAAACTGTATGATCCATCCGCTGTTATATCCTTTATAGGTATCTGCTACTCCCAAGCAGCCGCAACAAGAAATGTAGTTTTAAGACTTTTTTTGTGTAAAGATCAAATCTGTGGTTTATTTATAAAGAGAGTGCCTATTTGAATATTTTATCTGCCGTTTTCGGAGTTGTGAGATCCAGTCGATCAGCAGGCGCTCAGCGCTTATTAACCCCAGTGAGAGCAGCCTTTCCTCGGCTAGTCCTTCTGACGTTTTGCCGCTGGCTCTGATGTCTCTGTAGTGGTTACATGTGATATAATTCGTCTTGTATATGTAACGGGCGATCTTTGCTCTCATGGATCTATAATTTGTTCCCTGGCAAATAATTTAGGCTGAGGGCAAAGTGAAGTTTCATTACTTTATATTTTTAGGCTATTTAACTTTGCGTTATCGTTGTTTGACTGAATTGTTTGATTTATTTCTTGTGTAGCTTCTTATATCTTTTACTTATACTTTTATAATGGCTATTATTGATCATACATAAACTTACATTTAACAAAAAGAGACTGGGTTGTGTTTTATTTAATTTTATTACAGTGATAATCATATATGCACACTTGTCTGAACCACATATTAATATGTTTAATATTGTTTTAAATGTAAATTAAAAGAGGCAGGGTTGTGTTTTCTGACATATTTCGTTTTATTGTAGGCTAAAATACTGTCCCTAGCCACTTCTTCCAGCTCTTCCGGGGGAACCCCGAGGCGTTCCCAGGCTAGTCGGGAGGCATAATTCCTCCAACGTGTCCTAGGTCTTCCCAGAGGCCTCCTCCCAGTGGGACATGCCTGGAACACCTCCCCGGGAATGCGTCCAGGAGGCATCCGAAATAGATGCCCGAGCCACCTCAACTGGCTCCTCTCGATGTGGAGGAGCAACAGCTCTACTCTGAGCTCCTCCCGAGTAACCGAGCTTCTCACCCTATCTCTAAGGGAGCGCCCAGACGAATGGCATTAAAGGTGCACTATATAACTTTTTTGTCCGCTAGAGGTCGCCTATTCAAAACAAAGGCGTAGTTTGATGACGCCAAATTTGACCGCAGAATCTTGGGACATGTGGTCTTCACCTCACAGCTGGTGGAAAAGAATCGGGATAGGACTCGGGCAGAAATCATGATCATGGATGCGATTATTACTGTAGTAGCGAAGCGACTACAGCGATTTGTCTGGAGCGTTTGTTAATAGGATGAACGCAACATACACCTCGCGAGCAACGGGACTTTTATTTTGCCACAGTCGCCGGCGCCATTTCCGCTTTTCTGGTCATGAGTATGAGGTAACGCATCTCTGTTTATCATATTAGATACATCTGAGTGTGTTGAAAATTATGTTATGACGTTACTCTGTGCGTTCGCTCAGCGGCTGCTATGACACTTGTTGCACACTGCAGTGAGAGTAAAGCGTTTCTGCTAAATAAAACCAGAAGAGTAACGCAGATATGACGCAATTGACAGGCGATTCCCTCACACGGTCTGGTTCCTTGGTTAAAATAGCAATTTCCTCACGATTTACAAATAGTTGAAAACATTTGGGCGACTCCCTCACACAGTCTGGTTCCTTGGTTAAAATAGCAATTTCCTCATGATTTACAAATAGTTGAAAACATTTGGGCAACTCCCTCACACGTCCTGGTTCCTTGGTTAAAATAGCAATTTCCTCACGATTTATAACACTGGCCTAGTGGCTTTTGGATATTTTACTGAAAAAAGGTTACATAGTGCACCTTTAAGTTTTGACGGAAATCGATCCAAGGTTCGAATCCATCTTTTCCCATCACATATCATATCGGAAAGGCATTTATTTTCAATAAAAATGAAGAAAATATTAGAAAAGTGGAAATAAAGCGTCTAACGTGTTTAATAATAAGTGTTTATTGGTTAGGGGTAGGTAAAAAGACGTGCTGAATTAGAGACGATAAAAGTGAGTGGGTCCAATATCATTGGTCGTAAAAAGTGGGTGGGTCTTGTCCCACCCACACACAGTGGTTCTGACGGCCATGATAGATAACCGGCACCTTCTCCACTTTCAGGTCTTGCTACTCGCTTGTCATTGGTCAGCTGTCAAAAAGGCGCTTGACGTAAGGCGTTTTTATCAGAAAAGTACGCTCTGAGCTGCAGTAAAAGACGTCGGCATTGGCATTTAAAAAAGCACTCATGAAAACACGGTTTACTCCATAGGATTATAATGTAAAACAGACGCTGACAGCTTCAAAAAAGACGTCAAGTGTGAACGCTGCATTCCATTGTCAGGTGCGCTCGTTCCTGCTGGTGGCGTCAATCTGGCAACCTGCGTGTGCTTCAAGTCTGAGGAGGAGGAGGCTGGTTGAAAAAATATTTTAAATTTGAATTGCAAATATTTTGAATTTGAATTGCAATACCTAGTTCAACCACTGGGTGTCCATCCTACATAAAGCCCCTTTAAATTTTTAATAACAATAAAAATAAATGTTCTAACAGGGTAACCAACCAGTCTATATTAATAGACATTTATTTCACCTTGTACACATGCGTATCAATCAATATGATCAAATGCTGACTGCCAATATTGTTGAGAATTTAGGATTTATTTTGTCAGTAAATTCTTCATGACTAGTTATTCCATTTCTCCTATCTCTAAGGCATACAATATAAGCATACAAAAAAAAAAAAAAAAAAAAAAAAAAACATTAAAACAGGGCACACCATAGTCTATTTTAATAGGCATTTATATCACCTTGAATGTTGTGCAATACTTTTTGGTAAGCGTGAATATCAGTAAATGCAATCAAATACTGACTGCCAATAGGCTATGTTATAGAGGTAAGATTCCTCAGTAAATTCCTCATGATTAGTTATTCCTCTTCATGAACTAAAAGTAGCCTAGTCCCAGTGTCTTCTGTCAAATTTTATTTCAACAGTTTTGCTTGGAGTTTTTGCTTACGCAACATCTAACTTGATCCCCGTGACGTCACGCCCCAGTCGGAAGTTCCAGCGCAGCAACAGAAGCAGCGAACGCGACTTAAACCAGTTTTAGTGTAAACAACAGCCCGAACATGGACGACGACGTGTTAACGACTCTAAAGATTTTAATTATCGGAGAAAGTGGTGTCGGTAAATCAAGGTGAGGTCTGAATGTGCTGTGTTTTGTTTGGCTTGGCTTATTCTCGTCCTTACAGTAGGATGAGTTGTTAAATAGCATTAGCCTCGTCAGAACGAGCAACAAGCTCCGCTAAACTAACGCCGACTCTCTTGTCTACAGTGGCCAGACTTTGCCAATTCAATTCAGCCATTAAACTTTACCTGTAAATGTTGTTTTTAGCTTAAAAACAGAAGAGAAAGTGGCACAGTGACTCCCCTCGTGGTATTTTAAGATGAGACGTTGATTTCATTCTTAGCTAAATTGCTAGCATTACATTAGTAAATCATAGGGATTTATTGTTTTGACTTTTTAAAATACGCTGGTAATGAATACTTTGTATAGTGTTACTGTTGTCGCATCCCTTTTAAATATTTAATAGGAGCAGAGCAGCAGTGTTAGCTGGCAGCTGTTCCTGTAGCAGTCATGCTATATCTCCTCTAGAAATACATACAGGCCTTAGACTGAGTTTATAGAGGGGACAAATACTTACTATATGAACAGATAGCACTTCAAACATGCCTATTTATGATGACAAAGTGATTTAGCTAAATTGGTGTCCGAAGTAAATGTCAGCTTCATTATTGAATTTGACACATTTCCAAGAAAAGAAAATGTAGTTGTATAAGAACATTAATATGAGAAACCTAATACTTCATTACAACAATTCTTTGTCATTTTAACGCCAACTTCTCCGTTCTGTCCACAGTTTGCTCCTGCGCTTCACAGATGACACCTTCGACCCAGAATTAGCTGCAACCATTGGTGAGTCACATATGTATGAGTGCTTGTGAATATTACAGATAATAACCACACATTGTTAACATGCCTGCAATCAGTTAATGCTCAACTAATGAGCTTAGAAGCTAAATCTTACTGAGCAATGAAGTCTTGTTATTAGAATTGTTCAGTTTTACCTCCAATTTAGTAATTTAATCCTTGTTGAAATAGAGCATACTTTAAAATACAAATTTGACATTTTTTCATTGATTTGATTTAGGTGTGGACTTTAAAGTGAAAACTATTGCAATAGATGGCAACCGTGCAAAGCTGGCCATATGGGTAAGTAATGTATGTCTTAGAGGAATTTTTTAAATGCATAGGCGTAATTTACGGGTGGACATGTCCCCACCACTTTTTGCCAGGGTCGATATTGTCCCCACCACTTTTTGCTCGTGAAGACGTGAAGAATCTTGGGACTAACAACATTGTATTCTAGTAGATGTACAGATGAAAATATCACATTGAATGTGAGTTCTATGTCAGTAAATTAAACTCAATATACTATTGAAATTGCTTTCTGGACATCGTAATGTTTTTTGTTTTTTTTGTGCACACATACATGCACAAACACACACTCCTGTCCCAAAATCTAAATTACACCAATGTATAAATGCTTTACATTTGGTAAACACTCAAAAAAGGGATGTGGTTGTTCAAATGTGTAATATTTTTAGTATTGTTTGTCATGTCCACTGCTGTTACAATTGTCTATTCCATTCCACTAGATGTCACTATCACACTTTGTAGAATTAAAGGGATGGTTCACCCAAAAATGAAAATTCTGTCATAATTTACTCGCCCTCAAGTTGTTCCAAACCTGTAAGAGTTTCATATATATATATATATATATATATATATATATATATATATATATATATATATATATATATATATATATATATATATATATATATATATAAATAATAATTATACACACACACACAAAAACAAAAGAATATGTTGGTAATCAAACAGTTGATGGTAGCCATTGATTTCTCAAGATTCAAGAGTTTTATTTGTCACATACACAGTTATATACAGAATATTTCTATTGTAGGAAGAAAAAAATACTATGAAAGTCATTGGTTACCATCAACTGTCTGGTTGCAAACGTTCTTTAAAAGATATTTTGTGTTCAACAGAAGAATAATGTTGACAGAATTTTCATTGTTGGGTGAACTATCCCTTTAAGTGTCACAGATCACTTTTTAGAAAGCTTCTGAAATCCTCATGAACTTCTGTTTTAGGACACGGCGGGTCAGGAGAGGTTCAGAACTCTAACACCAAGCTACTACAGAGGAGCCCAGGGTGTCATTTTGGGTTTGTTTTTTACATAATTGATTTTATCATTTATTATTACACACCGCTCTCTGGAATATTCTGGAAAGTTCTGCAGGCAGATATTTTGTATAATGACAGATTTCCTACATAGCTGTGCTAGTTTCATATCTCCTTTTTGCGTGATAAAATAATTTCGGACCCACTTTATATTAACTGGCCTTAACTTCTATGTACTAACATTTAAATGAATCATTTGATCCAATGCACTTATTGTGTTCATACATGTTTTTACATTGTACTTACATTTAAAAAAATACCTGCATGACATCTGTAATTAATTTCTGTAGTTACATTTATAATTACACTGTTGACACTTCCCTTACACCTAACCCTACTCTTAAACTTACCCATACCACCACACCTGTCCCTAACTTTACCCGTATCCCACCTCAATATCAGCAAAAGTGTTTTGCATTACAATATGAACACAATAAGTACACTGTACTTATTTTTTTATGTAAGTACATGGTAGTTAAGACCACCGAATATAAAGTGGGGCCATCATTTCCACATAATTAAATTTTCTTGCCTATTTATTTGGTAAGTAGCCATGTAAGAAGTAGAATAATGTAGTTAGGGGTGGTCATTATTGCAAAACCTCATCATGTTTTAGGTATTAACACTCAAAACCTCAAAAGTTGCTGAATGTGAAATTTACAGTGTTATGATTTTCTCTTCTCTTAGTGTATGATGTTACAAGGCGGGACACATTCACAAAGCTTGAGAACTGGCTTAACGAGCTGGAGACGTATTGTACACGCAATGACCTGGTTAAAATGCTAGTGGGGAACAAAATTGACAAGGTTTGTTTGATTTAATATTGTGAATGTAAACTTGCTTGATACAATGTTTTGATGTACAGCTGTAAAGGTTGTTAACAGTGTCTTGAAGGGATAAAACATGCTCATGAATGACTTTCTTTTGTGAAAGACAAAAAAAAAGATATTTTGAAAATGGTCTCATTCCCCAAGTTTCATAGACCAGTAAGTAGTATATAGTCACAGACTAAAATGCAGTTTTCTGTTCCGACTTTAATCAAGTTAAGTGTTCAGTTTGGCTTTGAAGTCTGAATAACATATTATTAATAATTATAGTATGTAAACAAACCCTTGATACTTATTTGTCAGCGATTCCAACTGTGATAAAATATGTAATATTGTATGCCAGGGCCTATTTTCTGGCGAAGAGCTGGCACTTAATGAGTTTGCTTAAATAAAAGCAATTAAACACTCAATTGTGAACCTGGACCACAACCAGTCATATGGGTCATTTATTTATTTATTTATTTATTTAGATTTATACCTTATCACCTGAAAGCTGAATAAATAAAATTTCCATTGATGTATTGTTTGTTAGGATATGGCAATATTTGGCTGAGATACAACTATTGGAAAATCTTGAATCTGACGGTGCAAAAAAATCAAAATATTGTGAAAATCGCCTCTAAAGTTATCCAAAAGAGTCCTTAGCAAGGCATATTACTACTACTAATAAATTAGATATATTTACTACGGTAGGAAATGCATAAAATATCTTCATGGAACATGATCTTTACTTAATATCCTAATGATTTTTGGCATAAAAGAAAAATGGATAATTTTGACCCATACAATGTGTTGTTGGCTATTGCCACAAATATGCCCGTGCAACTTATGACTGGTTTTGTGGTCCAGAGTCATAATTTACAATTCTAAGAAAAAAAAAAAACTTTTATTTATTTATTTATTTATTTTTTAAATATTCAGTAAATTCAAATATTGTAGGTATTGTATAAAACATACAGAAGAATATAAAATGCATTAATTATTTAAAACATTTTCTCTGGGTTTTTGAAAAAGGTTAAAACCGTATGACTTGGTTATCTCCCAACCACATGTGAACTCTATTTTTGTACCGTTGTGGAATGTGACCCTAAAGACAAGTGTTGAAGATGCATGTGCTGACATTGGGAGTTTCCTCTACCTTTCTTTTTTAGTTGCTTTGTCTTGGAGTGATTCAGAACTATAATTAGAAAGCCCTCTTTGTTTCAGGACAACCGTGAAGTAGACCGGAACGAAGGCTTGAAGTTTGCACGGAAACACTCTATGCTCTTTATCGGTATGTTTCCTCTTTATCATTATTAATTTAGTCTGCAGCTGTTTTAAATGTTTTGGACGAGTCTCTTAGGATCTTGTTAGTCAGAGGATGTGGATGAGCATGATGGTCTGTCTTTGTCCAACCAATACTGTCCTGCCAGGATTTTCTTTATAATTTCCAAGCCCTTTGATATCAATTACAGACGTCAATATGGCTTACAGTTAGAAAAAGTTAATTTGTGTTGAACAGGTCTTCGAAATAGCCTTTGACTCTTTGTTCTTGGAGAGATCATGGAACATATAAAGTATTTTCTACTTTGCTACTTTGTTCTGCTGAGTGGGATGCCTGGGTACTATATCCCACAATGCAATGTGCTTGACTTGTCCTTCCATTTCCCTCAAAGTGAATGAACCGGAAGTAACATCAGCCATATATGTATATAGTTTAATTAGACTCATTGGCTGCATCCGAAATCGCATACTTCCCTACTATATAGTAGGCGAAAAAGTATCTGGCAAAAGAAGTATGTCTGAATTCACAGTACTTATAAAAGAGTAGGCAAAAAGACCTACTACATCTGGCGAGATTCTGAAGCCATGTCCCATGAGGCCATGGGAGAGGATTTGTGAATGACAGTGATGCGACGCAACTGGCGCTGGTAGGTCATGTGACAAGGGCAACATGGTGAATGTAGTACGTCCAGATTACATGCATACTACACATTCACATTTCTGTGGAAGCTTGTTTCCACCATATATATATATATATATATATATATATATATATATATATCTCATTTAAAAATATCTCTTATCTCACAATTCATACTTTTTTTTTTTTCTTTCTCACAATTGCGTCAGATTGCAAGATATAAACTCGTAATTCTGAGAAAAAGGCAGTCTTTCTTTCCTTAGAATTGGACTTTAACTCTCAATTGCGAGTTTATATCTCACAATTCTGACTTCTTTTCTCACAATTGCGAAGTTATGATGTCAGAATTGCAAGATATACACTCGCAATTCTGAGAAAAAGCATTCTTTCCTCAGAATTGGACTAACTCAATTACGAGATTATATCTCACAATTCTGACTACTATTCTCAGAATTGTGATATAAAATCGTAATTGCAAGTTAAAGTCCAATTGTGAAACACTTTTTTTTTTTTCTTCTCAGAATTCTCAGTGTATATCATGCAATTCTGACTTTATAACTTGCAATTGTGAGGAAAAAGTCATACATTTCACACTATATAGAACATACTTTTTTAGTGTTTGTGAAGTAATTACTTATTCATAATAAGTACCTACTCGAGAGTATTATGCGATTTTTGGATACAGCAAGTATTTGATTTTGAGTGCCAAAAGCTCACATTCTTCACACAAACTTTTCTGAGCTAAATGGATAACACTTTCAGCATGCTGAGGCTGCAGAGGACAGCAATACTGTTTCACATGTTTTTTTTAATTTTTTTTATAGTAGGCAGTATACAGTATATCCAGCACAGTATACTTGTATTTCTTTCTGAATAGCATAGATTAGTCAGATTTGTATAATCCGATTTTGGTGTATAATGGATTTTTCTGTTGATCAGCCCAGTGACCTCTGATGTCATTCTACTTTTACAATCTGATGTCATCATTTCACCTTTATACTCTTAAACTGTGACTGCATCACATAATTCTTCCTTTGAGTCACCAAACCACTTCTCTTAATCTCTCCTGTCCATCTCAACACGTGTGGTGCCATTATCAGAGGCTAGCGCAAAGACGCGGGATGGAGTTCAGTGTGCCTTTGAAGAACTAGTGGAGAAGATCTTGCAGACGCCGGGGCTCTGGGAGAGCAGCGTCCAGAACCACGGTGTCGTGCTGTCCGATCACGAACAGCAGCGTCAGGGTGCCTGTGGGGGCTACTGCTCTCTGGTTTAACATCTCACCTCCACCCAGAACCACAAACTGACATGGAAAGCACCGTTTTCTTTCTTCTGAATGAGAGCTTCCTCTGAGGGGGAACGGTCTGCTCCCTTAGGGCTGGTCAAAGGGACCTTTGCAGTTTGCACACTCTCTGTCTCAGTTGTTGTTGAGTCCCAGTATTCCGTCATGATATTTTCAATTAATGTATCACAGCGCTACATTACCTGTAGCCTATGTAAACCGTTAATGTCAAAGAAGTCCTGTTGAAGGTTACAACCTGAGCATGTTGAAATAGGCCAGATATTATGCCCCCAGCAAGAGGACCGAGCTGACATGCTTCCCCCTCAATGGGAGCAGCACCTTTGACCTGATGTGTGTAGGCCAATGGGATAACAGGAGGGGAGGGGCCAAGAAACGGCGGGATCTGATCAGTGTGTTGAACTCACTCAACATGATAGTCATCAAATGTCCTTTGTACCTGTACTACATTTCATGTGCTTATTGCTTCACATAATCTCTGCTGCTCTCATTTTAAGCCCTTGCTTTTTATTTTAAATTCATATTATTTACCCCATGTTGTTATTTTGTTTTATAATATTTGGCCTTAGAAATATTGCCTAACATTATGCTACCTTTTTGAAATATTCTTTTGTAAATAATACGTCTTTAGTAGCTGTCCTGAAGCGTAATTCACACAATTGTCTATGAAATGCTGTTTAGCTGCAGCTCTCATGAGTTGAGATACATTAAGCATGTTTAAATAATGTAATCTATGAAGACTTTTGTCTGAATAACACATGGGATGATCCATTTTACTTCACTGTGTTTTAATCTTTGACTCATTTCTTTTTAGTTTAATGTGAATGGATACCAAAAAGAACTGTGTTCATCGTTTTTAATCACAAAGCCTTCCTGTGACCCGTTCTTGATTCTATTCACATATTGACTCGACAGGGGAAAAATTTGGTTATGCCTTAATATTTATTCGATCTGCATGTTTAACATGATCTCCACTACTGGCTTTCACTATGATTCTGTAGAAAGAGTGTTATTGTAGCCAGTCAAAATGGCCAATGGTACATCGGCCATTTAATTTAATTATAAACATATCTTGGTCAAAAGGTTTAATATGTTTGACTTTATTTCAGCTCTAATAGAGGTGTTTGTTCTGCTGCAGAGAGATTTATTCATTCATGCTAAGAATTGCTTATGACTTCCTGTAGCCACAAAACCAAACACTAACCAGCACCCTATTTAGATCTCAATTCATGGGTATTAAACTCACAGTTCTGTGTTCATAAAAACGTTATAATTTATTATTAATTTTTTTTGTTGCATAGTTTTATTTCTAATCCGTATGTCATTTTCCGCTTTGTAGTGGAAATTAGGAGTGATTTTATGTCCTACACATTTTTTTTTTTTTTTTTTTTTTTTTTTTTTTTGCATTAAAGGGATAGTTTCAAAATGAAAATGTTGTCATAATTTACACACCCTCAAGTTGTTTGTTTCTTCTGCTGAACACAAAGAAGATATTTTGAACACTGTTGGTAAACAGATGATGGTAACCATTGACATGCATAGTATTTTTTTTCTCCTGCTATGGAAGTCAATGGCTACTGTCAAATGTCTGGATACCAACATTCTTCAAAATATCTTACCCGTACAGGTTTGGAACAACTTGAAGGTGAGTAAATGACAACATTTTCATTTTTGGGTGAACTATCCCTTTTAAATATCTAACTTGTAGAAGTGTTTATACCTTGTTTTGGCACAGCATAGCATCTTTTAAAGTCTCTGTGTCTGTTCAAAATGATATTCTTATTATTATGTAGTTCCTAGTAAATTAACTCCAGATGAGCATATACTGTATGTCTGTGGCAATCATATAGAGGCAGGAAATTGATACCTACAGCTCCATATTAGTTTAACAGGCCATATATGAAAGGTTTCTATACTGTGCACTACATACACAAACTGAAATATACAACGAACATGTTAATCACAACAAATGTCAAAAGTAAAACTAACTCAACTGTCAAACTAAACTTGTATGTCATTATGCACCCCCGTCAATGCTGAGGAATTATATTGAAATATATTAATGCAGTTCCAAATTTTTGTTTGTAAAAGGGTAATTGTTTTTAAACAGTCCTAAGCTTTGAAGCAATGTTGAGTGCTTTTGCTCCAAATATGATCTTCAGATCAGCTTGAATGCAGTGTTTTTTTTTTTTATTTAATTTTTTTACAACAGTTTAATAAAGAAGTTCATATCGAGTGACATATTTTAGACACTTGCCAGTTGCCTATTGTAATTTTGCTCCCTGATTATAGTAGTGGTGGTCACAATTTTTTGTTCAAATTTTTATTTTATTTTTTTAAACAAATTGGTTGAGTGTATGATTCAATGACTTATTGATATATTTACATGTACTATTGTACTAATACAATTTCAGATTCTGAACGTTTTTATGTAATCCCATTCACATGTGCATTAGATATATTCCAAACAACTTGTATTTAGAACCGGAGAAAGCCATCACAATGTCTCCTAAGCAACCATATAATTGACATTTTTGCCTTGAATTTCAAAACCACAAAATTAAATTTCAGAAAATGCCTTCACGGCAGCTTTAACACCACACCACAATCTGTAAGCTTTTTCAAATATGGACAAATCCCCATTATACAAAGAAATAGCCTTAAATGATTTTGTAGATGATTTTGTAAGTCATTTGTAATTGTGATTTTAATGTCATGTGTGATAGGATCTGTCCTAAGTTCACTTTCCAGGCAACTGTACAATGCACTGGTAAAGAAACAATCAGAATTCTCCGAATTAATCTTCTATATCTCTATGGCCCTCATAATGCCTGGAATTGAAACTACATCAAAATCAACAGATTTCCACCAATGTTAAATTTCTTTCCTGCTCCCTCTCCATTTCAGTTAGAGGTGTTTTACTATTTGTATTGGGCTCTTTGTGTTGGTTCAGCAGGTGCATTTGACCACTGAATGATTCTGGATGAGGGTAAGCCAGAAGAATGGTGAATATTATGTTTTAGTCTTCCTTGAAGCATGGGTGGGGAGCAAGAAGACTAGAGAGCCAAACACAGAGCATGTGGTCAGGACTGTAAGGAGATACAGTATAACAGGGCAGACTCAGGCTGTATATTCAATTCCACATTATTACTGCTGGCTGAACCGTTTAAATGCGCCAAGCAAGACTCAAACATAACGGACTGTTCAAACAGCCATCTAGAAGAGCTATCAGGTACATAACTGAAATGCAAATGCTTATCCAATATGGCATACAAACAGCAGAGCTCTGTGCAGATGTCAAGGGTAACTGTTTTGGCATGGGTGGTGCTATTTCTATTTCAGATTGAAGTGCTAGTTGCTTTACTCAAAATATGGCTCTGACGCTGTATATTCCTCACTGGATTAGGTGAAAATTATGGCGGTCCATTTCTGCCTCACAGTAAAAAAAATAAATGTTTTTTATTATTTGAAATAAAGGTGAAATAACACAAACTTAAAAAACAAAAACAATTAGTTGCATTTCTAATTACTGTTTAAGCTTTTTAAGTTTAAGAACTAAATTTACTAAAACTAAATATGAAATAAAAATAAATGAACAAAAACTATAAAAGAAATCAACTTTCCCTGGAGCTTTTGATATATAAAAGGTCATCTTAATATAGGAATACCCTGTAAGTTTCAGAGCTGAAAACTTCCTTGTTAGTCAAAGGAAAGCTTTTATTGACACCAGGCCCAGCAAACGATCGATCTCAGAATATGCCACACCTTGACGTCATCGTGTGGTGAAACACCGCCTCAACATAAGATGAACAACGCCTGATTCTGTAGCCCCGCCTTCCAACTCGTGCCTAACATGACCTACATAGAGTCTTACATAGATTTAAACCGGATTGAACTTCTAAGCAATAAACATACCACATAAGCTTCATTCGGATTCCAGTATTATGAATACATGGGAAAACTTTATTTTTAATGAATATCCAGCTCACGTGGGGAAGACATTGTGTGCATTTGTTCCTTCATTTCTGATCACGGATTCGTTTGTAAACAAGAGACTGGATTTGGAGACAGGATGAGATTACATGAATGAATGAATAAAATGTTTTTTTTTTTTAATATGTGATAGTATTGCATTGTTACAGATTGTTGATATAGATCTATTGATTATGTGTATGTGTCTAACAGAACATACCTTAGCACACTGTCAAAGGCTGAAGAATCCTTTATTTGTGGTGTTGTTGGTTCATTGCAATTCGGGATCAGACTCGGACATGTATGGGCCAGGGCTCGCAAAGCCCAAAGTCCCGGGGCTAACTTATGTGTTTTCCAGACGGGCTACCAAAACGTAAGCCCGGCCATCCAACGGCTATCTTAAATAATGAAATAACATTCCTTTCTTGATGTGTGTTGTTCAGTCTCTTGACTTGATATTTGAAGGAAAAATACAATCGCGGAAGTTTTGATCATGCTGTCTGCAACGTACTTAGGGTGTGTGTGTGTGTGTGTGTAATGCACAGTTTGCGCTTATATCCACAGATCGGGCGGGCCAAGTAATAAAAAAATTACATTCAAATTAATCACGGGTGGATGAGAGATAAATCATTGTGTTTGTTTGATAAAGATGTTTTGCGAGCCTTGTGGGCAATTCCCTCTGGTTGCAGTTTCCCCATGCACTTCAAAACAATTCCTCACGTATACACAGGGGAGCCGAAGCTCATTAAATATGCACATCTTATCAAATCATAGTAGTGGGCATTTACTAAGTCTTCAGTGCAGCACGCCCATAGAAGCCGAGCGTTCAGGAGAGAGCCTCAAAACCAGGGTAGAAAATAGCCTATTACTTATTCATTATGATGTTTTTGAATGTAAAAACCACGCAAACGTCATAAGTTGACCTCAGACAACAGTATAAAAAAATAAAAAAGCCAGTTCATGACACCTTTAAACTAAATTTAAAGTTGAAAAAATTGATCTCTTACAATTGTGACTATATTTTATATTCTTGTACCTGTGACATATTTCACAGTTGTGACTTTACAGTATTTCTTGCAGTTTCTTATATTTGCGAATTTATATCTTGCCATTGCAAGTTTAATTCTCATAACTGTAACTATATATAATATGGTGTGATCATTTATCTCACATTGTGACTGTATTCCTTATCAAAAATTTTATCTCACAATTATCTCAAAAGTAACTGAGCTTCCATAGAAAACAAAGATGAGGAGCGAATTTTATCAAAGCGCACTGTATTTTATTGAGAAACATTTATTTGCTCTCAACTGACTGGCAATGACACGCATGAAATGAAAAGCTATCCAAGAAAAAAGTTGCTTCACTCATACAGAATATAAAAAAAAAAAACTTAAACTTAACTTCTTCTATATATGCCATACCTGCCAAAACAAAACACAAGAATCCACATGTATATGCCATTGCCATAGGATGACAATAATCCTGTGTCAATTAAAATTAAAATGAACATAATTTAGGAAAATGAATACATATATGATGAATATATTACATTTTAGCCACTGACAAAATTGCATTTCAGAAATGATGACAGTATAAATCAGAAATAGTCAGATTTTTGTGCTTCTGTTTAGTGGTAGTGATCGTCCACACATCAGACTCTCTTTTCTGCGTCATTTCATCAGACAGTGGTAAAAAAAAAAAAATAGGCACGCTGGTCAATCAACATGTATTTTTCCTCTCAGAAAAGGCTGTTGTGGATCATTTTCAACTAAATTATTGCATGTAGTACATAGTCAAGTGTTCAGGTAGTCTTTTAGCATTTATGGCCTAGTACAGACCACTGTTCAGTCTGTTAGCCACTAATGTCGGGGTTGTACGGGCACTTTGACAGTCTTAATCTCAGCTATATGGGAAGACTTCTGGATGATACAGCTGGTGGTGCCCGGCGCTGCGCTCTCCTTCCCTTGGGCCAGGTTGGTCAGGGCCATGGCGGCATGGAGCTCTTTCCAGTAAGTCTCATTATTTCCTCCTCCGCCACCTTTACGAGCACCGCTGTTGCCAAATTGAAAGGAAATGGTTAATGAGGAGTTTTAGCAGTACCTAAAAACCTTATGATTCATTAGGCAACAGCATTCTTACCTATCGCTCTGGCGCGTGCCACAGTCCAGCGTCACTGAAAATACAGTTTTGTGAAATGAGTTATAAACTGGACTTTATAAGCCACAAAAGCTACTTGGCTAAAAGTTGGCGCATCATTTACGCAGCTCATGAAATGTCCCTGAGCTACTCTCTCCCCATATCGATGGAATCAATGCGTAAACGTGTTTTCACGTGTGCTTGTACATGGGTGAATAAGAGGGTGTTTGCCGAGCTCAGGGAGATTTAAGTGGAGGCTGTGCCTACAGCCACATTCATGCGCTCTGGCCAAAACAAATGCAATTATGCTTCCCCTGCGCTCTCGAGATGGAAAAAGGATATCTGCTCTGTGTCAGAAACAGACACGTTGTTCCACCACTCTCCAACTGATTTGCATTTTTAAAATTATTACACCTTTTCCTTTAACTAATGACTATTTAAATGGTTGTGAAGTTGCGTTAAAGTGCCCTTATGCTTTTTTTTTAATATTACCTTTCATGCAGTGTGTAATATAGCTGTTTGTGAATGTAAAAGGTCTGTGCCCAACAAGTGCACAACAAATGAAGTTGTCTCCTAAAAGAAAGACTTGATTCTGAACTGCTTGAAACGAGTCATCAGTAATTATATTCCCACTTCCTGTTACATTACACCTGTGTAACAATGTAACAAATTTGGGTTACACTTTATTTTATGGTGTCATTGTTACAGTGTAATTATACATTTAAGTACTGAATAATATTAAGTAACTTCATGTACTTGCTTTAGGGTTAGGATTAGGTTTGGTTTAGGGTTAGTTACATGTAATTATGCATAATACTAATTACTATAGAAGAAACAAATTTGCATAATGCCAGCCTATGTTCTTCATTGGCTGTCCGTGAACAATGTCTATTTTGACCCGCCTTCAAATACTGAAGTTGTAGCTGAGACTGGAAGAGATGTCTGTTTTCAGTGTTGCAATTCCATTGTGCATGCACTTCAAAAGGATGAGGACTTGCACTCTAATTGATACATTAAATTTGATGCCATCATTACTGTTTGTATCACTGTGTATCAAGGGATACACACTGTGCATCAAGGAAGAGCTGAAATTCAGATATGGTAATAGACGTTTCGTTTCCGACACACTGTAGACCAATCACAACAGACTAGGCCATCTAACCGAGCAGAGTAGACCAAACCCAACATACTGTGCCATCTGACCAATCAGAGCAGAGTAGACCAATCACAACAGACTGCCATCTGACAATCTGGGGTGCATTTCCCAAAAGCATCGTTAGCCAACTATGGTCGCAAGTTCCGTCGTTATCAACATAGTTCAATGAGTCTGTGTTTCCCGAAACCATAGTTCGCAAACTTGTGTGGTCTGAACGACAGCTCTCGACCTGTGCTTAGAAGCATAGTTTCTTGTTTGCATGACATGTAGACTTAGTAAATCCTTACCTTGAGCAAAATAAGCAAGCTGACATTTAGTACAATCTATATCTTTTATTTCGAATACATACAAATGTCATTTATGTCTTTTAAGTTTGTCAAGAGATTTAAAGCACCGTTTTTGAAGAGTGCGCATGTGTGGATGTGCTCCAGTACGTAAGAACGAGTTTATGATTGAATCTGGAAATAAAGCTAAATAACTGAGAAAAATAAGAATTAGTCCATAATTTAAAGCCAAAACTCTAGCGTGAATATGATCTCAAACTAATTCATTAAAAGCAGTAATTCCTCCACCACCTGCGTGACATCATTAACCAACGTGGTTGAACTACAGATTTGCGACAATACGGTTTCGGGAAACAGTCGCGACTAGCTAGTTGATTTCTTCAACGATGCAACGTACTATGGTAGTTAAGCAGTGAGTAACGTCGTTGTACGGGAATGCACCACAGAGCAGACAACAGACTGTGCCATCTGACCAATCAGAGCAGAGTTAGCTCGCGGAAAGGAGGGATTTAGAGAGGCTGAATCTTCGAAAAAAAAATTTCAGACTCTTTGAGAAATAGGAGAAATCCCCAAAAAATATTTTGAAATAGCACAACAGGGGCACTTTTACAGGAACAGTTCACCCAATATGAAAACGAAGATTTCACTGTAGCTACGTTTCCGTCCAAAATTGCGCAAAATTGGAATTTCACATAAAACATTTGCGAATAAAGCAGCATTTCTATCTACTGAGTCGAAGCAAACAAAACCGTCACTTCCTGATAAACTGCCGCTAAATATCACTAAGAAAAATGGAAGTTGCTGCAATAGGAGAAGCCCCTTTATATATGATTTTTTTGTATAGCCTATAATAGGAAATACAATATAATAGGAAACGCAATAAACAGGGTCATATCATCTTGCTTTCGGAGTTGGATGCCTGCTGTTTGGGAACGCATTCGTGAAAGAGGTTCTGGGAGGTAATCATACCAAACCACTTTGATGACAGACTTTGTTCAGGCATTTTTGATGCGCATCGAGGAATTTATACAGTAAATGTGTTTCCATTGTAGATTATGCACATATTTTTTTATCGGAAAAACTTAATTGAGCACATTTTTAGAATGTATGTGAATCTTGCCATTTCCATCAAGCGTTTTATTATGCAATATCCCAAAATGTGCATACAAATAGGTGGAAGGAAACATAGCTACTATCCTTCTCAAACAATTAATAGGCACAGAATGAACAGCTATGGTTAAAAATTGGTTATATCAGGGAATCAGCCTGAGCCAAACATAATATCTCAATCTTGTTGAGATATTATGTTCAGCCATTTATAGACTTAGAGCTAAGAGTCTTATATACTTGGAAAGTTGATCAAACTTGATGAGTATATACCTAAAGCCAGAAGAGTGGATTTTTGGAAGAATATGTTGGATTGCTAGTCCTTTCAACTACAGAAATAACTTAAAAAATAAAATGGTATTTGTAAGTATTTGCAAGTTTTTCTTTCATGTTCTACTCATGTGTGACTTTCTTCGGTGGAACACAAAAGTAGACATTTTTCTATGCAATTGCAATTTTCAAGCTTCAGAAAGAATGCAAAAACACCATAAAAAGTAGCTTACTTCATACAACTTTTGCTCAATATTTTGTCTTCTGAAGCCATATGGTGTTCGATTTGTGAATAACTGATTAATTGCAATGATCTGACTTTATGACCCATCATTCAGAAAGCGCTATTTCTCTCATGTACTCAGAGTGGCAAGCATGGCGAAGTTTTGATCTGGTCTTCAAATAAAGCTTCAAAAGACTTGGAATATAGGGCATGAGTGGTAAAGACTACTTTAATCACACTTTAATGGTTCTTTTGGGTCTTTTTTGAAGCTTGAAAAAACTCCATTCCCCTTCTTTGCAATTGCATGAAACAGAACGGCCAGTACATTCTTTAAAATCTCTTCTTTTGTGAAATATGGAGGAAAGAAATATAGCTTTGGAACAACATGAGGGTGATTAAATGATGACAGAATTTGTATTTTTGAGTTAACCTTTAACATTTACTTTTAACTAAACTGAAAAATATTGACAAGCAACAAACTAGAATTCAACTTTCACTATACACAAGCTAAACACCTTCAGATATTTCATATTGCCGTCAATGCAAAATGAATGACAGGAAAGATCATATTTGGTTTACGAGGGAGGACACCTCAAACAAATTGAGATCCATCCATTAAACATTCATGAACATCATATACTTATTTTCACAGACATCCTTTGGAATCAGTTAAAATTTATATTGTTCCATTGTTCTACATAAATCGGGTTGTAATAGTGAAGCTGTCTCTCTTTTCTGCTGAAAGCATCGAGGTCAGTAAAGAAAAATCTTTCTTATGGGAGCTATGAGAGGGAAAATTGGACGACAGGCACAAGCATACAAAACGCTATTTTCAATTTTCTTTGCCTAAAACATCTCCAACTCGGATTTCTCAAACAGTATTGGTGCCAAGAACTACTCTAAACCATTAATAAATCATTTGGCTCTGGTTCCTGTGTGCTACTGAATGTCTGTCATCTTTTTAACTTCACTTCAATTGTCCACAGATGCTTTGGATTGACTTAACCTAAGGAAAAACACCAATTCCTCTGGTTAAAGACAGGAGGGCTCTATTTACCAAAATTAAATTAGCTATAAACTGAGATCACACAATATAAAACAAATACAGAAAAAGGTTGATAAAACCGTGCTGTGTTTTCTTAACAAATCGCTCTCTTAATTGAATTTTAACTGGAAAAAATCAATCTCCTTAAATTCCAAAATATTTAAGATATGTGGCAAGGCAATCTATCCAGCTAGCATGTGCCACATGGTGGTTTTATTCTGGAAAATTCAACAAGCTCACATTTAAAGTCGACATGAATAGCTGTTTGTGACCCATTTTACTTCTGTAATGTTACATATTTTTAAGTAAAGCAGGATATTTGAAGAGGAAAAAAGATTCATCGGGAATTGAATGCAAAAGCCTGAATGAATGTGGAAACAGTGCCTGAGTAGATTGTTTGCACTTGGTTAATATTATCCAATAGCCAAAGCGATCTAAGTGAGGTCTGCTGTTGTTTCAGAAGAAAAAGTTCATGTTATTACATTTTGATTAAATATTATGAAGACACACACCAATGAACCGTCCATAATAAGACAAGCAACATACCTTAAAGGATAGACCCAAATATGAAAGACCCAAATATGAAAATTTGGTCATCAATTAAACTAAAGTTGTTCCAAACCTGTATGAGTTTCGTTCTTCTGTTTGTAACCAGCAAAAAAAAAAAAAAAAAAAAAAAAAAATACTGGCTAGTCAACTGTCTGGTTACCAACATTCTTCAAAATATCTTATTTTGTATTCAACAGACGAAAGAAACTCATACAGGTTTGGAACAACATGAGGGTGAGTAAATTATGACAATTTTTGGGTGAATATCTCTTTAAGAAAGTAAATTGGGTCAGTTCTCATTTCAATCTGACTTTAACAATTGAAAAAAAAAAAAAAGAAACTCTGATCATACACTGCAACTTCAACTAATTTGTCCAAGACAAAAACAAGCAAAACCTGTTTTTAATGTCTATGCCTCTGTATGATTTATAATGGCCAAAAGACTTGTAAATATTCCCTTGTCTCCTTTAAAATTCTATCGCAAGCTTTTGAGCACAATCAGTAGCTGAGCATACGCTTCGTTCCGAGCAGAGTTATGATCTAAAAATATATATTTTTAATAAATATTAAATATAAATATTATAAATAAAACTTTTTGCTTTGCCATATTTGGTCCCACTTTATATTAGGTGGTCTTAACTACTATGTACTTACATCAAAACATAAGTACAATGTACTTATTGTGTTCATATTGTATTGCAAAACACTTTTGCTGATATTGAGGTGGGATACGGGTAAAGTTAGGGACAGGTGTGGTGGTATGGGTAAGTTTAAGAGTAGGGTTAGGTGTAAGGGAAGTGTTAACAGTGTAATTATAAATGTAACTACAGAAATTAATTACAGATGTAATTACATGCAGGTCATTTTTAAAATGTAAGTCCAATGTAAAAACATGTATGAACACAATAAGTGCATTGGATCAAATGATTAATTTAAATGTTAGTACATAGAAGTTAAGGCCAGTTAATATAAAGTGGGTCCCAATATTTATGTGGAAATCCATTTGTTTTCCATCTAAGGGAACTGTGACGTGTGTCTCGACTCTCGAGGTCACAGGCACACTTCACTGAACTGCTGATTTGTTGTGACCACAACATGTTCAAAAATATTTAAAGCCAATCAAGCAAAAGTTTTAATGCCAACGATGGCATCACAATGGTTCAAGTCTACAAACGACAGAAACTGAACTGCTGCTTTCTTGGAGTGTAGGAAACATTCCTGAAGCCTCTCGATTTACAGTGGCTTTGAGTGAGCAGTTTTGTTGTTACTTTATACATTTATTATGGCAGGTTAGGAGCACACTTAGTTGAAATATCAAAATAACTGCCAAGAAAATGACTAAACTGTAATTTAAAAAATATATATTTTTTGTCCATTTAGGACACATGAGGAAATGTCAGGCAGGACAGTCACACTTGATGTGAAAAAAATACATACACAAATGAGAGTAGTGACCAGGCGCTGTCAGAAGAATCAGAACAATAGTCCATATGAATGCAATGTTCTCAAACCTCATTAGTGCGTTACGTGCAAATCTAAATTAGTTTATGATTGGTTATGAGACACACGAGAATCAGTGATGTTCGGCATGAATATTGTTGACCAATTTTTAATGTGCCATTTGAGAATATACTCCAGGGCGGGGAAGATTTTCAGTGAACAATGACACATTTTCATCTGTTCCTCACACAAAACTATCATGAAAGAAGACAGGTCTTATGAATACTATTATGATTCTTATTTTTAGAGGTTGACAACCCCTGGTTACCATTCATTTCATTGTATGGAAAAGCGCAGCTTCAACATTCTCCAGAATATCTCTTTTTTTATGTTCCATGGAAGATTATTGAATTTTGATTTTGGAATGAACTATTTCTCTAACATGGGATTTTGTGGTCTATTCATTACGCAAATTTGCAATGACAGTCTTTAAATGAGATGTTTCTCTTTGTACTGTCAGTATGAATGTCCTTAATAATGTTTGGCAAAAATCAGGACAAAGAAACATTACAGAAAAGCTTTTTTTTTTTTTTTTTTGTTCTGAACAGGACGCATTGATCAAAAGTAAATTGAACTAAACATTTTTGACACTTCCAACACTGTGCTGAGCCTAATTTCCTGAACACATGCCTATTTGATCAAAAATGAGAATTTAAAACCACAACTACATATCAAAAATGTATTCATTGTCATAAAACATGCTGTGCTCTGTGTTAGCCCATAATGTTATAAATTATCTAATGTTGTTATGCATTGGATTGTTAGAATGCTTATGCTATAAACACCTGCATGTTTTTAATGCACTCATGCAGTACTTCATCATAAATGAAAAAAAGCAGAGCATTCCTTAATTTTCCCAAAACGAGACCATTCCAAAAGGGCACAGAGGCAAAATAAACAGAGAAGTAGAACATTTTGAAATGTTGAGGTGGAATTATATTAATGATGAATTAGACTCAACTCCTTTGGCAACACTAAAGCATTTGCTTTCATGAGGCATCAGCAGGTGTTCCTATAAGCTACGAGAGAACAGAGTCCAGGAACGTTCCTCTCACCAATCAAACCATACGAAACCACAGCTTTACATTCAATTTAATTATTCATTCTAATTGGATTTAAACAATCTTTCAATGCATTTGTCTTCATTTTAGTTGTTCGTTTGCTTACATTTTGTCCATCTCAACACATGAAGCTGAGATACAGTAGCTTGACATTTCAGCAAGTTAGTCAGAGCAAACTATGTTGTTCAAAACCTATGTGGTTTTCTTGTTTTTGTGGAAAACAAAAGAAGTTTAGAATAGTGTTGATGCTGCACTTTTCCATACAGTGGAATTGAATGGTGACCAGGGCTTCTCAACATCCAAAAATGGGGGACAGGACAGGTTTGAGAAGCTCTGTATTAGAAGTAGCAAGTCTATACTTGCTCTGCAGCAGCAGTATAGCAGATCTAATCCACCAAGACCAAATAGAACAAATAAACAGAGCATGAGTTTTGACAACTAATTTTATGGTGCTCTTTGCTTTAAAAGCCCACTGAAGTACCTTGAAATGCACAGCATTATTCAATGTGTTGATGCAATTTCCACTGAAACAGGAAATGTTTTGAACGCTTATATCTTCTAAATGCAAATTGTATCATTGTTTTGGAGCGCACTAGCTAATAGATAACAGTAAGGCTAACATAATTAATACTAAAAGACAAAAAACGATTCCATATACATAATACAAAAAAGTACACTTTTGAAAAATGTTGGTACAGCTTCTTGCATCAAAATGTATTATTGGTTTGTATTTTTTGACAGCCTAAATCCTTTTTAAATTCTTACAATTTTGAAGCTTGAAAGTCTGTTGCAGCTCTTACCTGTACGGTAGGTGAAGTTTGCCTCAGCTTCTGAAGAGGGTGAGAGCAAATCATCCTCATACTCGTTGGAGCTAAACGATCCAGAATGGTTCCTCTTCCGAGAGTCCATAACCTTCTCGGAGGCCATTACATGCCGAAGGGAATCATTTAGATAGCGGTTTAGCAAGCTGTTCTTGTATTTTGGTGGAGACACGTAATCATCACAAACCGAGGGGCCTGTGCTTCGCCCCATTCCTTTGCCTCTGCTGTCCTGAATAACGCTCTTGTGTGTGGGTCTGTTATAGTCTGATTCACTGGCCTGCATCTGTAAAGGATTCTCCCCATCTGTGGAACAATAACATATCAAACTTAAACTTTACATAACAAAAAGTTTAAATTACAATATTGCTGGGGTGAAGACAAAATGCAGTTAACTACACCTTTTGTCAAAACTGAGATCAACTGTTTAAATGGATGTAAAATCAATCAAAATCTTGTTCACAGTTTTAGGCCCTGTTTACACCTGGTATTATGATGCGTTTAGGTCGATCGTATCACAAGTAGACAAAGGAGACACTCCCGTTTACACCTGGGCTGTGTCCGAAATCGCCTCCTTTACCCTTAAATAGGGCACTATTTGAGGGGACAGCCATTTGTAGTGGTGTCTGAAACCATATTGGACGTTGAGTGCACTCATTCAATCCCATAATGCACCACAATAACGAGTGCACAACTGTATGCTCAACAGCTAGAGAATACCCATAGTGCACTATGAGAGTTGTGTGCTGAATGAATTCCCATGTCTAGCCAGGAGATGATGCCAGTAGCTGAATCATCCATCCATCCATTTTCCAAACTGCGCTGGTCCAGCGTAATATCATACAGGTATACATTTTTTAATTAAAGGTGCTCTAAGTAATGTCACTCGTTTTTAGGCCAAAACTTTTTTTTGTCACATACAGCAAACATCTCCTCTCTATCCGCTAGCTACCTGTCCCCTGAACACACTGTAAAAAAATGCAGTCTCTATAGTTGCCACAAGCTCCAAAAATGGCAACAAAAACAAACCAGTGCAGTCTGGAACACGAAGCATAACAAACAGTGCTCCACCAATAGCTGACAAGAATGATTTCCACCCCCAAATCATTCTTGTCGGCTATTGGCTGGAGCACTGTTTGTTATGCTTCGTTGTCCAGACTGCCCACGTCTGTTTTGGTTGCAGTTTCTGGAGCTTATGCGGACTATAGAGACCGCGTTTTGTTACAGTGTGTTCAGGGGACAGGCAGCTAGCGGATAGCGAGGAGATGTTTGCTGTATGTGACAAAAAATGTTCTGGCCTAAAAACGTGTGACATCGCTTAAAGCACCTTTAAATAGTTTAATTGCGGTTTATACATGCTAGTTTCCATGGCAGAGTTCAAGATAAATCTTTTCATCACTACTGGAGCTGCCATTTTGCTACGTTTTAAATAATTATTAAATAGTTAAATCACAACAACCACAAACTATGCAAAAGTGGCACTCAGTGTCCGAATTCACTCACTCGTTTTCATTCACTCCTTCAAGTGGACAATATTAGTGGAGTAATGTAATGCAGCACTGGTGTTTTAATCTGTCTCTTTTGTCCACTTTCGACCTACTTCTGTCCTGATTTCTTCGAGGGGAGGGTCTATGGGAGGGTAAATGTTTGGTTTCTTTCCAGATCTTTCAGTCTAATGGATGAAATAAGCTCACACAATTTACATATGAACACGAGTAGAGATGGCGGAAAGACATACGGAGAGCAGCAGTTTTCGTTTCTGCTCTGACAGCCGCAAGATCACGCCAAACGCGGTGAGTGTGTGTTAGAAATCAGGAATGGTGAGAGAACATTGTGCTTGGTACGTTTATCATACCAAACTGGAATCTCCAGCCAACAAAGTTTAAATCCCGTCTGGCTAGTGTGCGCGTCCCATAATGTTTACGCATTAGGTCAGTAGGCGGAGAGTAGTCTTTTGCGGCTGTTCGAGCACATTCGGCCACACTACGAAAGCAATCCAGTCGAATGCGTTTTTCACCTATATCTGGAAGTGGTCGAAAGTGGACCAGCTCAAAACTTTAAGACCCCGTTTACACCTGTATTTAGCATCGTCCACTTGTGATCCGATCTACCAAAACGCATCTTAATACCAGGTGTAAACAGGGCCTTAGTGTTGGCACAGTCAGAATACATCAAAATATGTCTGTAGAATAGATCAATTTCATATATCTACCCGTACCGTCTGATGTTGTGTCATCACTGCTAATACTGAGTCTCTCAGCGTTGCCTTGTACATATTTGTTGTACAGTTTTATACGTAGAGCCCAGCTCAAGTCAGGCTGTCGAACTGTGTTCTTGAGCCTACGCCTCGCATTCGCAAACCAATTTGAGACCTGAAAAATACAAATGCATAATTGTTAAATCAGGAACACCTTTTGGTTTATCTTGCTTGCAATGTCATGTGTAATGTTTCAATTAATAAATAAAAAAATTATGTAATACACACCTAGTGAAAAAACCTATACCTATATGATTTATTTCATACTAAGTATACTACAAAACCATTCACGTATTTATTGACATTGCTTGAGTCTTACTGATATAAATATTATAATTAAACTTTATTTGGCATACTTTATTACACAATTAACATTTCTTAATATTAAGCTTAAAATGTGTTTTAATATCACTATTAGTAAGGATAGTATGATCTCTATATAATATCAATCTTTAAATGCCAGCTATTTAAAATGTACCTAAAGTATACTTGCAATAATTCCACTTTAGTACAATTAAATATACTTAAGTATATCTTTAGTTGGACCTCAGCACTATTCTGGATAACTAAAGTGCATTAAATACAAAATTAGTTGTTCAATTTAGTAGACTTTAAGTATACCAATTTAGTATACCAAAAGTACAATTGCAGGGTATTAAGTACACAAATATGTAAATGTTTTTGTAGTATACTTTGCATAAAATACATGGATTTCAAATATATTTTATTATATTTATTTTTCACTAGGGCAGTCATATTTTTTTCAGTCAGTCTAGCTGTTTTTCATCCATATCATCCACTCTTCTGGGTCACTGTTGTGTTTGTTGTTTGTTCACACTTTTCTTATTTATATAATATTAATAATATTCACATACCGATGCATACAATTAAATAATCTATTTCTGTTTTGTTTTTTTACAGTGCAATTGGAATATTTCCATCCTTCCGATATGACCCCTTATACCATATGTGACCCTGGACCACAAAACCAGTCATAAGGGTCGATTTTTTTTTAAATTGAGATGTACACTCCCCTAAAGGATTATTGGGAACACCATACTAATACTGTGTTTGACCCCCTTTCGCCTTCAGAACTGCCTTAATTCTATGTGGCATTGATTCAACAAGGTGCTGAAAGCATTCTTTAGAAATGTTGGCCCATACTGATAGGATAGCATCTTGCAGTTGATGGAGATTTGTGGGATGCACATCCAGGGCACGAAGCTCCCGTTCCACCACATCCCAAAGATACTCTATTGGGTTGAGATCTGGTGACTGTGGGGGCACAGTCATTTTAGTACAGTGAACTCATTGTCATGTTCAAGAAACCAATTTGAAATGATTCGAGCTTTGTGACATGGTGCATTATCCTGCTGGAAGTAGCCATCAGAGAATGGGTACATGGTGGTCATAAAGGGATGGACATGGTCAGAAACAATGCTCAGGTAGGCCGTGGCATTTAAACGATGCCCAATTGGCACTAAGGGGCCTAAAGTGTGCCAAGAAAACATCCCCCACACCATTACACCACCACCACCAGCCTGCACAGTGGTAACAAGGCATGATGGATCCATGTTCTCATTCTGTTTACGCCAAATTGTGACTCTACCATCTGAATGTCTCAACAGAAATTGAGACTCATCAGACCAGGCAATATTTTTCCAGTCTTCAACTGTCCAATTTTGGTGAGCTTGTGCAAATTGTAGCCTCTTTTTCCTATTTGTAGTGGAGATGAGTGGTACCCGGTGGGGTCTTCTGCTGTTGTAGCCCATCTGTCTCAAGGTTGTGCGTGTTGTGGCTTCACAAATGCTTTGCTGCATACCTCGGTTGTAACGAGTGGTTATTTCAGTCAAAGTTGCTCTTCTATCAGCTTGAATCAGTCGGCCCATTCTCCTCTGACCTCTAGCATCAACAAGGCATTTTTGCCCACAGGACTGTCGCATACTGGATGTTTTTCCCTTTTTACACCATTCTTTGTAAACCCTAGAAATGGTTGTGCGTGAAAATCCCAGTAACTGAGCAGATTGTGAAATACTCAGACCGGCCGTCTGGCACCAACAACCATGCCACGCTCAAAATTGCTTAAATCACCTTTCTTTCCCATTCTGACATTCAGTTTGGAGTTCAGGAGATTGTCTTGACCAGGACCACACCCCTAAATGCATTGAAGCAACTTCCATGTGATTGGTTGATTAGATAATTGCATTCATGAGAAATTGAACAGGTTTTCCTAATAATCCTTTAGGTGAGTGTACACATCATCTGAAAGCTGAATACATAAGCTTTCCATTGATGTGTAGTTTGATATGACAATATTTGGCTGAGATACACCCATTTGAAAATCTGGAATCTGAGGGTGCAAAAAAATCTAAATATTGAGAAAATCGCCTTTAAAGTTGTCCAAATTAAGTCCTTAGCAAGGCACATTACTAATAATAATACATTTTCTATATATTTATGGTAGGAAATTAACTGTTGGCTATTGCCACAAATATACCCGACTTATGACTGGTTTTGTGGTCCAGGGTCACATATAGAAGGGGAACTTGTGCTTCACATATAGAAGCACACATGTGACCCGTTACACCAGTGTTTCAGCAGCAGAAATAAGGTTGCAGGGAATATGTATAAAGCAGCAAGGTATTATAAATTTCATATTTTTGAAATTTTCCTAAATTTCATCTATATTACCGATCTGCCCGCATTGACACTATATGATACTTGAAATTAGCTGGATAACATCACCGTTTCACCAGAACGGCTGTACAAATTCTGTTGCATTATTTTCCTGTTAACAATGTGAAGCTGCTTTGAAACAATTGGACTTGTTAAAAGCGCTATATAAATAAAGGTGACTTGACTTGACTTGACTATATGCATAACTATTCAAGCAACCCATCTGGCCTGCTTAAGTTGTAGAAATGTATTGCATCTAGTTACTCTATGTGTGTAGTAATGGTGACATTGTCAGGATTTTTTTGTTTTTCTATAGTAAAAAGTAAACTTAAAAAAATGCAATTGCAATTATCTTGGACTATAAATTAATTATTGTGCTGTTTGTCACACAAACCTGCCCATCCTGAGCTGCTTTACTGTGCATTAAATATATTGTACCAATAGTTTAAACATTTAAGATCATCAATGAAAATGTATGTGACCCTCAGAGAGTCAGGTATTTCAATGCATTTAGACTGACCTGCTCTGCAGTATCAAAACCCCTGCTCTTCGCGAGAGGATTCTGTATATGTGTAATATAACTCAATCAAAAGAGATTTCAGTAGACCTCAGAAAGAGACCTGTTGAAGTTCATAAGACTGGAAGGGTTACATAAGAATTTCCAGACTTGGCCCTCCATCCACACATAATCAGACGATGGTTTACAAATGGAAGAAATTCAGCATGATTGTTACTCCTATGAGTGAGCTTCAGCAGACTGCTAGTGCACTTGATAATGCGTGTGAATTTACTACCAGAGAAACACTAAAGACGAGAAGAAACCACTAATGTGCCTGTCTCACAACTGTTCAAGAATATTTCACAGCACTACTGGAACAGTACAACAGTTCATGAACAGATGTAGATAAAGATTAAAAAAATTGGCTAATTCTACAGAGCCATATGTTTGAGCATGCCAACATCAAAACTTCATCCCAGTTGTGAAAAATGATGGTGGGAATATAACATTGTGGGGGCTGTTTGATGCCTCTGGGCTTGGACGGTTTACAATCAGAAGGACTAATGAATTCCAAGTTGTACCAAGAAATCCTGCAGCAGAATATCAACACATCTGTCTGTTATCTAAAACTTGAAAGAGGATGGTTCATGCAACACAACACTGACCCAAAACACAGAAGCGAACAACAATAGAGAAAGAATTTATAGCAGCCAAGTCAGAGTCATTGAAATTCTGGAGCGAATAAACAGATCCTTCAAGTAAGAGATTATTAAAAAGCAAAGGGTCTGAAAATAATACATTTGGGCAAGTGCAGATAAAGAATTTGGGTAAAGATATTTAATATAGGGTTAATGTACTTTTTCCATTCACGCTACTGTTTAGACCAGCTGTTTCTGCCTAGATTTGACATTAAACATTGAGTGATAATCATATAAAATTAAGCAAAAGTTGTCCATTTTTTTCAAAATGACCAAGAATTGTACAGGCCCAACCATCTGCACAATTGTTAGAATGACATATTCTCTGTTTAATAAATTAGGTCTAAGCACCGTTTAATAAATTACAGTTATTGTAAATTAAAGTTATAGTTATTTTATAAATAACAGCAGATGAGCAATAACATTTGTATTAGTATATTTAATTAGTAGTATTATTAGTTAATACTTCTATTAGTATTAAAAAGTGGCAGATGAATTTACACAAAAGATCTGTTGTAGAGTTTGATTGGCTGTGAAAGTCACCATGAAATCAAAATCAACAATTCTTTTTTTGGAATATTGCAGTTGCTATTTATTATAAATTATAAATGATTTATCCATGCACGTCATTACTTTTTAAAAAAATGAATGTGTCCTCATAAATTTTAATCAAAATCTCTTGCAGCTTTGCTCTTCTTTGGGGCAACCTATCACTCACATGGGATCGACCAATAGAAAACCACAACCATCCAATGATCCAATCAATTCCCCACGGACAAAATCAAGTCCCGTCCTACATTTTTTGTAGTTCGAGAAGCCGTTTCTCTCAGATATACATCACAAAAGGGAAGAAAAGACTATCGCAACTGCTTCATGTCAAATACAAAAGAAATACAAAAGCTATAGGAAGTGTTTTCTCATCCCTCATCCCATTGTATTCTGCAATTCTAACTATGCATTTTATGCTTATTATATTAAACAGGCAGTTGCAAGTTATTTTTTGCATTAGCATTGTTTTATTTCAGAACAGATCTGCTACTTATTTTTGGGTTGTAATCCACAAGTGGCTTTAAATCAGTACCATTGTACATTAATACATTAATACAAAATTTTTTCACATCTGTACTTCTACATTCTGTAAATCGCTGCTTTATATTATAATATACAGGGCTTGACATTAACTTTTTTGTTCACTATCCACTGTGGCTAGTGGTTTTCCAAAGTTACAAGCCACTCAGCATTTTTACTGAGCACAATTTAGACATCAATACCATTGGGGAAAAACTGCCATACAGATATTTTTAATATTATCTAATAATTTGGCATAATTGCTGTCACATTAAGACCTGAAGCACGGATCCATTATACACTATACTGTTACACGTGTTTTCTTTCTCAATTGCTTACATTCACTTAAAACATAACTGACTGTATTCATGTGAATACTTGACAAGACCAGCACTTTGACATTATTTTGTGTGTATGTGACAGTTTAAGCGCAATAAGCAGCGAAAAAGAATTCAATTTAGTACTGAGAGGCAGCTTTATGTGCGAGATTGAGTAAAATTATGCACAATACATGCAATCCCACACCAAAATTCAAGCCTTGTAACAGCAACAATATTCATCTGGAGCAAATGAAATGAGTATGTGAGGAGATGCGGGTTAATGTGTCAACTCGCTGGTGGAGAGATGTGAGAGCGAGAAAGAGCAGCTGGTATCGTGCATCTATTCTGTGAAAAGCGTTTCAGATATTTTAGTATTGATATCGAAAAATCTCTATTTTTGACAACACTACATTGCACTTAGTTTATTATTTCTATATATTCAATTAGTATATATATAATATGCATGTGTTACATGCCACTGCTGAAATCCACCCGCATTTGGTGGGTTGGCGGGTGTTAATTTCAAACCCTGATAGCATATATGTGCCAAATTCATGCAATCCTCCCTGATCGGATATAAATAAACCTGATCAAGTATCAGTCTTATTCAGAATGCTTGTTTTGACCTCACCTGGACCAGGGTCATGTGGGAGCCCAGAGCCAGCAGTATCTTCTCAGTTTTGGTGGGGTAAGGGTTGTCCCTGTGCTTATAGAGCCACTGCTTCAGCGGTCGAGCCATATCCTGCAGGGCCTGACGTTTGTGCCGCACCTTCCCTCCGCTGCTCAAGAAAAACAACACGGAAAGGCAAAGATGCAATTTTATATTCCAGATTGGCTGAGCTCAAAAGTAAAAGTTTAAGGCAAAGTCAAAGTCAATGGAGCATACAATTAATAATATATTACACATATTGGTAATTTCTTAGAAGAAAATATTGTTATCTATAGCCATCTGTTCTGCTATTTCACAGCAGATTCAGGGTATATACACATCATCAGTCATCTTTACCGCAAGTCTCTTAAAAAGATGCAATCTGATTTTTTAACTCAACAAATAATTTATTGCTTAACAAATCATTTTCCCCTCAATTACTTTGCTGATTTTATAATGATTCTTTGTAATCTTCCATACAGAACTAGCTTACAAAAATTACGTTTAATGGGAGATGCACTTGCTTTTTGAGCCTTTAGTTTTGACAAACCGTCAACAAAGCATCCATACCACTCACCACACTATATCAACACAAATTATTGCGCTGTCAGTGCATAATCCAAACATTTTACATGACTGCCAATAGAGACCAATGATACTGTAAACAAAGTGCAGAGCATTGCAGTTTAAAGTAATGAACCATTTGAAAGAAAATAGCTGATGTCCAATTAGAGGATGTAGATATCCAGAACCGGGACAATCAGCAGATGTCACTGTGGAGTGGACCAAGTAACATCCCTATCTTTACCTAACATATAGCCTGACTGGTCATAAAAGACAGAAAATGATAGTACTGTATGAGTTTGAGGAGCGCATCTCTGTTATTTTTCCATGATAGTATCCTTGTAAGAAATATCGGTTACACTTTATTTTAAGGTGTCATTGTTGCAGTGTAATTATATATTTAAGTACTGAGTAATATTAATGAACTACATGTACTTACTATAGGGTTAGGGTAGGATTAGGGTTTGGTTGAGGGTTAGGCAAGTAATTAAGCATAATTTATTGTTATATGTAACAAGGACACTGTAAAATAAAGTGCTACCGAAACATCTCACTTCCAGTGAGTATGTAGGTTATATTATACTGCTTTCCTATAAAGTGAAGAAAAAAGAAGACATCCTATATTCAAACTACCGCCTAGTGCAAATATTCAATAATCGTCATCATGTTGCCTTGTTCTCATTATCAGCCAGTTTAACAAAACTGGTTTGCATTACACTTACAACAGAGATAATGAAGTTTTTCCACAATTTCTTTGAAATATGAAAAGCATAAATAAACATTAACTGTTCACGAATATTTACTTATGCATATGAGGTGGGGAAAATGAAAAGAAGAAGTTAAAGTAGCGCTACATTAACTAATAGTGAATCACATTCAGTCGCATTTAGTCTGTTTCTTTCATGCATGGTCATTTTGTATAATGGAGTACATACATACCCATTTCGTCTGTGTTTGAGAGCTTCGGTGCCATCCATCACTTTGTGGCTTGTCAGTAAATCTGAATGCTGTCCATCAATCACCTCTAAATAGCTCCTACTGGTTCTCTCCACATTCTGCTCGGTCTCCTCAAAACGCAGCCGATCAAACTTACTGAAGACCGCCGTGTTCATCGCTGCTCGCGCTGCATTCATGACGTGCCATGTGCCAAATGACAATGTAGCTCCAAAGACTTTCCAGGAAATGTTCCTTATACTGTTATAATGCCGCTGAAATGTTTATCCTGATTTAAAAAACAATATATATATATATATAAAACAAACATATTTAGACTGTATGATAATTACGTTTTAATTGTGCACATTAAATATAATTCATCAATGATACAATCAATTTAGGCCAAATTATTTTAAGTGTAAATAGTAACTTAGACCGCTCACTTATCCTAAATATTATACGAACACAATAGCAAGTGTAACTGCTTAAAAATGTAAAAGCACTTACAAAGTTATCCTGCTAGTCCGTAAACTCCAGCGACACTATAATTTCAGTGTCTTCCATCCCAGCTGCTGATATTCAACTGCACTGCGCTCAGCAACTGCGGCTCCCCACTATATCAGCCCAACACTAGAGGGTTTCATTCACACCCCGGAACATGAATATAGCGCGAATATCATCTTTCCCAAAGAGTCAGGGGATTCGATCGTGTCCGAGCAGCTACTGTGTGTCTGGCTGTAAGCGGGGCTGGATAGAACCTCCTCTAGCCTCTTTATTTTTTACAGATAACATTTTATAGGTGCGTTGGTGAGGCTTATCTCAGCACCCTTTCCTTAGGACCCTTTAGTTTAAAGCGAAAAGGCAAACAAGCGCTTTTTATCTAAATGTTTCATGCTCATGTGGTGAAAAGTAATCAGGCTGCTAAAAACAACAACTTAAAGAAAACAAATCCATGAAACCCACTAATATAGTGTAAAACAAACAAACAAACAAACAAACAAAAAAAACTACATTGAATGGTTGTACCTTAGCCATTATCACAAACTAAATCAGAGTTATCTATCTTAGGTTTATTTTGGGTTTATTTAGCGGTTATGAAGGACATTATAGCTGATATATAGATAGCTTTAGTATGGCAAGCTGTTTTGTCTTTTATTCAGGATATGAATTCTTGATATCAACAATTCAGTTTTTACTAGTTACAATTATAATTCTTGATATCAGGAATTAGATTTCTACTAGTAAAAATATATATTTTTTGATATCATTAGATTTCTACTAGTAATTTTTGATACCAGGAATTACATTTCCACTAAATAAAAATATCAACAATGACATCATCCCTCGCAGAAACATGCCAAGAATTAATATCAAGAATTTAATTTTAAATTTTAAACACTATAATTAGATATCTGTAATTATATTTTCACTAGGCAAATGTGAACATTTTTATTTTTACTAGTAGCCACGTAATTTTTGATATCAAAATTATGATTTTTCTAGTAAGAACTGTATTTCTGATATGTGAAATTGTAATTTCAACTAGTAAGAAATCAATTATTAATATCAACAATTGAGTTTAAATGGGAGCCTATAAAGAGATCAAGAATTATAGTTTTTACTAGTTGAAATGTAATTATTGATATCAAGAATTTGTTTCTGCAGTGATGACGTTATTGTTGATATAAGATGTTTTCTAGTGGAAATGTAATACCCAAAATTTCCATGGTTACTAGTAAAAATCTAATTCCTGATATTGAGAATTAGCATTTTAACTAGTGAAAATTGAATTGCTGATATAAAGAATAAAAGTCAAAACGGCTTGCCATAGTATGGGCTTTATCCTGAACGTCACGTGAACAAACATGAAAACAGCTCTCATCGTATCCACTTGTCAACAGCAGTACGAACTGACAGCAGTATCTATGGCTGAATCCGATATCGCCCCCATACCCTCAAATAGGGCATTATTTGAGGGGACAGCCATATGTAATGGTTTCCGAAACCAAAGTGAACTTTATCGTGTGCACTCATTTAATCAAGTGTACAGCCGATTTACACTACATGTTCACTAGTTTTCATTCACTTCTTCAAGTGAACTGTATTAGTGGATTAACGTAGGCAATAGTGATTGAGGGTTTAGGGTGCGATTTTGGTTATTTGTTTGTTTGTTTATTTTTTTTTTATTTTTCTAAATGGTCTTTTGTGGTATCATATGCAAAGTTGGTTCATAACATAACTGCAATAAAGTAATAGCCTAGCTAACAATCACTTGTTTACATAGGATAGGCCTATGATGTATTTGATATTATTTAAGCAAAAGACCATGGGAAGTTTACTTAAAGCTGCAGTCTGTAAGTTTTGCCTCTTTGTCGCCATCTCTGTTTGAAACCTGCAATTGAAACCTGCAATCTTTACGTGGGTTGTGCATCGGCACGGCTCCTCAGCGCGGATTAATCTAATGTTTTGAGGAGTATGTGCGGCTGTCAGTCATCACACTGGTGTGGATACTGTACTTCTTGTTCTCAAAGAGTCGTGCGCTTATCCGAGCGTATCTCAGGGTCAGCTCTCCCGTCTCTGCAGGCTGTCTACACCAAATGCTGCAAAGGTAGAGCTACTAAAATCATCAAGGACTCTAATCACCCTGCAAACCCTCATTTCACGCTGCTGCCATCTGGTAAGCGCTTCCAAAGCCTGATGGCCAAAACTTAGAGACTCAGGAGGAGCTTCTTCCCCCAGGCCATCAGACTCCTGAACTCAGTCACTTAACATCACGTGACCATCGACATACTGACATTGCACGGCACTTTCTGTTCTCGTTGTTAACGTGTAACAACCTGTTATAAACCTGTTTGCACATTATACTTCTTTGTACATTTCTGTTAACCACATATTTATAAGTCTACAGTTTACTCACTGCACAGTTTATTTCACTTATTTTATTCCATTTCTTTATTTACTTTTATTTTATTTTTTTCTACTTGATTTATTTATAATTCTACAGATATATATATATATATATATATATATATATATATATATATATATATATATATATATATATATATATATATATATAGTATATATTTTTATTCTATTTCTATTATAATTTCCTCCTTGTTTTTAACTGTGAATTTGCACTGTCCATGGAGCGGACCTGTTTACATTTCACTGCCGGTTGTATATTCTGTATATAACGGTGTATGTGACAAATAAAACTCTTGAATCTTGAATCTTCAGAATCACAGATTCTACATCTTGGAAGAGTTTTCCCGCAAAATGTAATCTGAACAAGTAAGTATGTCTTCCACTTTTGTTATGACCAACTGAGAAAAAAAGCATTACAATTAATCACGCTACCAACGGTGATTAAATATAACGATCGCTTAGCTCACATCACATCAAATTATTATACATGCAAATTATTATTATTGTTATATTTTGTTCTCAAATTGTTAATGTTAACAACATCAGCATTACGTGACTGTGTGTATTTAGTGTGTATTACCTGTAGATTTCAATTTCTGTACACTTTTGCTTTTGACTTCGGGTGAATCTCCAGTTGTCACTGATGATTGTCGTTTGGTCCTTTCTGGATTACAATCCGCCATGAAAATAATAAATTTAATTATTCCAGCTGCTGTGAGAAAAGGCTGTAAATGATCCGCCACCTGCAGCATCCTCACATAATGCGATACTACTACTAGCTGGACTCTCTCTTTATGTATACAGACGTGACGTAATGGCATAAAGACATGCTCGAATTTCCAGCAGAAATCCACCAGTACCACTCAAATTAGAACACATTATTACAAACTTACCGTTGTGAATTGGGCTACGGTAAGGAGATAGTTTTGAACATTGGCTGTTTATGTACTTGCTCAGCTTTAAAATTTTAAATAAAATTGTTAATTTCCTACTCCTTAACAGATCACCAGACCTGGCTATGTCATCTCTTGGAATGTCTGAAGGCCAGGTTTTTCCTATCAGTCATCATTAGAACACATTTTACTCGTGGGGAAAAACGGATTGCTTGGTCAATAATTCAGAAAGGTCCAGACTTTAAAGCTCTTGATTCTAACTTGTACTTGCTTTTATGAAAATGTACCATTCTTTTAATTGTTTAACTATAGCATTTGTTACAGCAAGGCTACAGGTGAGACCATTGATGGCTCCTCATTACATGCTTATAGGTAAATTTTTCTTTTTTTTAAATTTATCTATAGCGTTTATTATGAAAAGTAGCAAACTGCACATTTAGAAACCATAGCTACAACATGCCACATTTGTAATATAAATCTATAATGAAAAATCCATTGCCTTAACAGATGATCATTTTTAAATTAGTCAAAATGTACCACAATAAATAGGTCTACAATAAAACGTGTAGCATAACTTCTAGTAAAGGTTGTAATGAGCTTAAAAAGCTTGCAAGATGAGTCTTTTTAGTTTATGTGGCTGTTTTAGATCATGTTTGGCTTTCTCCATAGCATTTTCAAGTGGTAAATTCTCAATAGTATTCAAACAGGTCAGAACTGTGCAAATCTTATCACACTTTTGGAGCTTTTACAGCTTTTGCTCAGGACTCCATTGATCAAATTTCAATTATGATGATTTGCAGCTACATTTAACATTAGCCTTTACTGCCACCTCAAAATGAGCTCAGAATAAAAACATTTTTATGACCAAATATATATATTTTTAAAGTGCATATAATTATGGTTATGGAGAAATCTTTGCTCCCACTCAGACCTGAGCACAGATGTTCTCACATTGGGGTGTTTTAGTTCAAGCTTTTGTAATCACAAAGAGCATCCCCACATGACACCTTAAAGCAGACAGCACATTCCTCTCCAGTAGCCCAGGCATATAACACGGCAACACACGCCATAAATTCCTTTCCCTCAGAGATAGCCTCGCTACCACATTTGTTGATACTAGCTACACGCAGCCCCCTTTTCACCTAGGAAAACACAAAAAAGAAGGGACACGTTAAGGTCGAGTTGTTCACTTAAGCTGCACAGCACTGCAAATGTAAAAAACTCCCCACATGAAAGGCTCAGGTTAAATTCCCACTTGTTTATCTGCTCTTTTTCCCATAAGTATGAGCTTATTTTTAAAGATGTTTTAGGCCTTATTTTTTATGGAATTATACACAGATAGTTGAAACATAAACCTACATGTTGTACCGTTATATATTTCCTGATTAATTTGCTCTAGTAAGTGTATTTGTTGACATAATATTGAGTAATGCTGTGTATGGTTATGAAGCTGTAAAATTCATTGCAAAAACAGCTGCAGTTTCTTCACAGGCCCCAATGAAAAAGCACTGGGCAATTTGAGATTACTGCAATATAGTACCAATTAGAGCGAATCTGAAACCACAAACACCACAGCCACAAATGCTCTGCAACACACAATAAAATGAGCACGGCCCACGGTATGTCTGTAAATGACAAAATCGCTTTTATATTCTCATGGAGTGATCTGAAGAGAAACAGTGTCAGTGAATGTATCCCTTTGAGTCATTGATCTGTTGTTTTGATTCCTGGATTTTGGTCACAGATACAGCATTGCATGTACTGGAAAAAAATATGACTGTGGAACATGGCACTGTCCCATGAAATGTGTGTGTAGTTACCGTTAAAGGCCCAAGTTTATAAAATCCTAGAAGGAAAAAATCTCTGAAAGTGACATGAAAAAACAGCTATTATGTTTCTGGTTTGATATGTAGCAGTTGTTTTATTAATTGCGGCTAATTTTGATGAGCTCACTACTATAATGCACTCGATGGGACACTCTGTTCCCGTGTGATTTGTGTTTGGCTCTTTTATAACTGCTCAGGATTTAATTGGCTAGACGTTGCTTTAGCAATCACATCTATTTCTTTGATTGGGCAGCTGTTGTTCTAAGGCGGCAACTGTGGATCTGAAAGGTCACGGTTTCCACGTGCGGCGGCTCTCGGGCAGAGCCGGCTATCACTGACGGTCTGTAGAGAAGAGCATTACTGCTGTCTCAGACTCTATAACCAACTCCACATGTCTTATCTAAATAAGCACTGGGCCAAGACAGATCACATTTCCTTCTGGTGCTAGCCAGACGTACGGATTACCTTGTCACTGGCTTCGACATAAAAATCGGAATTAAATTGATACTGGCACATGAAGTTGTGGTACCAGTCATGTTAAAGAAATACTGTACTTCGACATATTAAGTGATTCTTCACCCCTTTTACGATATAGTTATAGTGCATTACTTTTTGCCATGCAGGAAGTCTCATCATGGGTACATTTACCACACACGAAATTGTGTAGTTGAGTAAGTAATTGATATCCCTGCAATATTAGACCTTTGCCATTCCACTAATATAAATCCTTTGAAGAATTGCCCCACGACATGGCCAAATGAAATGTTAATTCATACCACAATCATATAGTGAGTACAGTTCGTCAGACAAAAAGCAGCCCGATTGCCAAGGTGCAGTCTGGAAAAATTTAACAGAAGGCAGAATGTGGAACGTACTGTACGATCATATTAGTAATAGGATTATTTTTGGTGGGTAAAGAAAGAGATTGTAGTTGTTGGTCACTATAAGTACCAGGTTTACAGTGAAACAACACGGAATCATAACGCTATTTACTTAATTGTCTTAATTGTGCTGGTTGATGTTAGCAGTGATCTAACGCTAAATTTAACCACTGAATTAAAAGAAAGAAGTTTGTCAATAGAAGATCAGGTAAGTTTGTGTTTTACAGATGTACTTTAATTTTAAACGTTCAGCGGTGCAATGTAGTCCTGCTAAGGTACAGTTTAGCAAACAGGGGTTTGTGAGTTGATGGAAAGCTTATAATTAATTATAGTGAATGTAAAAAATGTAAATAAATAAATGAAAATCTGTGATAATCACGGGATTATCAGATCAAAGGCTGCAATTCAGTAAATAACTTCATGAACTACATGTTTCAATGAAGCCTTGCACAGACAAGCAGTGCCTCAGTCATTATTATTATGACTGTTATTATTATTAATTTGATTAGGTTCCAGTGTGAATGTAATGTGGACACTATCATGAATAAAAAGAGGTTTGAGTCCACTTAGTCCAGCTACAGAGTTAAAATAAAACATTTAAGATACTAAAAAGATTCAATATTTTATCTATTTACCTGCATTTCATGGGACTATTAACCAACATAGAGAACCGTGAACAGGCAAATGTTTTATATTATATTATTGTCACAGTTTGTGTTGTTATTCTCCTAGAGTGCTTCATTATGTTTTTGGTTAGTTTTCCCCAGTGTGTGTATATTATATTATATTATATTAGGACCTACTTTATATTAAGTGGCCTTAACTACTATGTACTAACATTTAAATTAATCATTTGATCCAATGCACTTATTGTGTACATACATGTTTTTACATTGTACTTGCATTTAAAAAAATACCTGCATGACATCTGTAATTAATTTCTGTAGTTACATTTATAATTACACTGTTGACACTTCCCTTACACCTAACCCTACTCTTAAACTTACCCATACCACCACACCTGTCCCTAACTTTACCCGTATACCACTATTTTTTGATGTAAGTACATAGTAGTTAAGGCCACCTAATATAAAGTGGGACCTTATATTATATTATTGAAATATTTACTTAAAATCTCAAAATCTCTACTTAATGTAAAATAAGTCTAAGGGTACATTTACATGACAACGATGTGCTAAAAGCATTTTTCCACGTACAGATGCTAACTCTTCATGCCAGGTCAGTAGTTGGTGATGTCACTTTGTAAAGAAACATTACCTGCCTATAGACTGAACACATAGTACGCATGCGCATGACGTCACCGTTTTCACAGATTCAAGTTTTTATAGTTTGCATGGAGACGATAACGGTATGGTTTTCAAAAACTTGCACTTTGAAACAGTATGGTTTTCAAAAGTTTACGTTTCCAGGCCCCCAAAACGTTGTTGTTGTGTACACAACCAAGTTTTCTGCTTTTAGTTGAATTCCATTCCTAAGGGGTTTGACTGAAAGAAGAAGAAAAAAAAAAATTCAGAACCCCAATGCTAAGGTAATAAATCTTGGCTAATAGTTATCAATTTAACCCATTTCACTGCTTAAAAGGTGATGTTACACAGGCAACTTTCTGAGCAATGTTGCTTGTGCACTTTCCTGAGAATATGCAACAAATTTCTATCTGGATACTTTAGATCGGTTGTGGGTCCTGTCTCACCAGGTTGCCCATTGCTCAGCAACATTGCTCAAAAAGTTGCCTTGTGTAACACCTTTAAAGTAAAATGGGTTGCAATTGCCATTTCATGTTGACTTTAAGACAAAGAGAAACAGAACTAAATCAGTTCCAAGTTGTGTAAAATGTGTATTAAAGGGACAGTTCACCCATAAATCATTTTTTTAAACCTGTATGAGTTTCTTTGTTCTGTTAAACACAAAATAATGTTTAGAAGAATGTGGGTAATCAAACAGTTTCTGGTCCCCTTTGACTTCCATGGTATTTTTTTGTTTAAAAACTATTTTTTTTATACTATGAAAGTCAGTGGGGACCAGAAACCTTTTGGTTTAGAACAACTTGAGGGTGAGTAAATAATGACAGAATTTTGGGTGAACTGTCCCTTTAATAGTGTGCTGCACTAAAAGCTGTAATACCATTTTATAGAATCCAGACTGTAAAAAATGCATTGTTTTTTGCAGGCTGCCTGATGTAATTTCATTTCCATATGCGTCCAGCCACCTTAACATCGTCCGCTCATAATTCCTCAACATTCTCTAATCAACATATCTCCGTGTCTAACAAAATGTTAAATCCCAGTAGAGACTATTTGCGTCATATGTTTTTCTTTGCTAATAAATCTACCAAGGTTGAATTATATCCACAGAGTACAGTAAATTGAGTATGATGACAAACCAATGCTAGCGTCTTCTCATACTTGCTGTTCTGCCCATTAGCTAGCTGGGGAATGGTCCAAAAGAGAGATGTACCAGGTATTTTACAGTTTTTCTCAATCGACTTGACATTTCTTCAAATGAATGTAGTTGCTCTCAAAACAATTAACCATTTCATGCATGGAAGCAATTTTGAACCATTTAAGTTTTAGTGCCATGTCCCAAAGACTAAGTGGTGAACTCCCAAAGCATTGTCTACAATTTCATTTAATTATTGTATTTGTATCTCTTTGTTGTTTTGAGAGATTGCATCATACATTCAAAATGGTGCAGGAAAGAGAAGATGCACTAGGTACCTCATTACCTCTTTTTTTTTTTTTTGTTTTTGTTTAAGGTAAATAAGCTGTTACAAATACATTCATTCAGATTTGAATCTTTAATATTTTTCTTGTACTTTTTTTTTTCTTCTTTTTTTTCTGTGACAGAAAATATACATCTGTCCACTCCATGCGCCAAAGGGTATATTGTGCCTACTGGGACTATATTTAGATTCCACCTTATTTTGTATGTTTCAGTTAAAATTATGATTAAATAGTATTTTCATATTTTCATATTTTATAATTTATTCCAATGGTTACAGTCTATATTTAATTATTAGGTCATAGAAAAGTGTATAAAATTACATACTTATTTTATACAGGTGCTGGTTATATAATTAGAATATAATCAAAAGTTGATTTATTTCACTAATTCCATTCAAAAAGTGAAACTTGTATATTATATTCATTCATATCATTCATTACACACAGACTGATATATTTCAAATGTTTATTTCTTTTAATTTTGATGATTATAACTGACAACTAAGGAAAATCCCAAATTCATTATCTCAGAAAATTAGAATATTACTTAAGACCAATACAAAGAAAGGATTTTTAGAAATCTTGGCCAACTGAAAAGTATGAACATGAAAAGTATGAGCATGTACAGCACTCAATACTTAGTTGGGGCTCCTTTAGCCTGAATTACTGCAGCAATGCGCGTGGCATGGAGTCGATCAGTCTGTGGCACTGCTCAGGTGTTATGAGCGCCCAGGTTGCTCTGATAGTGGCCTTCAGCTCTTCTGCATTATTGGGTCTGGCATATTGCATCTTCCTCTTCACAATACCCCATAGATTATCTGTGGGGTTAAGGTCAGGCGAGTTTGCTGGCCAATTAAGAACAGGGATACCATGGTCCTTAAACCAGGTACTGGTTGCTTTGGCACTGTGTGCAGGTGCCAAGTCCTGTTGGAAAATGATAAATTAGGGCTGTCAAAATTAACGTTAATAACGCATTAATGCAAATTCATTTTAACGACACTCATTTTATTAACGTGCGATACGTTTTCTGTTTGATCCGTGGCCTAGCTCATAGTTGGAGAAATCGAGAGCAGCCATAGACGTAAAGGATGCAGCAGCAAACAGAAATGGGGAAAGAAAAGGGCTAACGTTAACATTACTATTCTGAAACAAGTGACGCTATATAGCCTACATGAGCTTTATTAGACTCCAGGTCGAAATAAAAGAAAAGGGCATTTTTACACTGATCACGTTTGCTGCAGTCCAAGTCAGAGCGCGATAGTTCTTGGTTTCCCCCGCAGCGCTGGTCAACTTGATTCTGTTGAACCCTGGTGCATTTGCGTGCATCTTACATAATCACAAACATCCACAGAGCATGATAGAAAACAGAACGCGGGTCAATATATTGGATGAAGGGGGCTTTTTGTTGCATGCTTGTAAAGGGACTCTGAGGAGACTGCATGCGCGATGCACGTATACACTGCAAGCTTGCTCTCGCTCATATCCAAGGTAAATCATTAACACCATCACCACTTATGTTTTATTGAACTATACATTACAATCGGATAAAATGAATGCACAGGTTACTTTTCTGAACAAGAGAGCTCCTGAATCCGTGTTTCTCACACTGTTCACGTGAATTGCGGCACAGTTCGAGAGCAACCAAACTCAGAGCATCAGGTAGCCTTGGGTTCGGTACCCTGGTGTGCTCCCAGGTCTGCATGACAGCTTTCACATAACCAGTTTTTCATGCGAACCGTGCCCCGTTCTGAACTAAACTTTAAGCTTATAGGCTTAAGAGACACGAACAAGTTCTTTGAAAAACATCTGACCTTAGATACATGTCTAGTCTTCATGCCCTGAGTATGGTTTCACTAATAATAAACGTATATTTGCATAAAGCATGCATATTCGCCCATGTTGATTAGAGTATTAAAATTTTTTTTTAATTTAAGGTACATTTAGAACTGATAAAAATGTGTGAATAAGTTGCGATTAATTGCGACTTAACTCATGACAATCATGCGATTAATCGCAATTAAATATTGTAATCGTTTGACAGCCCTACTATATATATATATATATATATATATATATATATATATATATATATATATATATATATATATATATATATATTTACTTTGTGATTCAATAATTCATGCATGAAATGGTTAACACAGCAAACTAAACACTCTTAAGTTAGCAAAGCAGTTCAGTATTCACTGCATAATGAAGCATGGCAGTTTATTCTATTAATGCATTTATCAAAAATAAATACTAACATCAAAACTACAAGTGTGTTCTCTGTTGATTTAACAACAAATTCAGCTGTAGATACACAAATACATGAATGAAAACACGTTTGTCATGATCTTTAATCGTGTTCTTCAAAGTTCTTTAATGATGAGTTTAGTTGTATACCAAATAAATGAATGAATGAATGAATGAATAAATAAATAAATAAATAATCTACTGAAATCAATGAATCAATGAACTTTATAGATCTTACCTCTCAATTACATGTGGCCAAAGCATTTCATCAACATCATAGCATATTATATTTGCATGAGTCATGCATCGTGGGAAAAAAAGCAGTTAATGCTGGATCCATCCTTGTGATTCAACTTCTTCAGAGGCCTCTTCCATCACTTGAAGAAGACTTACTTGGTTGTAAGTGTTGCGATCATATACTTTCCATCTCCAAGAGGAGAATATGCTGAAAGGAACACCATCCTGAAATGTGACAGATGCTCAAACCACTCTCTTACCAGTGCTGAATAGTGAAATTACACAACTACACAATTTTGCTCAATTTGCTCCTGATCACCCTGCGGAAAGTGTATTTCATTGAGGGAGTTGTAAAACATGTAGGAGCCTTTCTGTGTTGTGTGACCCCAAGACAGCGTTGTGTGCCACAACACCAGTGGACTGCAGCACTTGTTGTCCAGGGACATTGACTGTGGCACAATGTTTATATTGGGCTGAACTCTCTGTCCCGCTTCTCTCAAGTAAAGACATAATTTAATAATTTATGACACAGTGAATTTGGGTGGCTCTGATTTCATTTGAAACCTGTCTGTACCCTATCCTTCCTCTCCTCCCTCCTGTTACATTTTGCTCTCCCCTTCCCCTCTGTCCATGTCTTCTTATATTTTCTTCTCTTGCTCTTTCCACTAATGCCATTGCCTTCCACTCAACCATCTCTTCTCCCTCTTCTTCCTACATCCTCAGCTCTTCTTTCTCCATCTCCTCTACCTATACCATCTATTCCTTTCCGCTCATCTCTTTCTACCTCTTCCACTGCCCCTCTCCCTCTCAATGTTACCCTTGTTCTACTCTCTCCAAAACCTCTCACTCTTACTCTTAACCTCACTCCTGCCATTCTTGTTTTTCTTTTCTTTTCCCCTTTTATAGTCGTTTTTAATCGAGAAAGCTGTGTTAACAATGAGGGAATGTGCATTTCCTGTGTTGTGTGTATTACTAACTCAGCCTATTTATTTGGGGCTACTTGATAACATTACAAGTGCAACTGAGAATTTAACAAATAATAGCATTTTGTTTGTTGTGTTTGGAAAAATGGTGCACAGATGATTGTGATTTTTGTAAAACCAATAAAAATAGCTGCAATAGATTTTTTCCTGATGCATAAAAATTTTGTTTGGCAGTGTGAACTGTTCTGAACACATCTGAAAATTTTGTACACAATGTTTTGAGAACATTATGCATATGATTTATAATTTGTATGAAATTAATGAAAATGTCTCGGTTACGTATGTAACCCTCGTTCCGTGAAGGAGGGAACAGAGACGTTACGTCGACCACACCGACATATTGGGATCCCGACTGAAAGGGAACTCACAATCTGTTTAGGACAATTACAAAGTGTTCCGATCGCTGTGTTAATTGTTTTGAGAACAGTGACCTGAGTTTGGAGAAGTGTGTCAAATCCACTGGGAAAAAAATTTATATTCTACAAGTCGATGAAAACTTCAGAATCAAATTTCTTAATAAATAATTTCTCTGAAATCTGTTTGTGGTTTTTATAACCAACAGTCTTCATTTCATGTGTTGTTGATGCTAAACAGTGTATAACTGTGGATCTTCAAGATTCAAAAGGCTTTGAGGTGATGAATTAAGGGGAACAGTGCCTTTCCATCATTTGTATCCAAAGCTCCACAGGGTGCGTCCTCTTGCACAGAACTTATGTCGAAAATTGTTCTTTTAACCCATTTGAGAGCACCTAAATGTATTGAGGGCAAGGACAATAACTGGGACAGGTATAATTCTGTCTGCTCTTCTGCAGGTGGCTCTCTTTAAGGGCTCACCCTATTTTAGCACCTTACATGACCACTGAGGTTTTGGACACTGTGCTTAGAAAAAGAAAAAAGACTGTAACTCGCGACCAAATGACAACACAAGTCATGAACAAAATGTTTCTTTTTTTAAAACAGTGTGTGAACTGTTAAAATTAAGAACACTTTTGTCACAAGACAAATTACTGTAGGGGAGACCAGGTATTTTTAGCTACACATCTGAAACTTTTAGGCAAAGTACCCACAAATTAAATTTCTTCAACTATATCACAGACTTTGTGAGATGATGACAAATACAAATTGGTCATTTGTTACAACCTACCCCTAACTAACTGGGGTAGATTGTAACACATACTGGGGTAAGTTTTAACAGGTAGACAAAATGCACAAAAACTAAGGGTACTCCAAGTGATATGCCACAACAACAGTTTTATTTTAAATGAATGGCTGCAACGATAAAATATATGTGAATATGGCGTGTATATGTGCATATTGTGTGTGTTTGTGCACGCACACGCGTGCGTTTGTTTGTGCATGTATGTACGTGCACATTCATTTGGCCATGTGTGTGTGTGTGTATATGTGTGTGTGTGTGTGTGTGAGAGCAAATTAACATAAACATAGGCATTCTGTAGAATGATTAAAATCACAAAAATGTTCTTAGTTGTATGTAAGTTGTTTCAAAACACGTGTTACAACCTACCCCGTCACTGTCACCCATTGTTTAGCTAGCTGTATTAACATGGTGCTTTGAAATTAGCAGGAGGTTGATACACCATTCTTTACTAGAAAACTACACTTTGACCTGATATAATTCATACAACATTATCTACAACGGTAGAAGTACTAAACAAAATATTATCTTGTTATTTTTTTTTACTTTCTTACCTCAGAATTAGATTTTCTGCTGTAGCTTCAGGAGAGATAGCAAAACAGACTGGAAAACCACCATGTGGGATCATAAAGGAAGCCAGATGAAACTGAAACTGTCATATGACTATCTTATCCGTGATTCGTAGAATTGGTAGTGTTACAACTCTCCCGTGTTACAACTATACCCAGTCTTCTCTTTGACTAACTGGGGCCCAGGTCAGGAAGCAGACGGACTGGCTTACCGGACCGTCTGCTAGCTGTCTCCCGTTACAGAAGTCAGATAAATCCCAACACATAGAGACTCTTTCACCTAGATATTATCACATAGAGACTGTGTCTGTTCCCCGAATTAGTAAATATAAAAAAACATCAAGACCATTCAACAGTAAAAACTTAATTGATGTCAAACAAATAAACAACAGATATAATACAGATGATCAAATGATAAAGCTCGTGTTGCTGAATATTCGATCCCTTTCCCCAAAAACACTTATTGTTAATGATATAATTACAGATAATAATCTAGATGTGCTGTGTTTGACAGAAACCTGGCTAAAACCTGACGACTACATTACTTTAAATGAGTCCACCCCACAAGATTATTGTTATAAACACGAGCCGCGTCTGAAAGGTAAAGGGGGAGGGGTTGCTGTAATTTATAATAATATCTTCAGTATTACTCAGAAGTCTAGTTTCAAATATAATTCTTTTGAAGTTTTGGTGCTTTATGTAGCATTATGTAGTGTAATTGATAAATCCCGTTTGACATTTGTGCTGGCTACTGTACAGGCCACCAGGCCACAATACAGACTTTATCAAAGAATTTGCTGACTTTCTATCCGAGTTAGTACTGGCTGCAGATAAAGTACTAATTGTTGGTGATTTTAATATCCATGTAGATAATGAAAAAGACGCATTGGGATTAGCATTTAGAGACATTCTAAACTCTATTGGAGTAAGGCAACACGTGTCAGGACCCACTCATCGCCTTAATCATACGTTAGACCTAATATTGTCACATGGAATAAATGTTGATACCGTTGAAATTCTGCAGCAGAGTGATGACATCTCAGATCATTACCTAGTATCATGTATACTTAATTTAGCTAAGGCTGCAAAGCCGTCCCCTCGCTTCAAATATGGCAGAACTATCACTGCTGCCACTAAAAATTGCTTTTTAAATAATCTTCCTCATTAGTTTCATGTCCTCAGCATCCCAGATAGCCTAGAGGAACTCGATTTTGCAACAGAAACTATTGACTCTCTTTTTTCCAGCACTTTAGACACAGTTGCTCCCTGGCGCTTAAAGAAGATTAAAGAAAATAGTCCAACGCCGTGGTACAACGAGCACACCCGGGCCCTTAAAACAGCAGCCAGAAAAATGGAGCACAGCTGGAAGAAAACAAAATTAGAAGTTTTTCGTAATTCATGGAAAGAGAGCATGATCGCATACAGAAAGGCCGTAAAAACTGCTAGATCTGCTTATTTCTCGACTCTCTTAGAAGAAAACAAACACAACCCTAGGTATTTATTTGATACAGTGGCTAAGTTAACCAAAAATAAAGCTTCTACTTCTGATGGTTGTAAACAGCACAGCAGTAATGACTATATGAACTTCTTTACATGTAAGATCGATAATATTTGGAAGAAAATTATAACCATGCAGCCGTCTACTACAGTGTCACATGAGACAGAGCATTGTTGTGTCACTGAGAAAAAATTACATTCATTCACTGCTATAGGAGAGGAAGAATTGGCTAAACTCGTTAAATCATCTAAATCAACAACATGTATGCTCGACCCTATACCGACTAGGCTATTAAAAGAGATGCTACCAGAGGTCATAGATCCTCTTCTTAATATCATTAACTCATCTTTGTTATTAGGATATGTACCGAAAACTTTTAAGTTGGCTATTATCAAACCACTTATTAAAAAACCTCAACTTGATCCTACAGAAATAGTCAATTATAGGCCGATCTCAAATCTACCCTTCCTGTCAAAAATACTGGAAAAGGCAGTGTCTTCACAATTATGTTCCTTTTTAGAAAGAAATGGTATCTGTGAGGATTTCCAGTCAGGATTTAGACCGTATCATAGTACTGAGACTGCTCTCATCAGAGTTACAAATTATTTATTCTTATCATCCGATCGTGGTTGTATCTCTCTATTAGTGTTACTCGATCTTAGCGCTGCATTCGATACTATCGACCACAACCTTCTTTTGAATAGACTCGAAAATTATGTTGGCATTAGTGGAACTGCATTGGCATGGCTTAAATCATACTTATCTGACCGTTATCAGTTTGTAGCAGTAAATGAAGAGATGTCACACCGATCACAAGTTCAGTATGGAGTACCGCAGGGCTCAGTGCTAGGACCGTTGCTCTTCACCCTGTACATGCTACCACTGGGAGATATCATTAGGAAGCATGGCGTTAATTTTCACTGTTATGCTGACGATACTCTGCTCTATATTTCTTCACGCCCTGACGAAACTTACCAATTCACAAGATTAACGGAATGCATAGCTGATATAAAACATTGGATGTCTAGTAATTTCCTGCAACTTAATTCAGAAAAAACAGAATTTTTAATTATTGGACAAAAAAACTCTGCAAGTAGTAACCTAGAATACTGTCTAACAATACTGTCTAACACTCGATGGCTGCTCTGTCAAGTCCTCGTCGTCAGTTAGGAACCTGGGTGTGCTCTTTGATACCAATCTTTCATTTGAAAGCCAAGTTTCTAACATCTGTAAAACTGCATTCTACCATCTTAAAAATATATCTAAATTACGGCACATCCTTTCGATGCAAAATGCTGAACAGTTAATTCATGCATTCATGACCTCAAGGCTAGATTACTGTAATGCTTTACTGGGTGGTTGCCCTGCTCACTTAATAAACAAACTCCAGCTGGTCCAAAACGCAGCAGCTCGAGCTCTTACTAGAACAAGGAAGTATGACCATATTAGCCCGGTTCTGTCAACACTGCACTGGCTCCCTATTAAACATCGTATACATTTTAAAATCTTGCTTATTACTTACAAAGCACTAAATGGTTTAGCTCCCCAGTACTTGAACGAACTCTTAACGCATTATACTCCATCACGTCTATTGCGGTCTCAAAACTCTGGCCAGTTGATAATACCTAGAATATCAAAATCAACTGCAGGCGGTCGATCCTTTTCCTATTTAGCGCCTAAACTCTGGAACAGTCTTCCTAGCATTGTTCGGGAAGCAGACACACTCTGTCAGTTTAAATCTAGACTAAAAACGCATCTCTTTACTATGAAACACACATAAAACATTATCAATTTCTATTATTTAAATCAGTAAATGATTGTTAGGCTGCATTAACTAGGTCAGCCAGAACCGGGAACACTTCCCATAACACCTGATGTACTCGTTACATCATAAGAAGAATGGCATCTATGCTAATGTTAGTCTCTCTGTTTATCCCGAGGTTTACTGCAGTCAGCCGGATCCGGGCCGTATACAGATCAGATGGTGGACCAGCGCCTGGACATGACCAACGCATCCCTGAAATGTCTGCAGAGAACATGTCAAATAAACTCCCTCCGTAAATGCTGCATCGACACGACATCCTCATTAAACCCGTCTTCGGCGTGATGACTCCAATCTTTCGAATAATCTTACAAATATCTATTTGCCAAATATGAATTAAGACCTGCTATGTTGCCAGATTTATAATCATACACTGTTTGTTCGTCGGCCAGAGGAGAACTGGCACCCTGACTGAGCCTGGTTTCTCCCAAGGTTTTTTTCTCCATTCTGACCCTGAAGGAGTTTTGGTTCCTTGCCACCGTTGCCTCTGGCTTTTGGCTTGCTCAGTTGGGGACACCTAAATTTCATCTATATTACCGATCTGCCCGCATTGACACTATATGATACTAGAAATTAGCTGGATAACATCACCGTTTCACCTGAACGACTGTACAAATTCTGTTGCATTATTTTCCTGTTAACAATGTGAAGCTGCTTTGAAACAATTGGACTTGTTAAAAGCGCTATATAAATAAAGGTGATTTGATTTGATTTGATTTAATATTACAAAAACACAACATCATATGTTTCCCAAATTCTGCAGAGCCATAGCTGTGATTAAAATTGTAGGGTCAACGCTCCTTTTGTAGTCCGAAAATTGCATACAATAACTTGGCTCCATTTGCTATAGGTTGTTTGTCATTTTAATTTCTAAATTTAAACTCATTTTGATATTTGGGTATATAAAAAAATAAAAAAAAAAAAAAAAAAAAGAAGATAAATATTTGAAAAACTTTTCATTGCTAAATCAAAGTCATGTTGAATATACTAAAGAAAGTGATATCATAGACATGACCTCATGACTGTGTGTCAGTACATCTCTTAAAATATCAGATCATTTAACTTTTTTTATGAAAAGGCAAGTTTAGTTTAGGTTGTAAAATTTGGTAACAAAAATTGGTAACAAAATGTATTACATGCACTTGTCAAGTCAAGTCACCTTCATTTATATAGCGCTTTTAACAATACAGATTGTTTCAAAGCAGCTTTACAGTGATAGCAGGAAAATAATGCAACAAAGATGGTTTTGGCTGTATACTGCAGCTCTAGTCCAGCTTAAGTAAGTTTTTGATTGATTAATTTCCATTGTAAAAATCATTAGTTATTAACTTAGGGGCCGCTTTCACGACACCGATCACACGATCACCGAAAACAGAAAACCTTTTGAAGAGAGAAACAGAGTTTTGAAACCGATAACATTATCATCGCTGTGTAAACTTCAAAAACGTGAATCTGTGAAAACGGTGGAGGCATGCACGTGCATATTAAGTGTTTAGTCTTTAGGCATGCGTGTTTGAATGTGTATGTATACGCGGGTGTATACTAAGTGACGTCGCCAATTACTTGTCTGGCATGCATAATACAGAGTTTTTAGTTGTTTCCGTGGATCTGTGTGAAAGGGAATCATTTTGATAATGTTGTCATCTGTACAGAGGAAAAAAATGTTGGTCATGAAAAATTGGTCATGTCGATGAGGCCTTCACAGGGGAGAGTCTAGTTGACACAATCTCTACTGACATTTCAGGGCTGCATTGTGGTCGTGTCTAGGCGCAGGTCCACCGTCTGGTCTGGATACGGCCCGGATCCGGCAGACTGCTGTAAACTTCGGGATAAACAGAGAGGCTAATATCAGCAAAGATGCCATTCTTCTTTTGATGTAACGAGTACATCAGGTGTTATGGGAAGTGTTCCCAGTTTCAGCTGACCTAGTTTATGAAGCCAAAAAATACTGATTTGAATTATAGAAATTGTTAATGTGTTATGCAATAGTAAAGAGATGTGTTTTAGTCTTTAGATTTAAACTGACAGAGTACACTCACCTAAAGGATTATTAGGAACGCCATACTAATACTGTGTTTGACCCCCTTTCCCTTCAGAACTGCCTTAATTCTACGTGGCATTGATTCAACAAGGTGCTGAAAGCATTCTTTAGAAATGTAGGCCCATACTGATAGGATAGCATCTTGCAGTTGATGGAGATTTGTGGGATGCACATCCAGGGCACGAAGCTCCCGTTCCACCACATCCCAAAGATGCTCTATTGGGTTGAGATCTGGTGACTGTGGGGGCCATTTTAGTACAGTGAACTCATTGTCATGTTCAAGAAACCAATTTGAAATGATTTGAGCTTTGTGACATGGTGTATTATCCTGCTGGAAGTAGCCATCAGAGAATGGGTACATGGTGGTCATAAAGGGATGGACATGGTCAGAAACAATGCTCAGGTAGGCCGTGGCATTTAAACGATGCCCAATTGGCACTAAGGGGCCTAAAGTGTGCCAAGAAAACATCCCCCACACCATTACACCACCACCACCAGCCTGCACAGTGGTATGATGGATCCATGTTCTCATTCTGTTTATGCCAAATTCTGACTCCAGTCTTCAACTGTCCAATTTTGGTGAGCTTGTGCAAATTGTAGCCTCTTTTTCCTATTTGTAGTGGAGATGAGTGGTACCCGGTGGGGTCTTCTGCTGTTGTAGCCCATCCGCCTCAAGGTTGTGTGTGTTGTGGCTTCACAAATGCTTTGCTGCATACCTCGGTTGTAACGAGTGGTTATTTCAGTCAAAGTTGCTCTTCTATCAGCTTGAATCAGTCGGCCCATTCTCCTCTGACCTTTAGCATCAACAAGGCATTTTCGGCCACAGGACTGCCGCATACTGGATGTTTTTCCCTTTTCACACCATTCTTTGTAAACCCTAGAAATGGTTGTGCGTGAAAATCCCAGTAACTGAGCAGATTGTGAAATACTCAGACCGGCCCGTCTGGCACCAACAACCATGCCACGCTCAAAATTGCTTAAATCACCTTTCTTTCCAATTCTGACATTCAGTTTTGAGTTCAGGAGATTGTCTTGACCAGGACCACACCCCTAAATGCATTGAATCAACTTCCATGTGATTGGTTGATTAGATAATTGCATTCATGAGAAATTGAACAGGTGTTCCTAATAATCCTTTAGGTGAGTGTATATCTGCTTTACGAACAACACTAGGAAGACTGTTCCAGTGTTTAGGTACTACTTGTTGTAGCAATAACTATAAATTGTGCATAATTACATGTAACTAACCTTAAACCAAGTTTATTCCTAACCCTTTAGTAAGTACATGTAGTTAAGTAATATTACTCAGTACTTAAATGTGTAACAGTGTAACAAGGACACCTTAAAATAAAGGGTTACGCTTTATTTGAAGGTGTCTTTGTTACAGTGTAATTATACATGTAAAAACTGAGTAATAATTAACTACATGTACTTACTAAAGGGTTACTATAGGGTTTGGTTTGATTTAGGTTGGTTGCATGTTATTATGCATAATTTATAGTTATTACTACAGTAACTACATGTAATGTGTATCAAGGATAATGTAAAATAAAGTGTTACCATGCTCTTAAAATACTGTTTAAAATGTGTACAATCCACTGATGAATACTCCACATGCCATTTGCAACTTTTGTTTAAAATGTTTTTGTATTTGCAGATCTTGGTTACACTTTAAGGTGTCCTTGTTAGAGTGTAATTATACATTTAAGTACTTAGTAATATTAATTAACTACATGTATCTTACTATAGGGTTAGGGTAGGATTAGGGGTTAGGTCAATGTAATTATACATTTAGCAACTACATGTAACATGTAAAAGGACACTGTAAAATAAAGTGTTATGATGGATTTTTATGTTGGATACTTGTTTGTTATTGACCCAGTATCCAATGCATTTTTAGTTACAGCAGTTTATTTTATTTTATTGTTGTATTTTTAGATAATTGTTGCAGTGGGTGTTGCAACTCTATTGTCAAACAATTCTGAAACAAGAGAGAGGAACTGAGAATATAGGTTTTTATTGCTTTTATTGCAGTACAAATATAGCACATCAAGTTTTGCTAATCACTACTGTTCAGTTTGCTTCTATCAAGCGATCACACATCCAGTTCTTCAGCCTGCTTTAGTAATGAGGCAATGTCCAGCGTGCCTTTCCCTTGATGAATCGCTTTGTGCATATGTTGGTCTGTGCCACATACACTCCCAGAAGTCCCTGGGTGTTTGAACACTGTAGTTACTATATCATATAATTATGACTTTGCCATCAATCACATTTTCATACTAATGCATCATTAACCCAACAAATAGCTCCCATATGTTCATCCGAACCCAGTCCTCTGGTCCAAATACTATGTGCCTGCCACATGATTTTCCACAGAGTGGTGTGTATACAGTATCATGCGCCACATGGTTCCTTCACCTCATGGGCTACATCTTGTTTCACATCCCTAATGAGTCAGGTCATGAGTGCTAGTTAAGCAGTCATTGATAATTCAGTACGAATGTATTCTTTCCAGAGCCATGAGGATGTGTCAAGACTTCCCTCTGTTCCTGGGCTTTTCAAACTTACCGCATTGCTTTTTCAAACAAAGCTTCATAAGTCTCTGTTACCGGGGTCTGCAATCTACTCTGACAGCCGCCGACTCGCTAACTCCTTTCCAGTCGTTTCTTGGACGCTGACTATTTTATGTTTTTCTGCTTGCTTGTAAATCCAGATCTCAGCTTCAAGACGAAATCCCCTTGTAGCACATTAACCTCTTCTTACTTAGCATCATGCTGGTTTCCGTCGACAAGCAATGGGCAATTTTATGCCTTTCACAGCCAATTGACTATATGATCCAGGGGAGAAGTGAGCCTCCGAAAACTTTAGTTATTTCACGTTTCTCATTAGAATCATCATGGGTCAGTGTTGAACATGGAGCTTTGCTAATGACACTGAGGAAACTGCACCTGCAATTACTGCTCTCATTATTGTAATCATCGTTATTTATGACTCCCTGTTTAGAGTATGGTTGAGCCCAAATGGAGCATAATGAGGTGTTGGGATGATAATGAGTTCGCTGTGAAGATGATGAAGATGATGACGGGATAATTCTCCAGTGCTATAGTGACTTATGGTGGTGAACTGCTTTTGGCCCATGTGTGAGGCAGCTGGCACCTCATAGCATGGTAGAGGGCCATGTGGTAAACATCATCCTACATATGGCAAATGAAGAGTGTATGAACAGTCATTTGCTTTGTTTTTTTTTGGTTAAATTATTGACATATTAGTGAGATATTAGAGCTTGTTCAGTTATATTAATGCTTTCCCCACTAATGCCGAAATTTGCATTTATGAGACAACACTGTACGCATTGACAGAAATAACCTGAAAGAGTACTGAATCTCCTGATCAAAACACAGGAGGAAAAAGAAGCAGAAACAAGTGATAGCATATGTAAGCAGATGCATATGTCAAATAACGCGATCATCAACATTAAACAGCCTATAAATCAAAACTGCATAATGTTACTGAATGAAATGTTGACCCACGACGAGCTATAGGACCGTGAAGCTTTAGGAGTGTTGATGACTCGATCATTCTGAATACAATTTTCTCAGCTTTTTGCTGAAAATGTTGCTTTTTTAAATGAAATTTGAAATCAAGCTTTTGAATAAATCAAGTTTTGAAAAAAAGAAAAGAAAAAAAGAATGCATTAAGCTAGAATTAAGCAGGTTCTTTTTTTGTTTGTTTAAATGCAGAGGCGCTGTTCTGAAAACTTTGTGAAATCGATCAAAAATGTTAGTTTTTTTAAAGACGCTGGCGGGGAAGGAGTTAACCCATTAACTAACCCATAACCCATTAAAGATAATGCATTAACCCATCACTTCCCATATTTACCCCCAAAGGCAATCTTTTAGCAAGCTGTGTATTTTTCAAATATTTCCAATGGAAAGCTCTTCCTGAAGTCATTCTATTTGTATGCCATGTGTCTTTAAAACATCTATAGCCACGCAAAAAAAATAAATAAATAAAATAAATCTACAAACTGTAAAAAGTCTGGTAGAGTCTTCAGCCATTTTAATGGCCTGTGGGTTTAAATGGGTTAAATATCATCTTCATTTTTCAGGTTTAGAAAGACTTAAGAACACTCCCGATATTCTAAAATGAACCAAGACAAACAACCCAAGGCATAATCCTCCAAAAAGGCCATCCAAAAGAAAGACCAGACACACAAATTAGGATATTTTGCAATGGAAAACGAATCTCCCATCACTGTGGAATAACATAAAATTTGGCTGCATGCATAGGAATTTTGTAAGTTATTTTTCTAGTTGAAAGGACTAGCAATCCAACATATTCTTCCAAAATGCCACTCTTCCGGCTTTAGGTATAAAATGGTCAAGTTTGATCAACTTTCCAATTATATAACAGACTCTTAATTCTGAGTCTATAAACAGCTGAGCCAATAACAAGAATAAATGGAGATATTATGTTTGATTTTTGCTCAGGCTGATATTTCCTGAAATAACAAATTCTTAACCATAGCTGTTCATTATGCTTCTATTAATAGTTTGAGATGGATAGTGTGAAATCTTCTTGAGACACAGTGAATTTCTGAAAGCATCTGTAAAGAAGATGTACAAGGTGTAAAAAAGGAAGATGCAGATACATTCACCTCCGCGTAAGTCTTCGTTGGACAGATGACTTTGTCTCTCAGCCAGAACACTGGAACATGCATGGCTGAGCCTCTTCTCTGGCTTCTGATGCATGACTTAAAGCCATACATTTCGTTAACAGGGCAGATTGAATTAATACCCATCCGAGGACCACTCCAGATGGCTGCTGCCTCTCTCACAGCCTTTCATTGTGTAGGAAAATAAACATCCGTAAATCACCATGATGGGAGTTCCTATAATCGGCGGCGCTGAAGTCATGGTCCGAATCACGCCTCCTCAGAGGACCTGCTGATTTTGTGTGGAATACTGTGCGTTGTAAAAAGTAATCACCTGACACAACATAACGTAGCTGTTTGAGACGGATGTGGTCTCATGTTCTTTTCTGAAATGATGTTTTTGGCTTGAAACATCCAATTCTGCCAAGGCCACAAAGTAGCAACACCTCTACTCACATACCTGCCTACAATGTCTATTTGTATCTTCGAGAACTATTACAGGCATGTTCTAACACTCCAGAGAGGAAGCGTCCTGCTTTTGGAGTCTTGTCTCGCTTGGCCACTGTATTGCAGCAGCCACATAAAGGAGTGTTTTTATTGGAAAATAGGTGCTGCCCAATGCTTCTTTATGCCAAACTAAATCCATATGAATATGAGCTTAAGTAGAGGCTGGTTACGATTGCAGTAAATAGAGCTCTTTGTGGATATTTTACAAAAACATTCATTACATTCATGTTTCTGCCATGTCAAATATGGAGAAGTGACTCATCATTGTTAATGGACAATTTTGCCTCAGCAATCCATCTATGGAAATGAATGAGAAATACGTCCAGTAGACAATGAAACCACCAAAATTGAAAGCACAGCAGAAATCTTCAGTTTTCATTTGTTTGGTATGTATTTTGGACCTTTTTCTTTCTTCCTGTCCACATAATAATAATAATAATAATAATAATAATAATAATAATAATAATAATAAAAATAAAAACTCTTTGAAACATGTAGTTTAAAAAACATGTCCCCATATCTTTTTGAAGAACTAGCATTTCCCAAAAAAAAAAAAACAAAAAAAAACATTAGAAATTAAATTGATTTACTAAAATTTAATGCAGAGTAACCATCAAGGAAAAAGTAATAACAGCCTTATACACTATATTGCCAAAAGTTTTGGGACGCCTGCCTTTACATGCACATGAACTTTAATGACATCCCATCCTTAATCTGTAGGGTTTAATATGGAGTTGGCCTACCTTTTGCAGATATAACAGCTTCAACTCTTCTCGGAAGGCTTTCCACAAGGTTTAGGAGTGTGTTTATGGGAATTTTTGACTGTTGGTCTAGAAGCACATTTGTGAGGTCAGGCACTGATTTTGGACGAGAAGGCCTGGCTTGCAGTCTCCACTCTAATTAATCTCAGAGGTGTTCCATTGGGTTGAGGTCAGGACTTTGTGCAGGCCAGTCAAGTTCCTCCACACCAAACTTTCTCATCCATGTCTTTATGGACCTTGCTTTGTGCACTGGTGCGCAGTTATGTTGGAACAGGGAGGGGCCATCCCCAAATTGGATTGAACTTGCATTGCACTTGGTGCAGCTGCTCGGCCATTGAAAACCCATTCCATTAAGCTATTTACGCACTGATCTTGAGGTAATCTGAAGGCCACATGAAGTTTGGAGATCTGTAGCTACTGACTCTGCAGAAAGTTGGCGGCTTCTGCGCACTGTGCGCCTCAGCATGCATTGACCCCACTCTGTGATTTTACATGGCCTACTTCGTGGCTGAGTTTCTGTTGTTCCCAATTGCTTCCACTTTGTTATAATACCACTAACAGTTGACCATGGAATACTTAGTAGTGAGGAAAATTCACGAATGGACTTATTGCACAGGTGGCAACCTATCATGGTACCACACTTTAATTCACTGAGCTCCTGAGAGCGACCCATTCTTTCAAAAATGTTTGGAGAAGCAGTCTGCATGCCTAGGTGCTTGATTTTATACACCTGTGGCCAGGGAAGTGATTGGAACACCTGAATTCAATGATTTGGAGGGGTGTCCCAATACTTTTGGCAATATAGTGTACCTCGATATAGACAAATACCCAGATAGCATGTAATCATTGAAACAATATTGATTCAGTGTTGATGCGTCAACACCAATTACACTGAATTAACGTTACAAAGTGATGTTGCTTTAGCATCACTCTTGCACCCTCAGTTTATGTTGAAGCAATACTAATATTTTAACCACAAATCAATGGTAATAATATTGATTCAACATTACAGAGTGATATTTTTTCAACATCACTTTTACACCCTCAGTTAATATTGAAATAATGTTGAGATTTCAACCATAAATCAATGGTAATAGCATTGATTCAACATTACAGAGTGATATTTTTTCAACATCACTCTTGCACCCTCAGTTAATGTTGAAGCAATGTTGGGATTCCAACTACAAATCAACGGTAATAGCGTTGATTCAACATTACAGAATATTTTTTCAACATCACTTTTGCACCCTCAGTTACTGTTGAAACAATGTTGAGATTTCAACAAAAAATCAACTGTAATATCATTGAATCAACATTATGAACTGATGTTAGTTAAATATCACGTTTTCACCCGCATTAAATGTTAAATCAATGGTGAAATAAAAATGGTAATGGTAATGCTATTGAATCAACATTACACTCACCTAAAGGATTATTAGGAACACCTGTTCAATTTCTCATTAATGCAATTATCTAATCAACCAATCACATGGCAGTTGCTTCAATGCATTTAGGGGTGTGGTCCTGGTCAAGACAATCTCCTGAACTCCAAACTGAATGTCAGAATGGGAAAGAAAGGTGATTTAAGCAATTTTGAGCGTGGCATGGTTGTTGGTGCCAGACGGGCCGGTCTGAGTATTTCATCTGCTCAGTTACTGGGATTTTCATGCACAACCATTTCTAGGGTTTACAAAGAATGGTGTGAAAAGGGAAAAACATCCAGTATGCAGCAGTCCTGTGGCCGAAAATGCCTTGTTAATGCTAGAGGTCAGAGGAGAATGGGCCGACTGATTCAAGCTGATAGAAGAGCAACTTTGACTGAAATAACCACTCGTTACAACTGAGGTATGCAGCAAAGCATTTGTGAAGCCACAACACGCACAACCTTGAGGCGGATGGGCTACAACAGCAGAAGACCCCACCGGGTACCACTCCACTCAAAAAGAGGCTACAATTTGCATGAGCTCACCAAAATTGGACAGTTGAAGACTGGAAAAATGTTGCCACTGTGCAGGCTGGTGGTGGTGGTGTAATGATATGGGGGATGTTTTCTTGGCACACTTTAGGCCCCTTAGTGCCAATTGGGCATTGTTTAAATGCCACGGCCTACCTGAGCATTGTTTCTGTTTCTGTTTGTGTCCATCCCTTTATGACCACCATGTACCCATTCTCTGATGCTACTTCCAGCAGGATAATGCACCATGTCACAAAGCTCGAATCATTTCAAATTGGTTTCTTGAACATGACAATGAGTTCACTGTACTAAAATGGCCCCCACAGTCACCAGATCTCAACCCAATAGAGCATCTTTGGGATGTGGTGGAACGGGAGCTTCGTGCCCTGGATGTGCATCCCACAAATCTCAATCAACTGCAAGATGCTATCCTATCAATATGAGCCAACATTTCTAAAGAATGCTTTCAGCACCTTGTTGAATCAATGCCACGTAGAATTAAGGCAGTTCTGAAGGTGAAAGGGGGTCAAACACAGTATTAGTATGGTGTTCCTAATAATCCTTTAGGTGAGTGTACACTATGATTGATTCTATATCACTGATGTTGAATCAATATTGAAATTAACAAAAATAATCAATGGTAATATTGTTGAATCAATGTTACACCACGATGTTGATTCTACATTACTGATGTTGACAACACTGAATCAACACTGAAATGATCAAAAATTATGGAGGGTATGGGGTCAAAAGGACAAAAGCTTTACAACCTTTAAAAATAAAATTCATTTCAGAAGTCTGATGTCATTATAACTACAGGTGCAACGGTTCAGGTTGCTCAACACAAAATATTCTATGATTATAGTACCGTTAAATTCTGTATATTTATTCTAGTTTTCTAAAATCTATTAATGCTTCAATATCAAAAGAGTGGTCTGATTTTTCCCACCGAGTTAATTCCAAGAGGAATAAACACCTCTGAGCTATGACCATAGATAGTATTTACATAATATATTACATAAATCTCAGTTCATTTTCTGTAACACTACATAACATTCAAATAACAAGTTAATCTTGAACAATAAAAGAGCTTAGGTTTTTCAAAAAAAAATTTTTTTTTAAAGGGATAGTTCACCCTGACATGAAAATGTAATATTTACTCACTCTCAGCCTGTATGAGTGTCTTCCTTCTGCTGAACACAAAATAAGATATTTTAATGAATGTTGGTACTGACAGTTGACAGTAGCCATTGCTTTCTTTAGTAGGAAAAAAATACTATGGATGTCAATGGCTGCCATCAACTGTCTGATTACTAACATTCATTAAAATATCTTCTCTTGTGTTCAGCAGAAGACAGGTTGAGGGTGAGTAAACGACCATTTTCATTTTGGAGTGAATCCCTTTAAAGCTGCAGATTCACCTTATTTAGACCCTAATCTCTTTAAATATCACAAAATAGCCATGTCAGTCACTTTCTCAATAAACACAAGATGTTTTTATTATTTGTGTTTCAGTGGAAACAGGCTAAACTGAATGGAGATCAGTTACATTCCCTAAATGTAATAGTGATTCAGGAATATGAATAATTACCTGATTAGTAATTAAGCGAGCAGGAGATAAGGCACAGGTCGGGTGATTAGGCTGTCGACAATAACTCAATGTATAATCAATGTCAGCATTATCAGGAGGGTGCTTCTCAGTTTTTAAATTGTCCATCTTCATCCTCCTTCGCTCCTACTAAAAGAGATGGATGAAGACATGGGCTGTGTGCGTGTGTGACATTCTTATGCTCACATCTCTTGCACTTCAAGAAATCTGTTAAATGATGTTAGAACTTTATTCAGGAATTTCCCAATAAGCATTACTAAAGCAAAATGCATTTATTTAAGAACGTAGAAAAATGTTTATAATTACAGTCAGTAACAATACAAATTCAATGCAAATAATAAAGGAACAGAGAAATAATAAGGTAGATGGAGCATTGTTTGAAATTGTACAAGATAAGTCATGTATGTCAGGTATTTCAACACACAAGACTGTATCTGAAGTAATTGAAGAAGCATCAATTAAACTACTGAGAAGTACACATGCTAAACCAAAATGGGTGTTTACCAATCAGTGGCCAATTTCAAACTACAACAGATGTTTTTCAACCATTTTTCAATAGACTTGCTAAACTCAAGAAGGCCCACCCATAAACCAAGCCCCCAGTGGATTAGAGCAAATCAGGTAAAGCAATTGGAAATGCCCATCGTGGTCTGAAAACGCCCCACTGACTGGGAAACACCCACTAGTGTTCTGCAGAGAGACACACCTGCATGATCTTGTGCTCATCGACTACAAATCACTGTTAGTTCAATGTCACTGTCTCCACGCATGTGTGCTGTTGACTTTCATCACTGTTTCAATGCTGATCCAACATACTTTAAACATTGAAATGTCAATCTCAACCAAAATTATGGTTTGGATCAAAACTCAACATTGTATCAATGTTACCATGCTGTCTGGGATACCTATATCAGCTTTTGGGGAGTCACACCACATGACATTTTCAACCTGAAATAACCTTTCTTTTTAATAAAAAGGTCAAATAATTGTTGTAAATAATAAATGTTTAGAGACTTGTTGACCTTGATACACAGTCATGAGGGTCTGCAGGGGTCCTTGATATAATTTTATGTTTTTGTCTTTCACATGTTGGTTGCACCGGCTGATTTAGAATTAGTGAACAGTTTTTCAGTTACATTTATTATCACTGAAGCATTTTTAAATACATGTTTAGCCAATCTACTTAATTATGTTTTCTTCATTCTTTTAATGAGGCTTATTTTTTTCTTCATTGTGATATTTGCTTATCAGCTCAATTTTTTCTTTTATCCTCTTCCATCCCCCCCTCCACACACACATTACAGCCACAAAGTCTCATAAACAGACAAAACATATTAAACATTTTAGAAGACAATCCTAAAGTTTTACATATTTTCTAATAAATAAAATAAGAAAATAATAGGATGTCATAAGCATAAAATTACATTCTGAACACAAATCTGCCACAAAAAAACTGCCATTATGCAGCATTCCAATCATTATACATGCATTCATTACACAACACATGTTAGGAAATTGCATTTTTTGTAATCCCAGATCTAACTTGAATGTCCAAGTGAATGATTTGGTTAGAGGTAAACAGAGGGTTTCTTTGGCTCTTTATGTGCTCTCTGTTCATTGTCCATTAAACCCACAGGCCCTCGGCTCTGATCACATGCTACCCAAAGGTTTTACACTAACAAGAAGTGATTGGCATTGCTGTAAATCACAGCTTATGGAAAAAATGCTCTGTTTTTCATATATTGGAGTAAAGGAGTTTCAGTATTCTATCATGAAATAAAAGGAGGGTCAAGAGGTAAATCTAGCCCTCTGTCCAAATATGTGTACTTCCCAGCTGTATGTAATAAACATGTGTTTCAATGTGTACAAAGTCTGAATACTAAGTATTCATGATATAATAACACCCCTTTTCCACCAGAATGAACCGGGTGCTAGTTCAGAGCCAGTGCTAGTACCAGTTCGGAGTTGGTTTGACTGACTAGCCTTCTAAGAACCCGGTTTGCCTTTCCACGGGCTAGAGAACCACCACAGAGCCAGGCCTTACGTCACTGTATACGTCTCATCTTTCTCAGCAACTCTAGCGAGGCAGCTGGAAACACAAACACACCAGGCTTGTTCGAGATGTGCAAACCTTTCAGCGTATGATATCAAAGTACCGCATGAGCGATTCAAAAGCATAAGGTGTCGTATGCTTTCGTTGTACTTTTATGTCATACGGCGATCGGTCTGCACAGCGTCGATGCATCTCGAACAAGCCTTACATCTACAATTGGCGAATATTGCGTTACTATTGATGCACATGACTTCACGATCCTACATCAGCATCAAAACACAGCAAATCCAACGCATTCGTGCAGCTCGCCATGATTTGTATAGACGGAGATTACAATCGAGCAGCTATTAGCTCAATTAGCTGCTAATTCAAAAATGGCGGCCATAAGTTTGTGTTCGTCTTGTTGGTCACCCCGCCCCCAGCCGCTGACACAAGTGGTTCTTTCTTCTAGACCAGCAATGATTTGGTGCTACTTAAGAACCACTTTTCCTGGTTTGGAGCTGGTGCTTTGGGTGTGGAAAGACAAAGAACCGATCTGAAACTAGGCTCTGGCTCCGAACCAGCACCAGCACTGCCTTGGTGGAAAAGGGGTATAAGAGATGACTTCATTTGATGGAAATTCTAAACTCAGGGGACACTTTGCTATTCCATGAAGTCACAGGAGCTGAGAAGGCATCAAATTTAAAAAGGTTTTTTGAGCTTCTTCTAGGTATGAAGTGTCAGGTTTCTGTCACTTCAGTCAGTTTATTCTTGAATTGGTGACAGTATTGTCTTGTCATAGTGAGTGTGTGGTTCAGAGTTCGCTTGGGCCATACACTCTTCTGTCCATGTGAGTTATTTTGTGTGCAGAGCGTGGTGTTCAGATCCCGGCACTCAAGTCTAGTTTGGTTTTAGTTGTGTCGGGGTTTGGGGATTCATGCTCTGTTTGTTTGTCTTCTGTTTTGAGCGCATGGGACGAGCATACGCACACTCTGTCTTGTTGTGTGAGCGTATGGTTTCCAGGTCACTTGGGCTGTATGCTCTTCTGTCCACATGTGTTGTGTTCTGTGTAGTGTTCATTCTCGTTGTGTTGTGTTGCACACGGCTTGTGTAACTTTCCTGCCGGAACACACCCCCTCAGCCGACTGAGTGGCAGAAGAGCTGCTACATAACTTGGATTTAATTAAAACTGTTTCACACTGAAAACCAATGCTGCCAATCAGTCTTTTTGCCACTCAGGACGACAGTGACATCATGCACATACCATCTATTTATTCTACTTGGCTGCGTCCAAAATTGCCCCCTATACCCTCAAATAAGGAATTATTTGAAGGGACAACCATTTGTAGTGGTGTCCGAAACCATAGTGGATGTTATCAAGTGCACTCATTCTATCCCACATTGCACTGCAATAACAAGTGTTCAACTGATGTAAACTCAATGGCTGTCTGAATTCAATCACTCGTTTCCATTCACTCCTTCAAGTGAACTGTATTAGTTGATGGAGGGTTTAGGAGGGAGATTTCAGATTCAGCCCTTGTGCTTTCAGTCCTGTGCAAGTTTGTTGTCGTATGTACTGTTTGTGTCCAGTCCTGCCTTGTCCAGATGCCAGTCTTGTTTTCCCCCCTCCATATAGTTTTTGTTTTATTTTTTTTGTCAAATAAAGCCAATTTTCTCTGCATCTCTGAGTCCTTACCTCATCCCTTCACCTACATATGACTACCTACATATCATACTTTGTGGCCTTTTTGTCAGTGCAAGTGCTACAGTACCCACATCATGGATAGGCCTACAACTTAGGTGTTTTGAAGCAGAACCAGCCTCCATTGTCTTCTCAACTGTCTGCAAAGCTGAGTAATTACATAAAATGAAGATCCAAGGTGTATTTCAATGCTTTCATTCAGTCTTGAGTTTTGTTGAAGGAAAAGGTAGATGTTACTGGCAGTTGCACGTTTGTCTCTGGAAGATTTTACACTGAATATATGAGAGCTGTCAGTTAGACAGACAACCTTCCCAGCGGGATCTTGCTGGTTTCAGGGTCGTGTGCTCGCGGAGGTGGAGCCCAACAATACAACCGCATGCTCTTTCATTTACTAGCAGGGGGCAAAATACCGAAAGGAGCGTTTGTGTTTTTAAATGAATGGACACAATGAATCACACAGAATGGTGGTTTGACGGTTATGATCGTGACCCAAGCACTGTTTGGTGATTCAAGTTTAAGTGAAGTTCTCGTAAAATTGAAGTATTTATGGCATATTTCCATCCCAAGCATATTTCGTTCTAAGAGGTGGTCTGTTTTATCCATCTTGATCCATATTGATCACAGAATTGCTTACCGTCTGATGGTGAGGTCAGATTCAGCCAGTGTATAGTGGTTCATTAACTAATCAATCTCATGTGCTCCAGTCAGCTGTAAGAATAACCAGTTCTGCTTGAATCTGTTGTGATTGGCTCTCAATATGTTTAGAATCCCTCTGCTTCTCCAGTGTGTGTCTTGTGTTCCTAAAGTCTCCATAAATAACGCTTAATTGAAACTGTCCAGCTGTCAGAATGATTACACGCTTTAGTTCGCCATTTGGCGGCAAGAGACAGAAGTCTATGCGTGCTTGGTCATACAGTACAAGTTTGTGGGGAATTCTTCACTTTCTTAGCCAACGTAATCATGCCACTGGAAAAAAAGGGTGAGCAACTTACTGACAACCTAGACGTACACCTGTGTATAGTGCACTAGAGCGATGTGTGCAGATGCTCTTATCAGCTTCAATAAACAAATACTGAAACATTTCTAAGGTTGGGGAGGAGTGGTGGTTTTTAACTAATCCATACTTGGAAAGAATGAAACGGCCAGCTAAAGGACTGCTGCCTCTTGCATGCAAAATCACAAAGCCGTTTTTGCATTGAGCCAACACAGATGCGGTATAGTGGGTCAACTTTATGAAAGACTAAATAAAACATTTTGCTGGTACAAAAGCATCCTGTTCCTGGAGCCTTTATTTGGAATTCGATCTGTGGACTGTTGAACTGTTGAATTCCGCTTTCTAGGGTATTAGTTTATTGGTACTATGAAAACATTCAAATTGTGGGCATTTTGTCACAGAACAAGAGAACTTGCTGAAGAGAATATATATAGAGAAAACATTTATTTATTTCATAATGAAATAACACACACCACCACACTTTCAATTGTTTTACTTCAATGAGAGGTTAGAATTTTGTGAATTTTTTTGTTTTTTATGAAAGCTCAAAAGAATGAACAATAAAGAATTTTTTTCACAGCTGCCTTTGCTAAAGGGTGTCAATATTAGTGGACGGCACTGTATATATATTCTTAGACCTAGCTTGAAGAAGAGAGAGAGAAAAAAAAAAAATAGTCACATATTTACCAAATAAGTTTTATCAACTTTCATGTTTCATTTTTGGGTTTTTTGATTTTGCAGAATGTTCATTGTTATCTTTGTTGTGTTACATGTAAGAGTGGAGTGTATTGTTATGGAAATATTACATTTTGATGAATTAATGTCAACATAAAGGCATGTAAACTGTTGGAGGACAATTCATTAAAAAAATAAAAAAATAAATAAAATTCTCTTATCATTTACACATCCTCATATCATCCCAAACCTGTGTGTGTATTTTTTCTTCAGTGGAATGCAAAAGAAAATATTTTGAAAAATGTCCATACAACGAAAGACAGTGTTGCTGGGATCTGTGTTCTTCAAAATATCTTATTTTGTGCAGAGAAGTTATACAGGTTTGGAATGACTTGAGGTTGCAAATAATTTTTGGGAGAACTATTCCTTTGAAAATTTGAAAATACCTCAGTTTTAAAAGGTTGATAAATTATTCATAGATCTATAATATAGATAATAAAGATAGATAATAGAAGCCTTAATGTGCTAATTCTATACACTTGATTGATTTGTGTTGTACGATTTAAGATCTTAAGGTTTACATGAAACAGGATTCTAGTAACTGTGGCTCTAAGCAGTGAGGTGTGCTGTTCAGAGGAAGGTGTGACCCTCCGGAGACTGTTTAGGACCGGTTCACACAGAACACGGTTTTGCTATTCAAAACACAAGACACAGGTCGGTGGAATCAAAAAAGCGCAAGGTCTAGAGATTAGTTTTTTAAAAGTTGAACTTCTTTTAACTTGAGTGCCGTGTTTTTAGAATGCATGCGTGAAGGCCGCAAAAGACGTGAGTGCAATGGTTAAAGATGTCCGTATAGTGCGTTTACATTGAAAAACATGGAAGCACAGTGGAATGGAAAAACGCAACGGCCCCTTAGTGTTTTTAAAAAATATGTTAGAAACAGCCCCATATCAAAAACTGTCGTGATTAGATTCTGTGAACATGGAATAGTTGTCTTGATTTCACTGCAGACCACAAAGGGTCGTTCTGTTGCAGAGAGGAAGGTCTGAATTTAATGATGGCCAAAGCCTGGCTATAATTTGGGAATCGTTTTGACATTGGGGATGAATTGTGCTTTGTTTTATGTAGTTACATTAACATTGTTCTTACATTGCTTCTGCTGCTGTATTTTGTGATAATCATGAAAACATGTTCAATGTGAATTATGGTAGCATATTTAACTCAATCAGTTATTTTAAACCCTTGTCCGCAGCTCTATTGGGCTTGCCATATTTTTGTTGGCATTTTCTTTGTGTGCATGTGCGCGCATGAAGTATCCTGGTCTTTTTAACGCACTTGGGCCTCGCTGTTCAGATAGCCCTTTAATAGCGATGACGTTAGCCCGTGAAAGAACATGACCTCTCGTAAAGCCACAAAGCCTGGGCTGTCTACCCATCCGGCTCCTTCACACAAAACCAGAAAAATACAGTATCCATCTCTCCATCCAGATTTATCTTTCTACACTGCCTCTTTCTTGTCATTATACATCAGTTAGAGAGAGAGAGAGAAAAAAATTAATTGACATTTACACAAGCCATGACTGACTAATAAACTCATTTCTCATCCACCACAGATACATGGAAACTTTGAGAGGAAAACGACAGTATTTAAGAAAGAGGTTTCTGAATTTGATAGTTCAGCAGGTGGTGTCAGGTATTAATGTTGTAGAGAGCGCACGACGAAGGCGATATAAACATAATCGTTTTTATTTTAATTCATAAACTAAAATACAGGAGATCGCTGGAGAATAACATGAAACAACCACTTTCATATCGATGTAGACATAAACAATACTGGACAAATGAACCAACTTGGGAAACTCAGGGCTTGTATAGAGGGTATGCACGTGACGTCACCGTCGGCCGGAGTGGCAAAAAGACTGAGTGGCAGAATTGGTTTTCAGCATGAATGCTGCTCTTTCTTTTAGATCTTTGGGATTGACTGTATAAATAGATTTGACAAGAAATCTGAGGTATATTTTTACAGACTGCCGAAAGCTACAGAAAAGAGAAGCAAATGGATCGCTGCAATTCACAGAAACAACTGGACTCCTGGCAGCGAAACGTGGATTTGCAGTTATCATTTTGTGTCAATATGTTGAATTTGGGGGTAAAATCATACCCTATATATTGTATTGTTATATATTGTATTGACAACTCATCAATTCAATATTTACCATTGTATATTCTGCATAATTGGATGTTTTTAAAAAAAGTACTGACAAAAACTATACATTTTAGGGCTGGACGATAGATTTAACGATAGATTTAACATTGATATAAGTGAACACCCGGATTTAGACCTACATATTTTGTATTTTTATAAAGCGTTCACAGGCAAATTTGGGGTGTTCTGGCGGGAAAGTGATGTCAATGCATACCCTCTATACTCAGAGAACGTAGTCAAAAGAGACACAGAACAGGTGCATGGAATCAGGAACTAATTAAAGGTGTCATGAACTGGCTTTTTTAATTTTTTTTATACTGTGGTCTGAGGTCAACTAATGACGTTTGCATGGTTTTTACATTCAAAAACATCATAATTAATAAGTAACCCTGGTTCTACCCTGGTTTTGAGGCTCTCTCCTAAATGCTCGGTTTCTATGGGCGTGCCACACTGAAGACTTGGAAGTAAATGCCCACTGCTATGATTGGATAAGATTTGCATATTATAATGAGCCCCAGCCTCCCGTCAGTACATAAGGGATTGTTTTGAAACCAGAATGATTCGCTCACAGGGCTCACAAAACGTTTTTATCAAACAAACACAATGATTTATCTCTCATCCACCCGCGATTGATTGTAATGTTATTTTTTTATTACTTGGCCCACCCGATCGGTGGATATAAGCGCGAACCGTACATCACACACACGCGCGCCAAGTATGTTGCAGACAGCATGATCAAAACTTCCGCAATTGTATTTTTCCTTCAAATATCAAGTCAAGAGACTGAACAACGCACATCAAGAAAGGAATGTTATTTCATTATTTAAGATAGCCCGTCGGCAGGCCGGTGATACATTTTGGTAGCCTGTCTGGAAAACACATAGCCCCGGGATGTTGGGCTTTACGAGCCCTGGCCCATTCATGTCCGAATCTGATCCTGAATTGCAATGAACCAACAACCACAAATAAAGGATTCTTCAGCCTTTGACAGTGTGCTAAGGTATGTTCTGTTAGACACGTACATAATCAATAGATCTATATCAACGATCTGTAACAATGCAATACTATCACATATAAAAAAACATTTTTACTCACATTAATGTGTTGCTTCATTCATTCATGTAATCTCATGCTGTCTGCAAATCCAGTCTCTTGTTTACAAATGAATCCGTGATCAGAAATGAAGGAACAAACGCACAATATCTAACCCCCGTGAGCTGAATATTCATTAAAAATAAAGTTTTCCCATGTATTCATAATATTGGAATCTGCATGAAGCTTATACGGTATGTTTATTGCTTAGAAGTTCGATCCGGTTTAGCTCTATATAGGCCTATGTCATGTCAGTCGGTGGGCGGGGCTACAGAATCAGGCGTTGTTCATCTTATGTTGAGGCGGTGTTTCACCACACTCTGATGTCACAGCCTGACATATTCTGAGATCGATCGTTTGCTGGGCCTGGTGTCAATAAAAGCTTTCCTTTGACTAACAAGTTTTTAGCTCTGAAACTTACAGTATATTCTTATATTACCATGACCTTTTATATATCAAAAGCTTAAGGGAAAGCTGATTTCTCAATTCATGACCCCTTTAACAAACAGGGAAATTAAGGATATGTTTACATGACAACGATGTACTAAAAACAGACGACAACGTTGTAAAAATTATCTCTGTTTACACAGATCTGCGAAAATGACTAAAAAGGCTGTATAATGCATGCCAGACCAGTAGTTGGTGATGTCACATCGTCAAGAAACAACCTGTGAACATGCAATACACATGCATGTGCATGACATCAACATTTTCACAAATTCACGTTTTTGTTCTTTACATAGAGACGTTAAACCTTGCACTTTGAAACCTGTTTTCAGGCCCCAAAAATGCCTTTGTCATGTAAGTGAATGGCTAAAAAGCATAAAAAGTTTTCTGTTTTCAGTTGAAAATAGTGTTGTGTAAACTTACCCTAACTAGAAACTAAGGAAAACAGGCACACAGAAACTAAACAGAAACAGACCATATGTGGATAGCTATTGTTTTTTAAAGTATATATTTTAGTTTAAAAGGGGTCCTTGATTATGACTTCACTTTTTTAACTTTAGTTAGTGCGTAATGATGCTGTTTGAACATAAACAACATCTGTAAAGTTATGACGCTCAAAGTTTAATGCAAAGGGAGATATTTTCTTTTATAGAAATCGCTTCGTAAGGACTACAACAAACTGGTAGGGGCTACAACGAGCTTCTTCCTGGGTTGGTGACATCACAAACCCTGAAATTTACTTAACCCCTGCCCCCAGTAACAAAGAGGGTGAGGCCATGTCGAGAAGAGGAAAAGTTGTTGTAGTAGAGCACATTTAGGAGTCTGCTCAAGCTGTCGCAGCCGTCTTTTCACATTTATTGCAATACAGTACGTAACACAAATGCAATAGCATGTCATAAAAGCATTATGACAATATTAGTTATAACCGTAATTAAACTAAACTGTACCTGTTCTCCATGCAGCATATATTCTCTGCCTCTGAAGGCATTTTACAACAGTTCCCACATGAGCGATTTATAGATTACCATGACAGAACATGCTAATCGATGACTTGAAGATAGTTAACTACACATTCGCTACATCATTCATCACACATTCATCAGCTAGCATTCTAACATGCATTCTACATGTTGTCACTTCTTCGAGTCTCTCCATCATTGTCCGACTCCAGTTTGAACATAAAAGGCTGAACAGTTTCTGACCTTTTGCGTGAGGCAATCTGAGCTGTTTACACAAGCACTTGAAGCTCCGCCCTCTTATTGAAATGGGGCCAGGAGCAGCAGCTCATTTACATTTAAAGGGACACACACAAAAACTGCAAGTTTTTGCTCATCCTCAAAAAGTGACAATTTTAACATGCTATAAAAATTATCTGTGAGGTATTTTGAGCTAAAACTTCACATACACACTCATCAGACTTATTTTACATATTGTGAAAAGGGGCATAATAGGACCCCTTTAAACTTTGTGAAGAGCGGTCTGACTCTGGTGATAATGCGCAACATATAACCTCGCTGTGTCAATCAAATGATCCAAACCAGCTAGAATTTCTTTCATATTACTGTCTAAAGTTATATTGTGCACTTTTGCCAACCAATTGAAAAAGGTATAGGCAACAAAGAAAGAGATGATGAATATTTTAACACATTTGCCTGATGATAATATTCATGGTTAAAATATGATTGTTAACCATCTCAACAATCTTTTAAAATGGTTTTAATTTTTTTATTACAATTTTATTCATATATATCCTTTTATTGTCTTGAGGAGTCATGTTTGGAGTGCTAAATTATGTTCATGCATAGAGTGCCATTCTATAACCAAAGTGACTGCCTAATATTTACAGGAGTAAGAACCAAATTATATGAGCGAGTTTGGTTAATGTGTGGTTAATGTGTACCATATGAACTGAACCATAATCGGTTTCACATATGAAAGTAGGAGTGAAAGGCTAAAAACAGCTGAATCCCTGAAATGCTTTAGCATAAAGACGCAACACTAAATCCTGATGTTTACTATCATAATCTGTCAGTTTTTTAAAAAAGATTCTGACATACAATACAGCCTTCACTGGAAGGTGTGTGGAGTTCTGTCCCTCATGCTGGCCAGGCAGCCATCCAAGGTAACCCCAGGAACTCTCCCGTTACTCTTTAATTCCACTTTAATATACTGAGTGGTGGTGAAAATAAACGTCCTCTTCCTCTTCTGGCTTCCACAGGAACAACTAAGGTCACTTTGAGCAAATGTCTTCCTCTTAACTTCCATGTCAACTCACTGTTCCAAATGCAATGTTGGGGAAGAATTGCTAGGCTTTTATCCTTAAAAAAGCAGTTATGGTGCTTTGGATTGAACCTTTTCAGAGGTTGACTCATGGATAACCTCGTATACCTGCAAACATTAATGTTCTTCAACAACGGTAAGGTATTTAAATCACTGTAAAGCCCTAAGTTCAATGTCAGGAACAAATCTAAATTTGGATTGGAACTGTTTGTTACAAGAGCTGCCTGGATGTGTTTCAGAGGTCTAATCTAGAGTTCAATTTTGTAGTCACAATTTACGGAAAAAAAAAAGAAAAGAAACTAGTCTTATTCCACATCACTTAAACCAAATTAAGAACACATCTTTTTAATGGAAAATTCACGTCTGTAAATGATTAATGTCAAAGCATGAGCCACAACAGTGCACAAAGCAATATGTGTATAGGAATCATTTAGTAATATAGCATAATGTATATCATTATGTAGGAATTAGGGGGGAGATAAAAATTCTTCACAATTACTTGTTTCTCAACATAAACAAAACTTTCAGCTTCAGTGCAGTGTCATGAGTTTGGCGGTTATGAATGGAATTGATTCATGACGGGCCAGCACACACTGCTTATAAGCGTATAATTATAATAATATGGTGTGCCTTTTTTATATGCAGAAAATCTCCAAAACATAGTCAAAAGTTATCATGCGTCTAAGTGGTTCAGTGAACATGAATTGCTTTCTCAGACATGAGCCCATGTATTTGGGATCCAGCGAGTCTCTGTTTCTATCTTTGTGAGTTCGTCTCTCAGCTCAGTGAATGCCATGGCCAGATCGTCATTGATGATCACTTTCTCAAACAAGTGGCCGTATTTATTCTCCATGGCTTGGGCACTGGTAATCATGTCTTGAAAGTCCTGCTCCTGTGAAAAAATGAATGAAAAGGACATCCATGAGGATAATGTTAATGTATTTTTCAATATAACAGTTAGTTCCAGCCCACAAATTTGATTGAGCTGCATTCAAAAAGGCCTGATATTTATGTGGTGGATTCATGTCAGAATTATCATAATTATGAGATGACAAGTCAGTGCTCTACAAGGTCGCGAACGCTTTTACAAGTCAGAATCTCATAATTATAGTAATTCCAAAATGGCTTGAACCAGATTTTTTTACTGTTTGTGTCACTCAGCTGAGGCCATGTTTACAACTGGTATTAAAATGCGTTTTGGTCGTTTTGTACGCTATCACTGTACGTTTTCTAGTTTTGTATCACTAGTAGACAGGGGAGACACATACCTATTTACACCTGGTATTTTAATTTGTCCCTTTTGTCCACTTTCAACCACTTCTGTAATGATTTCTTCAAGGGGAGGGTCTATGGGCAGGTAAATGTATGGGGTTTTTCAGATATTTCGATCTAATGGTCAAAATAAGCTCACGCAATTTACATATGAACACACCCAGAGACAACAGAAAAACATGGAGATCATGAGCTTTTGTTTATGCTGCATGATCACGCTGTACATTGTACATTTTTCATCTTCAAACCAAATTTGAGACTTCAGCTTACAAAGTTTAAATCCCGTCTGGCATATGCATTAGGTCAGTGGGCAGAGAGTAGACGGTCTTTTGTGGTGGTTCAAATGCATTCGGCCGCATGAACGTCTACACTATGAAAGCAATCCAGTCAAATGTTTTAGACTACCTCTGGAAGTGGTCGAAAGTGGACAAGCTCAAAACATTTAGACCCAATTTAAACCTGTATTTAGCATCGTCCACTTGTGATCCGATTGACCGTTTCTTAATACCAGCTGTAAACAGGGCCTGAGTTCTGAATAAATGGATGGGATGAATGGGATTCAAAGAAATTATGTTAATTTTAATGGTAAAAGTCTGTAAAAATGCTATGGTAAAAACTGATTATCGGTAAATTTATTACCCTATTCAGTGAAAAACGATAGATCTAATGCTGGGTTCAGACTACACAATATTTTTGTGTTGCGATGTCACCGTGTCACACAAGAAACACACCGTGTCTATGTCGTGGACAAGAAACATGTCAGACTGTTGCTTCCTGACCAATCATTGCTTGCCGTCTTTAATGACATGTGTGATGTCATTGACTCCCAGAAACAAGACCGTAAACAAACAATGGCTACCAAAGCACTGTGTTTGTACTTTACTTTATTTTATTTTATACTTTAATTGTCCCTTTAAGAGGAAATTGTTTTGGGCAATACAGGTAAGCTGCATAACAACCAATACATAATCACACAGTTGTGTCCTTCGAACTAGAGTTTTAACAACCTTGAAGCCAGAGGAACAAAATTATTCTTATAGCGGTTGTATATGAACCTTGGAGTACGAAAACGTCAACCAGATGGAAGTTGTTCAAATTGCTAGTTTTCTGTTGCGATGCTTAACAGATGCAGTGGTTGTAGTCTTCTATATGAGATAAAACGTTTGATTCTTGCAGACCAACACCCATTGTCATTTATGAATCGCCACTATACCCAATCATGGTCTGAACCTGGCATTTCATGTAATTTTACAGTAAAATACTGTTAGATTGAACAACAGAAATGAACAACAAGAAATCATCTTATGATTTACAGTTAAAAACTGACATTCCCAAAATGTGTGACACCTTACTTTTCATGGTTTTTCATTGAAATTACACTTTCATCTTTCTTTTCAGTTGTAAGGGTTTTGTTACATCTTATGTTGTTAAATTAATGTTTATTACATTATATTAGTATCATGCGTGTTACCTGTATAATATAAAAGTAAAAACGTTAAAGATTTTAGTCATGTGGTATATTAACTATTTTAGTTAATGAAATATATGGTTTACTGTAAATTTAAGGTCAGTCTGTAAAACTTAAAATGTTGCTACCATATTTTTTTATGGTAACGCTCTAACAACCACAACTTTATTTACTGTAAATTTCAAAGATTATTTTTAATTAGTATTATTTTTTCAGTGTACAACCCAATATTCAACATGCTCTGAATCAGTAGAAAGCAGAGGCTGTTCCCTATTAAACATCATCTGACGTGGGTTAAATACTACATATAGCTCAACAAGGCAAAATAATACAAATATAATGCTGAAGCTTTTTATATCAGACTGTATGCCAGAAGGGTTAGATTCCATAGCCTACAGATGTTATCTCTCCTAAATGTACCATGCTTCGAAGTGTTTTCCTTGTTTTGGTCAGCCTAGTGAAAGGAATTCCTTAAGTTTAAGCTTTAATTTATGTTCTCTTGCATATATAGTCATCTTGAAGCGTTTAGAAAAATAGCCATGACAGTGAAGTTACTCATACAGTTAAGTGTATTTAAGTGTTCCTGTTAAATTCATTCAGGTCAACGGTCAGTGTGAGAAATGTTCTTCCTCAGCTATGATGTTGTCCACTATTTTTAACAGTGAAAAGACATTTTTACACATCACCCAAAGCTGCAGATGGTCTGAAAGAACACTTCTTGCCTATAAACGTCTTTCCGTACCTCAAAAGGTATTTCACTTTGCGGTTTATGAATTATAAAAACGATGTGACATTATACGTCAGACTGAACTGGCTTGGATTGGAGTAAGAAAAGTAAAGAAGACAGTAATGACGAGTTATTCCACTAAATCATAAAAACAAGCGATGTCCAAATGTGTCTTGTTAAGGTCAGTGCTCGGTGCAGTCATATAGGACATGTGTCTCCTTGGTTAATATGGAAAGATGAGCAACACATTTGCACCCAGGAGCTTGGTAGTTTGTAAAACAACATCCAGGTGTGAGAGAGATGACCCAAGTCTTTTATAAGACCCCAGAGTAGACTTAGGTGCTTATGCTCACAGCATGACCCAGATGGGTCTCAGTGGGGTTACCAACAAACCTTCTGCCCCAAGCCTGAAAAACCCTCAGACAGTTGGGAGTGTAAGAAGACAGACCTGTGTGTGCTCATGGGGCACACCTGCAGCCCACCCTGGAGAGATTTTTAAAAGGGACCCTTGCCAAAGAAGTGCATTAAATGCCAGAGAAGCTGAAGTACTGTCAAGGCGATGGGTCAGGTCAGACCTTGTCCATCTCTGATGTGTGCTGAACTGCTGTAGGAAGGTCATGCATTGAGAATTCTCCCATTTGATCCCACATTATATTAAGAGTCTTTAACCTCCATGTACTTTAAAAAAATAAGACTTTTAATACACTGCACTACTCTAATAAAATATGCATTTGCTATTGAGCTTTATGGTTAGGTGTTGGATCTAGAGAGATTATAATACAGGTACACTTAAAAGGAATTACATGTAGGTAAAATGTACAAAATTACAATGTAAATAGTTTTTTTGCACAATATGTGCATTATATCAAGTGTGTATTTTCTTTTAACCCTGTGAAGCCTGACATATGAAATAATAGAAACTGAACAGTTTATTTAATTTAAAAAAATTTTTTTTAATATCAAATTCACTATTAACTACGACTTTTGCCTCAAACTCCTAATTTACTGCTTATTAGTTAGTAAGTTTTTGTAGCATTTAAGTTTAGGTATCGGGTTGGACTAAGGGATGTAGAATAAGCTCATGCAGAATAATTTTTTTTTTTGCATATGTGTTTTATCATATTTGATTCATCAGCTTTTATGGCTCATATGACTCATATAGTATAATATTGGAGAATATGGAGCTTGTACTTTAAGAGAAAAAAGGAGCTTGAGGAGCTTCTGCAAGAACCAATGAGGTTAATTCTCGTGTTAAAAAACACACACACACACACACACACACACACACACACACACACACACACACACACACACACACACACACACACACACACACACACACACACACACACCTTACTTTTGTTCAGAGGCCTAAACTGTATATTTTATGAAACTGTATAAAATATACAATTTTGTGCAGTTGCTCATATTTATATGGCACAAAAAAAAAAAAAAAAAAAAAAAAAAAAACATGCATACAAATATCGGTTGTCACTCTGTATCTCCCAATAATATGTATTAGTAAGATGATATTTAAATGCTTATTTTTATTATCAAATTACAAATGTCATTTTTATTGTGGGGGCAGGAGGAGGGACCTGCTCTATGAAAAATAAAATAGCTTTTCGTAATAAACTAATATAACTTAAGTCATCATGTTATGTGAGTGGAAACATTTAAAATGATGTCCAAGTATACTCAAGGAACCGTATATATATTTCTTTGATGCAAAAGTTTTGTAATGAGGATAAACATAATCAGACAGCACAAAACTTCTGTATAACAACCATAATAAACAAACACATGATGACAAGAAACTACAATCATTATCTCTTACCGTAAAGATTTTTGTGGCTGTTTGCTCATTCTGACTTGCCAGAACTTTTGCTTTTCTTCGGCTCAGTCTTAAGCGCTCTATTGATGGAGGCTTCACAAATACAACATAGGGTTTAAACTCAGAGGAATATAAGGTTGCTATGGTCTGTGAAAAAAAAAAAAAAAAAAATGACAGTGAGCTAAATGGCAACATATGAGAGTGAAAAAAAATGACAGTGAGCTAAATGGCAACATATGAGACCTATTTTTCAAAATAATACAGATCGTTGCCTGGTATGAATGTGTCCATGCTATATTGGTAACTGTTTCATTTCAAACCATTTTCTATGGTATGGAACACTAGACACATTTCCAAAACCCTGCACAAGTCCTTCAGCATCACACATGCATACATTCCAGTATGTGCCCACATAGTAGGTTCGTTAATACAGTGAGAATGTTCCTATAAATGTTACAAGCTGATGAAAAATAATCAGACCAGAGGAAATGTACCAACTGGAGTGGAGCTGACAGAAGCGCCCCGTCCAGAATGACATAATTCCTGCTCTTGAGTCTGTATTCCAAAGTCAACAAATATGACATGTAATATAGGACTCCCTGGCTCTCGCTCACTCTGTTTATCCCTGTTTCTCTCCTTTCCTCTTTCGCTTATGCTTCTGGAGAGACACAAATTTGTATCATATACCGCATGTGTGGTTCTTTAATATGAAATAAAATCATTAAACTATGTCCTGAAAGGGGCCGGTCACGTTACGTGTATGATATAAGCTCACAGAGACGAGGATGAACAGGAGACAGGAACTTTAATAATAAAACTCAGGAAACTCTTTCATGTATAACTAAAGACAAGAACCAACCAACACTGAGGGAGAACTGAGGGCTTAAGTACACAAAGCAAATGAGAATAACGAGGTGATTGGTATAACTAATTAACAAGACACAGCTGGGACAAATTAACTAATGAGGGTAACCATGGGAACACAGGAGTGGCGGGAAAATGAACAAAGGAACATGTGACTGAATCAAAATACAACATAAAGACAGACATATACGTGACATATCGCCCCCTCCCGGGAAGGTGCATCCTTGCACCGTATAACAAGAACAACCGAGGAGGGAGGGTGGGGGCTAAGGAGGAGGGCGTGGAGCAAAGGAAAAAAAACAGCTTGGGGAACCTAATATAGTCAAAGGGGGAGCGTAGAGAGGGAGGAGCCAGAGGGAAGCCAGGAGCAGGAGCCAGATGGTACACCAGAGACCAGCCAGGAGGAGGCCCCAGGGCGAAGTCGATGGTGGGAGGAGCCATGGAGGAGTCGACTTGGTGGTAGATGACACCCTGGGGATGACCAACGGAGATGCAGCCACAGATGGAGCCAATGAGCCGATGAGCCCACACGATGCTGAAGGTCCTGGAGACCGAGGTGGAATTTCAGCAACGAGCGGCCGAGGTGGAACAGGGGAACCAGAGGGCAGAGGCTGAACCGGGGGGACTGAGGACAAAGGCGGAGCTGAGGGGAAGGCAGAGCCAGACAAAGCCGAAGGTGCAGGCAGGTCAACGACTGACCAAGGCAGAGCCAGAGGAACAAGGGATCCCAAGGAAGCTGTATGACTGATGGTTTCTGGTGGAGCTGAGGGAGGGAGGAGCCAAGGTGGAAGTGTTGACAGGCCGAGGTAGAGCAGGGGGCACAGAGGCTGGAAGTGGAGACAGGGAACCCTCAGTGCGAGACAGAGATGGTGGCCTGAAGACACTAGGCATTTCCGGATGGCTTGTGGGAGATGCAGAATGGCTGATGGTCAACAGCAATGGTGGGGCTGAGGAACTGGCTGAATGAGGAGGCGGGAGAGGGAGGCTGGGTGGGAATTCTAAGGATGGAGACACTGGAGAAACAGGGGGTCTTTAGTTCCTCAAAATAGCTGCCAGTGACTTCAATCAGTTTTACCATAGTGGTGGTGTTGGTTTGCGAGGCTTTCCTCCCATCCCTCGAGCTCCACAATCACACCCTCAGTGACGCTCACGCACCTGGTCAGACCTTGTAGGTGGTCCGGGCTCCGAGGCAATGTCACACTCTGTCCTTATCCTCGGTACGGGCTCGTCCCTCGTGGGTGGCCGGTCTCCACGGTCTGCGGTGGGCTCGTACAACATTTCCGTTGAGTCACTCGCTGGTGGTGGTTGCCTGGTCTCTGGTGGTGGTGGAGTAATGCTGTCCTCCTCAGCCGGGCTGATGGTAAATGGTGAGTTGTTGTTTACCAGTACCCACTCCACGAATGCAGCGAAATTCTCCTTAGGACCGTCCGCTGGAACGCATGCCTTCGACCGCTTGCTCAGGCTGGTGTGGTAAAAAACAGAGCGAACAGTCCGGGTAATGGGTCTGGCACGTGAGATGTAAAAAGTCTGAGTGTGTGCTTCCAGCGGATGGTCTCCCTGCTCCAGGCAGAGAAAATTAACAGCGGGAAGGTCCATGGGGAAAAGGGAAAAAACTCAAACGCAGTTTCGGTCGGTTCTTCTGTCACGTTACGTGTAGGATATAATCTCACAGAGACGAGGATGAACAGGAGACAGGAAATTTAATACAAACCCGATTCCAAAAAAGTTGGGACACTGTACAAATTGTGAATAAAAAAGGAATGCAATAATTTACAAATCTCATAAACTTATATTTTATTCACAATAGAATATAGATAACATATCAAATGTGTGAGACATTTTGAAATGTCATGCCAAATATTGGCTCATTTTGGATTTCATGAGAGCTACACATTCCAAAAAAGTTGGGACAGGTAGCAATAAGAGGCCGGAAAAGTTAAATGTATGCATATAAGGAACAGCTGGAGGACCAATTTGCAACTTATTAGGTCAATTGGCAACATGATTGGGTATAAAAAGAGCCTCTCAGAGTGGCAGTGTCTCTCAGAAGTCAAGATGGGCAGAGGATCTCCAATTCCCCCAATGCTGCGGCGAAAAATAGGGGAGCAATATCAGAAAGGAGTTTCTCAGAGAAAAATTGCAAAGAGTTTGAAGTTATCGTCATCTACAGTGAATAATATTATCCAAAGAATCAGAGAATCTGGAACAATCTCTGTGCGTAAGGGTCAAGGCCGGAAAACCATACTGGATGCCCGTGATCTTCGGGCCCTTAGACGGCACTGCATCACATACAGGAATGCTACTGTAATGGAAATCACAACATGGGCTCAGGAATACTTCCAGAAAACATTGTCGGTGAACACAATCCACCGTGCCATTCACCGTTGCCGGCTAAAACTCTATAGGTCAAAAAAGAAGCCATATCTAAACATGATCCAGAAGCGCAGGCATTTTCTCTGAAATGAACTGTGGCAAAGTGGAAAACTGTTCTGTGGTCAGACGAATCAAAATTTGAAGTTCTTTTTGGAAAACTGGGACGCCATGTCATCCGGATTAAAGAGGACAAGGACAACCCAAGTTGTTATCAGCGCTCAGTTCAGAAGCCTGCATCTCTGATGGTATGGGGTTGCATGAGTGCGTGTGGCATGGGCAGCTTACACATCTGGAAAGGCACCAACAATGGTGAAAGGTATATCCAAGTTCTAGAACAACATATGCTCCCATCCAGATGTCGTTTCTTTCAGGGAAGTCCTTGCATTTTCCAACATGACAATGCCAGACCACATACTGCATCAATTACAACATCATGGCTGCGTAGAAGGATCCGGGTACTGAAATGGCCAGTCTGCAGTCCAGATCTTTCACCCATAGAAAACATTTGGCACATCATAAAGAGGAAGATGCGACAAAGAAGACCTAAGACAGTTGAGCAACTAGAAGCCTGTATTAGACAAGAATGGCACAACATTCCTATTCCTAAACTTGAGCAACTTGTCTCCTCAGTCCCCAGACATTTACAGACTGTTATAAAAAGAAGAGGGGATGCCACACAGTGGTAAACATGGCCTTGTCCCAACTTTTTTGAGATGAAATTTAAAATCAACTTATTTTTTTCCCTTAAAATTATACATTTTCTCAGTTTAAACATTTGATATGTTATCTATGTTGTATTCTGAATAAAATATTGAAATGTGAAACTTCCACATCATTGCATTCTGTTTTTATTCACAATTTGTACAGTGTCCCAACTTTTTTGGAATCGGGTTTGTATAATAAAACTCAGGAAACTCTCACGTATAACTAAAGACAAGAACTGACCAACACTGAAGGAGAACTGAGGGCTTAAGTACATGAAGCAAATGAGAACAAATGAACTAATGATGGTAACCATGGGAACACAGGAGTGGCAGGAAAAATGAACAAAGTGAAAAAACATGCGACTGAATCAAAATACAACAAAGGCAGACAGACATGTGACAGGGCCGCTGTCGTCGATGACTCTTGTGTGCAGATCTAGTTCTTCTTGGCACTCACTCACCCAGCCATTCATGAATGATCTTTTACTCACGTGTGGTTCCACATCCAACAGGCACACCTTGCTCTCCGCTATGACCCTGCGCACCGAATCCAGACTCATACCATAGTAGTTTCCTTTATGTTCACCATACTCCAAAAATCTAAGTGAAACATTTCAGAGAGCATGAAATATGGGGAATATAGACGTTTTTTTATAATTCAAAGCCCTAATAATTTTAACTCCTTTACGTGCCTGTTTTAAATAACAAGTTATGAAAATATCTGATAAACAATATGATGACCATAAATCATTTGAACATAAATGACAATTTGGAGCATTCAAACATAAATCTCCAGGTGATTGTTCCAGTTTGCTGTAATACACTTGGCATGTTTCTTATTTTCAAAAAGTCTTCGCCAACACATTCACAGTGCAGAATCATCAATTTGCTGAGCGTACAGTATATGTGCTGTTTCAAAGCGGTAAACACTTGTCTACCATTAAATGTGTTTTTAGTAAAACGGTGGATTAATGTTATATATCCCAAACTGTCATATGGCTGACACATCTTGATTTAGTATTAAAGAAAATAATGCTATATAAAATGTTTTGGCTCTTGTCACAGGAACATCATCAGAGTCATTCAGAGTAAATTGTAACATTTCAGCAGATCGTCCTTCCAGATTTTCTGCCACAGTATGTTTTATGTATGTTACACAAATAAAAGCCACCTGATCAAACATTTGAGGAATGGTCTTCAAAGAATGATCCAAAAATGAAAATGCAAAGCTTTCCATAAGTGTGTCATATTTGCATAGAAAAATAAGACAGTAAATAATTTCATGTTTCCTTCCTAAAGTCAGCTGTACTTCTAATTCTATGAAGTGAATTAGAATTAGAGATGAGAATTCACTAAGAATGAATGATGACCATTAATGGCGCCATTTTTTGTATATGTTGCTAGTTGTTTCACTCCTGAATCATTAAAGGAATTATACAAATCAAGTAAAAACACAAATTCCCCACTTTGCAGACCATAGCACTCAGTTGTTGGGGATGTAGTTGGAGAGACTGCTACAAACCCGATTCCAAAAAAGTTGGGACACTGTACAAATTGTGAATAAAAACAGAATGCAATGATGTGGAAGCCTCAAATTTCAATATTTTATTCAGAATACAACAAAGATGACATATCAAATGTTTAAACTGAGAAAATGGAGAAGACAATGGAGGAGACAAGTTGCTCAAGCTTAGGAATAGGAATGTTGTGCCATTCTTGTCTAATACAGGCTTCTAGTTGCTCAACTGTCTTAGGTCTTCTTTGTCGCATCTTCCTCTTTATGATGCGCCAAATGTTTTCTATGGGTGAAAGATCTGGACTGCAGCCTGGCCATTTCAGTACCCGGATCCTTCTTCTACGCAGCCATGATGATGTAATTGATGCAGTATGTGGTCTGGCATTGTCATGTTGGAAAATGCAAGGTCTTCCCTGAAAGAGACGACGTCTGGATGGGAGCATATGTTGTTCTAGAACTTGGATATACCTTTCAGCATTGATGGTGCCTTTCCAGTTGTGTAAGCTGCCCATGCCACACACACTCATGCAACCTCATACCATCAGAGATGCAGGCTTCTGAACTGAGCACTTATAACAACTTGGGTTGTCCTTGTCCTCTTTAGTCCGGATGACATGGCGTCCCAGTTTTCCAAAAAGAACTTCAAATTTTGATTCGTCTGACCACAGAACAGTTTTCCACTTTGCCACAGTCCATTTTAAATGAGCCTTGGCCCAGAGAAAATGCCTGCGCTTCTGAATCATGTTTAGATATGGCTTCTTTTTTGACCTATAGAGTTTTAGCCAGCAACGGCAAATGGCGTGGTGCACTGTGTTCACCGACAATGTTTTCTGGAAGTATTCCTGAGCCCATGTTTTGATTTCTATTACAGTAGCATTCCTGTATGTGATGCAGTGCCGTCTAAGGGCCCGAAGATCACGGGCATCCAGTATGGTTTTCCGGCCTTGACCCTTACGCACAGAGATTGTTCCAGATTCTCTGAATCTTTGGATGATATTATGCACTGTAGATGATGATAACTTCAAACTCTTTGCAATTTTTCTCTGAGAAACTCCTTTCTGATATTGCTCCACTATTTTTCACCACAGCATTGGGGGAATTGGTGATCCTCTGCCCATCTTGACTTCTGAGAGGCTCTTTTAATACCCAATCATGTTTCCAATTGACCCAATAAGTTGCAAATTGGTCCTCCAGCTGTTCCTTATATGTACATTTAACATTTCCAGCCTCTTATTGTTACCTGTCCCAACTTTTTTGGAATATGTAGCTCTCATGAAATCCAAAATGAGCCAATATTTGGCATGACATTTCAAAATGTCTCACTTTCAACATTTGATACGTTATCTATATTCTATTGTGAATAAAATCTAAGTTTATGAGATTTGTCAATTATTGCATTCCTTTTTTTATTCACAATTTGTACAGTGTCCCAACTTTTTTGGAATCTGGTTTGTACAACTTAGCATACTTTACTTCATAAAATTCCATTTACTTAATAAAAATTCATTTACCATCTACTTTTCATATAGGTGGTAATATGTAATGTTAATTTGTGCCAAGCCAATACAGTACTTTTGTGAAAAATCTATAAATGAAACAAATAAAACAAAATAAAAGAAGGCTTGTTATATATAATGATGTTATATACATCAAGCTGGGCAGAGGATTACCAATTCAAAAATAGTGGCGCAATATCAGAAAGGAGTTTCTCAGAGAAAAATTGCAAAGAGTTTGAAATTATCATTGTCTACAGTGCATAATATCATCCAAAGATTCAGAGAATCTGGAACAATCTCTGTGTGTAAGGGTCAAGGCCGGAAAACCATACTGGATGCCCGTGATCTTCGGATCTTCACTGCATCACATACAGGAATGCTACTGTAATGGAAATCACAACATGGGCTCAAGAATACTTCCAGAAAACATTGTCGGTGAACACAATCCACCGTGCCATTCGCCGTTGCCGGCTAAAACTCTATAGGTCAAAAAAGAAGCCTGAACATCTAATCATGATCCAGAAGTGCAGGCGTTTTCTCTGGCCCAAGGCTCATTTAAAATGGACTGTGGCAAAGTGGAAAACTGTTCTGTGGTCAGACGAATCAAAATTTGAAGTTCTTTTTGGAAAACTGGGACGCCATGTCATCTGGACTAAAGAGGACAAGGACAACCCAAGTTGTTATCAGCGCTCAGTTCAGAAGCCTGCATCTCTGATGGTATGGGGTTGCATGAGTCCGTGTGGCATGGGCAGCTTACACATCTGGAATGGCACCATCAATTCTGAAAGGTATATCCAAGTTCTTAGAACAACATATGCTCCCATCCAGACGTTGTCTCTTTCAGGGAAGACCTTGCATTTTCCAACATGACAATGCCAGACCACATGCTGCATCAATTACAACATCATGGCTGCGTAGAAGAAGGATCCGGGTACTGAAATGGCCAGCCTGCAGTCCAGATCTTTCACCCATAGAAAACATTTGGCACATCATAAAGAGGAAGATGCAACAAAGAAGACCTAAGACAGTTGAGCAACTAGAAACCTGTATTAGACAAAATTCCCTTAAAATGGTACATTTTCTCAGTTTAAACATTTGATATGTCATCTATGTTGTATTCTGAATAAAATATTGAAATTTGAAACTTCCACATCATTGCATTCTGTTTTTATTCACAAGTTGTACAGTGTCCCAACTTTTTTGGAATCAGGTTTTTTCAATTTTTGACCATTGTTCTAGAAGCACATTTGTGAGGTCAGGCACTGATGTTGGACGAGAAGGCTTGGCTCGTAGTCTCCGCTCTAATTCATCCCGTTTGAGGTCAGGACTCTGTGCAGGCCAGTCAAGTTCCTCCACACCAAATGTGGTGATCCATGTCTTTATGGACCTTGCTTTGTGCACTGGTGCGCAATCATGTTGGAATAGGAAGGGGCCATCCACAAACTGTTCCCACAAAGTTGGGAGCATGAAACTGTCCAAAATGTTTTGGTATGCTGAAGCATTAAGAGTTCCTTTCACTGGAACTAAGGGGCCAAGCCCAACCCCTGAAAAACAACCCCACACAATAATCCCCCCTCTACCAAACTTTACACTTGGCACAATGCAGTCAGGCAAGTACTATTCTACTGGAAACTGCCAAACCCTGATTCATCCATCGGATTGCCAGAAGTGTGATTCGTCACTCCAGAGGACATGTCTCCACTGCTCTAGAGTCCAGTGGCTGCATGCTTTACACCATTGCATCTAATGTTTTGCATTGCACTTGGTGATGTAAGGCTTGGATGCAGCTGCTCAGCCATGGAAACCCATTCCATGAAGCTCTCCATGCACTGTTCTTGAGCTAATTTGAAGGCCACACAAAGTTTGGAGGTCTTTAGCGATTGACTCTGCAGAGAGTTGGCGACTTCTGCGCACTGTGCTCCTCAGCATGCATTGATCCTGCTCTGTGATTTTATGTTGCCTACCATTTCGTGGCCGAGTTGCTGTTGTTCCCAATTGCTTCCACTTTGTTATAATACCATTAACAGTTGACCGTAGAATATTTAGTAGTGAGGAAATTTCACAAATGCACAGATGGCAACCTATCATAGTACCACGCTTGATTTCTCTGAGCTCCCGAGAGTGACCCATTCTTTCACAAATGTTTGTTGAAGCAGTCTGCATGCCTAGGTGCTTGATTTTATACACCTTTGACCATGGAAGTGATTGGAACACCTGAATTCAATTATTTGGAGGGGTGTCCCAATACTTTTGGCTGTATAGTATATGTGCATTTGACATTTTTCTCTGTAAGGTTAGGCAGTTTTGAGTTTTATGCTGTTGAATGTTTGGTGATCAACTTAGCCGCTCCTTCTGGTTTATGCTGACCTTCTTTGCCTGTTTTTGGATCCGGAGATTCTGTAGTCAAAGTCAAAGTCAAAGTCAGCTTTATTGTCAATTCTGCCATACGTACAGTACATACATACAGAGAATTGAAATTCTATGACTCTCAGACCCTAGGTGCCTAACAACAACAAAACAATAACAATAACAACAAAAGTTTAACAGTAACAACAACAGAGGAAAGATTAAAAAAAGATGGATAAAGTGAATTATAGAGGTAAAGTGGCGATGGCAAATAGTGCAAACAATGGTAACAATAGTGCAATTTCAGATTTAAGTCAGTGCAGGTATAAAATAAAATTATAAGAGTGTGTGCAAAAAAAAAAAAAAAAAAAAGAGTCTGTAAGAGGGGAGACCAATTCCTCAGAGAGACAATATATGAGGTAGATGAAGGGAGGGGAACGGGGTGGTGATTCCCAGATCAGATGCGTGGGGCAGAAGAGGGAGGGTCGGCAGAGTCGGGAGGGAGTTCAATGCCCTGACAGCTTGGGAATGAAGCTGTCCTTCAGTCTGCTGGTCCTTGCTTGGAGACTGCGAAGCCTCCTCCCAGATGGCAGCAGACTGAAGAGGCTGTGCGATGGGTGGGTGGGTCTCTCGCAATGATGAGGGCTTTGCGGAGAGGCGGGAGTTATAAATGTCCTGGAGGGGTGGGAGAGAGACACCAACGATCTTCTCAGCTGCTCTCACTATGCGCTGAAGTGCTTTACGGCAGGATGCGTTGCAGGCGCCGTACCACACAGTGATGCAGCTGGTCAGAATGCTCTCGATGGTGCCTCTGTAGAAGGTGCGCATGATGGGGGCTGGGGCTCCGGCTCTTCTCAGCTTGCGGAGAAAGTAGAGTCGCTGCTGTGCTTTCTTGGTCAGTGCTGTGGAGTTGGCGGTCCAGGAGAGGTCCTCTGTGATATGCACACCCAGGAATTTGGTGCTCCTCACCCTTTCCACGGTCACACCGTTGATGGTCAGAGGAGCGTGCTGGGTGTGCATTCTCCTGAAGTCATCTTACAGATACTCTTACAGTACTCTTACAGATGATACGGAATAGCACCCCCTACCGTATAACAATGAAAACATTAATTGTCCGAAAAACTTGTCAATAGCTGGGAAGTGTTTCGTTATAAATTATGGAAAATCTTGTCAATGGTTGGGAAAGAGTTCAAATTATTCATCGTTAGTAAATAGTTCTGTAAAATGACTGATAAAATGTACTGTTTATTAATTTTCCCCTGCTTGTCTGCTATTACCAATTGTTAAAAGTGATGAAATGTTAAAGTAGTAGTTAAAATGTAAATTTTCCAGCATTAGTTATTGATTAGTTTTACATAATTATAAAACTGTATATAGTTCCCATTCAGTCGGTCACTCTCGACGCCACGTCAGAGTACTCGGAAGAGCCAATCTACTTCGAGTGTAACTAAAACGAGCCAATGCACATTGGCATGCAATGATTGCACCAGGTGCTCATGCCACGCCGTGCGGGTATAAATGAGACACAGGTGATTGCATCAAATCAGCATTTTGCGTCGGAGCCGAGTGGTAGATGGTTACGCCAGCCATCACTCCTTACTTCGCAGTCCTGACTGAAGAAAGAAGCCGCCTTTCGGAAGCGATCTCTTCAGTCGGTTTTGGTGTGATGGCACAGCAGCGGGTCGTGTGGTTTCGATCATCTCTCTTTGTTGTTTGTCAGAACGATCACAAGGGCTGTTCTCACAGCTGGTTCGGTGCGCTAGGTGGAGTGCGCTGAAAAGCCTTTCCTACGGCTGGTAAGAGCGCTTTCGTGAGAGAGAGCGTGCACGTCAGGCACGTCAAGCACCAAGGAGAGCGTCCTTCTGAAAGAGCTTACACAGATAGAGCTTGCGTCTTTTTCAAGATTACATTCTATCGGTGTGTTTCTGGATGTGGTGGTTTCCTGTCACCGAGGGATGGTCATCAGCGCTGTATCTCGTGTTTGGGCATTCAGCGCGCTGAGGCAGCGCTGGTGGATGAATCATGTTCTCACTGCGGGAACATGACCGTCTCGGAGTTGCGATCGAGGCTCCGTCTCGCAAGGGGCGGAGCCCCCGTGCCTCTGCCTTCATCTAACCCTCCACAGAGAGTTACTTCAGGCAGTAGCCCGGCTGATTTTAGGGTTACGGTGAGCGCGTTTCCCCCAGGGAACCAACCCCCGGGGAACCCTCATCCCTCTCGCACTCCGCAGCCGTAGAGCTGCCATTGGAACGTGGTGGGCCATCCATGAGATGTGCATCATCCGTATCCTTTGGGGCTCTTCTCAAGGACCAGATGTCCATCGCTGCATCGGAGGGAGGATCAGAACTCTCTGGAGAGGATGTGTCGGCGCACGGGGCTCCTCCGGGTAGACCCGCTGTGCCCGATACTGATCCGGAGATGATGGCTATGCTTGCCCAGGCTGCCGAGAGAGTCGGGCTCGTGTCCCTCTACCGTGTCCCGAACCCTCAAGGCTGGATGATTGGTTTCTCGGGGTGGCCCGTGCTGGTTCTCAGCGCCCCACCCCGGTTCCTTTTTTCCCGGAGGTGCACGAGGAGCTCACGAGGTCATGAACTTTTACTGCCCGAAACCGGCCCAGTGGATCCTCCTCCCTCACCACCCTCGATGGCGAACCTTCAAAGGGATACACGCTGGTTCCTCCCGTGGAACGGGCCGTTGCTATGCAACTGTGCCCTAACTCCACTTCCAGGGGGAACCCGTGTCTTCCCTCCAAGGCCTGTAGGTACTCATCCGATCTGATCGGGAAGGCCTACCAGGCTTGTGGAGAGGCAGGCTCCGCCTTACACGCTATGGCGTTGTTGCAGGTCCATCAGACCCAGGCACTGAAGGCCCTGCACGAGGGTGGTCACGATCCCGCAGTTCTTCAGGAACTGAGAACCACAACGGACCTCACGCTTCGTGTGACAAAGGTTATGGCGCGGGCCATGCGGGAACGCCATCTCTGGCTGTGTCTGGTGGACATGAGGGAGACCGACAAAGTCAGGTTCCTTAACTCCCCCGTCTGCCTCTTCGGCAACACTGTCTAGAACTTTGCCCAGCAGTTCTCGGCTGCACAGAAGCAGACTGAGGCAATCAGTCACATTCTGCTACGGCGGTCAGCTGCTGTCTCCACCCCGCCGCCGGAGATGAGGAGGACTGCTCTTCTGGAGAGCTCCAACCCCCAGAGGAGGGCCGGGAGGAGAATCTTGTGTTCCGTTTTGTTTCTGTTCCGCTGCTGGGCTCAGCCCCAGCGGTACCCAAATTCTCAATAAAAGAGCAGTTTCTTCCATCTCCGGGTCCTCAGGGGGCTCGGAGAGTTGTGGCCAGTCAAATGCCGGACCACACTCATCCTCCCCCTTCGCCAGCGGGCAGCAGTGGACAACCCCCTCACGTTCCTGCTGCCCACCTGTGGAATCAGGTAAGTGTTGCACGGCACACTCTCACCTCGCTGCGGGCCGCCTCCACAAGACAGCTGCCCCAGCCCGGTACCTGCGTTCCACCTCGCTGCCCCACGGTGGATACGCCGGTGGTCCCTATGGTCCCGCTTGCACGATCCCTGGGAGCCCGGCTAGCGCTCCCCGGTCCATCTCGCTGGCTCATTCGGACCATCAGGCTCAGCTACGCGATTCAGTTCGCCCTGCGCCCCCCCAGGTTCAAGGGCGTCCGCTTCACTTCGGTGAATGCCGCAGATGCCCATGTCCTGCGTGCGGAGAACGCTGTCCTGCTGGCGAAGGACGCGATAGAGCAAGTCCCTCCAGCCGATATGAAGACCAGCTTCTACAGCCCGTACTTCATTGTACCCAAGAAAACCAATGGGTTACGGTCAATCTGGGACCTGCGAGTCCTGAATCGGAGCCTCCACAAGCTACCGTTCAAGATGCTCACGCAGGAACGCATTTTCGAATGCATCCGTCCCCAAGATTGGTTTGCAGCGATCGACCTGAAGGATGCATACTTTAATGTCTCGATCCTTCCTCGATACAGGCAGTTTCTGTGCTTTGTGTTCGAGGGTCGAGCATATCAGTACAAAGTCCTGCCCTTCGGGCTGTCCTTGTCCCCCCGTGACTTCACGAAAGTCACAGAGGGGGCCCTTGTGCCCATGAGAGAATGGGGCATTCGCATCCTCAACTATCTCGACGACTGGCTCATTCTAGCACAGTCCAGGGATCAGTTGTGCGAACACAGGGACCTGGTGCTCAGACACCTCAGCCAGTTGGGTCTTCGGGTCAACTGGGAAAAGAGCAAACTCGCCCCGTGCAGAGGATCTCTTTACTCGGTATGGAGTTGGATTCGTTCGAGCAGACAGCGTGCCTCACAGAGGAGCATGTCCAGTCGATGCTGAACTGCCTGAACATGTTTCAAGGCAGGATGGCGGTTCCACTGAAACAGTTTCAGAGGCTCCTGGGGTATATGGTAGCCGCGGCAGCAGTAACGCCGCTTGGCCTTCATATGAGACCGCTTCAGCATTGGCTACACGGCTGAGTCCCGAGATGGGCGTGGAAACGCGGCACTCACTGGGTGAGCATCACACCGGCCTGTCGCCAGTACTTCAGTCCGTGGTCAGACCCCTCGTTCCTTCGGGCCGGAGTGCCCCTGGAACAGGTATCCAGGCATGCTGTGGTTTTCACGGATGCCTCTGCCATGGGTTGGGGAGCCAAGAACAATGGGCATGCAGTGTCAGGGGTTTGGACGGGCCCGCACCTGCATTGGCACATCAATTGCCTCGAGTTGCTAGCAGTACATCTTGCTCTAAGCCGCCTCAAAGGGCAGTTACGGGGCAACACTGCGACCGTTGCGTATATCAACCGACAAGGTGGTCTGCGCTCCCGCCGCATGTTGCAACTCGCCTGCCACTCGGCACAGATGCCCTTGCGCACAGCTGGCCCCAGGGGCTGCCTAAATATGCGTTTCCCCCAGTGAGCCTACTTGCACAGACTCTGTGCAAGGTCAGGGAGGACGAGGAGCAGGTCCTGTTGGTGGCGCCGTACTGGCCCAACCGGACCTGGTTCCCAGAACTTATGCTCCTCGCAACAGCCCCTCCTTGGCCGATTCCTCTGAGGAAGGACCTTCTGACTCAGAGACGGGGTACCCTGTGGTACCCACATCCAGACCTGTGGAAGCTTCATGTCTGGCCCCTGGACGGGACGCATAGGTTCTAGGTGACTTACCCCAAGAGGTAGTTAACACCATCACTTCGGCACGTTGAGACATCTGTCAGATATCTGTAGAGCTGCGGGCTGGGCGACACCCAACACGTTCGCTAGATTCTATAGCCTACGTGTAGAGCCGGTCTCCTCCTGTGTTCTCACCTCAAACGGGTAGAAGCACTGAGAGGCCCCGGCTCTTGTCGGCTTGCTGAGCTCCGGTGCTCTTATTCTCCAGAAAACTCTGTAAGTCCTCCATCACCCTCGGTGCTGGACGTCGCAGAACGTCGGGCATCAGGCCCCTTGCCGCTGAATCCTTGAGAACCGGTAATGGGCTGGGGTTATATGAGTGACCCTGCAGGGATCCCATATATTCTTCCACGGTCGCTCCTACGGGAAGCCCGTGTCTTTCCCTTGGGAGAGCCTTCCTGTCACCGGGACTGAGCCCCCTCCTCCCTTGCGGGCTGCGGCTCAGCATTGTACTCCACATAACTCCTTCGGGGTACGATGTGGGCTCCTCAGCATCCCCTTCTCTAGGGCATGCTTTCCCAGTGTTATCTAATAATCACTGAGCAGGGTCATGCGGAACAGCAGTGATGGACTTCCTGGTGCGAGCCCTGTCTCATCAGGTAAGAGAGCTCAGGCGGGTACTGGAAGGGGGCAGAGGCAATGGCACTTTGGTAGGGATTCCTATTCGTCGCTACTCCGACGTGGCATCGAGAGTGACCGACTGAATGGGAACATCTCGGTTACGTATGTAACCCTTGTTCCCTGAAGGAGGGAGCGGAGACGCCACGTCCCGTCGCCATGTCCTCTGTACCCTGCTGGGGTGCCTGTCTACCTACTCGGCTCCTCAGCAAAAGGCTGATTTGATGCAATCACCTGGGTCTCATTTATACCCGCACGGCGTGGCATGAGCACCTGGTGCAATCATTTCACGCCAATGTGCATTGGGTCGTTTTAGTTACACTCGAAGTAGATTGAAGCTACTGATTAGCAGGGCCATAGCTAAGAGAGGGTGGGGTCCTACTCGATTGTAACCGTGTGAACTACTAGTGAACTACCTTTTTTAACTGTGTGGTATTACTTACTAATTAGTTAATCAGATTTTCTTGTTAGTTAGTAGAGGTTACTAGAATGTTAATATTGGATTCCTCATTTGTTCTTTTGTACACAAAAAAATAGTGTTGACAACAACAACAAAAATTTTTGCAAACAGTTTGCATCAATCTTTTGAGTTATGACAACTTTGAGTGAATTTACGTTCAACCAACAAACTACATTGAGTTAGAGGAACTTATAATAATACAAAAATAATTTGTAGCATAAAAATTTGTTGAGTTGATTACTCGCTCCAACTAGATTTGTAGCCCTGGAACCAATTAATCTCATCTATTTCAGTTCAAATCAACAGCTATCATAGCACATGCTAACATAACTTATTTAACATGTATATTTAATGGACAAGTAAGCTATTACTTGTCACTGGCAGCAGCGCAATCATTGCTTATAGAGTCAATGTAGTGTTTAACTTCATGTATCTACCCCTCAGCACATGGTAACCACAAAAACTTCAACATAAACTCTTTTAAATGTCAAACATAACAGCAGTAAACACTAACAGGTCTTTCCTTTCACTAAAAACAAATAAATTTACTTAATTTCAGTATTTATTCTCCTTATCCAGTCCTATGCAAAGCATGCTGGGAACTAGAAATCCACTGCCTAATTTCTGAAGTAATCAAGACAATTTCATTAAGTTACTACAATGTAATAATTTTATTTTTCATTTTTAGAAAGCCAATTAACGCAGAAATTTGAGTTTAAATTACAGATGATATTAAGTTGATGTAACGATCAAAGTTGGGGTAACAGGTCCCCTGAATTACTTTTTAGAGTTATTCATCAATGAACAGTATTTTAAAGTGTTACCCACTTGCCTAGTAGATGGTTTCTACTGAAGTAGAGATTGCTACTGCTGAATTCTGGTAGTAACTTTGGGCTTTAGCCTTTGGCTTCAAGGTATTTGTATGGTAATCAAAGATGATGGTAATTCTGTGGAGTGATGCAAAAAGCAGTCCGCTTTTCCTCTCTCTAGCGCGCCTCTCTGGAAAGTTGGGCTGTCTGCTCTCCGTCATTCCTGTCTCACTTGCTTCTTTCCCTATGTCCAACTAACAAGACAAAAAGTCATTTCAAACCACAGAGGGCTCTTAAAATATCCCCCTACTTTAATATAATGTGACACTGTTCATGGACACATGCTTTTGAGATTTCCTCTCGTTTTGAGTGAAAATTGGAGAAAGAGTATTTCCTGTCAATGGTTGTGATCTGCGTTTCAAGCATTAACAAGGATTAAATGTGTGATTTAGATTCCAGGAGAATCTTTAAAGACAGGAATAATGCAGTTGACTTCTTATAAAGTCACGATTTTAAATATATTTTTTTTAGGTAAAAACAACCAGGTAAAGTGGTAGACTTATAGTGCTATATGAATTTTTTTTTTTTTGACTAATCTTCCATAATTGCCCAGTAGACAAAAGAGGTTTAGCAATGTAAAACAACACAACCCAAAACTAGCCTCTAGAATAAACTACAACATGGGCTGGGTATGCATGAGTGTTTAACTTACTTGTGGTTGAGGATATCTTTTTCAAAAGTGTGTTTGGAGACAAAATGGTACTCCACCCCTTCTCTCTCTTGCTTTTTCTGCTCCCGAGTGGTATCTGTTGAAATTTAAAGTCTGGAAATAATCAAGTTTCTTAATGCAATCCAAATCAAATTAAACCAACCAGCTGATAAATACGAATTTAAGATTAATTTTCTATTTTGCGGATCCCAGAGACCCTGATATGCATGTAAAAATAATAGTAATGTTGAAATTAACATGTTATTTTTCCTTCAAAATCTTTTAATAGCTTTCTCTGACCTCAAAACCTACTAGTCAGATATCATTATTGGTTTATCCATTTGGTTTACCACAAAGTAAAACAAAATGTGACTTATCCATTCGTAACATTTTTCCTGTTCAGGGTTCATTTGATCCCAGAAAAGACGTGGAAAATGCAATAAAAGACATAGTATCATAGCATGTGTAATTCATTGCATTTATGGTGTGCCTAAGACCCTAAACATAAGTAATAAAATATTTTTCATAATGGCCGATTAAAGCTAGCCTGGTCCTACCAGACTCTCGTACATTTCATTTGTACAGAGAGGCTGGCCACTCTCCATTGACAAGCGTTAACTTACTTGAGCAGGTATTCTGTTGAAGTTTAAAACTATTGGATCTGCCCAGAGCCACTCTGGATCTGTCATAACCAAGCGCTAATGTATGGTCGTGACGTATGTCATCTCAAACTAGCGCATGACATCAATGCCATCGTGCCTAGCCACTCCCTCTGTTCGCTGATTGGACCAGTTAACATTTGACCGGAGAAAACCAGAGACTATACCGCAATCCCAGATGGAGTACTGAAGGAAAATGAAAATTGGAAGTAAGTAGGAGGGTGGAGCCAGGCTAGCTTAAAGCATTTTATCAAGTAAATCTCATAAAATTAGGAAAATACTAAATTGTTAATTGTAAATTGATGAGTAAATTGTTGAGCTATTAAAATTGTCTCCGGACCCCAAACAGAAAATACGTGTTAAAAACAGTTTACATGTACTTGTAGTTCATTTTGAGAGATAATTGACTTTATAATGAAATGATTGAGACCTTTGTGAAAATTAAGTATGTTTTAAATAATATAAAAGAATATAATTAAGTATGACCTGTATATAATGTTTTTGACACTTAATAGCATGTTATTTATAATTAAATAAAACATTTCAAATTGATATTAAATGTAATTAGTTTGACCAACTTAAGTAGGACTTAAGTACATCTTTTTATGCAATTTCATAACTATTTCTGTTATCTCTGAAATATGGTTAAAGTGAACTGTAAAATGTACAGACAAATATTTATGATAAACTAAAATATGCATTAATGTCATGTGTCTTGAAACTTGTCATGTAATTTGCATGCAGTATATTTGTAATTCCACAATTGTGAAGATGCAGTTGCAATTTAGTGCATTTAAAATAAATTAATTAAATGTCGATAACGATGTTAAAATGACAATCAAGTACTTTAAATGTGTTTTAGCATGTTAGTCAGCACAGAAAGCCAAAGATTATTAAAACAATAATTTAAAATGTATTTTAAAGTGAAGCCTTTACAAAGTGCACTTTTTAAGTGTATTTAAGTTTAAGAAACAGTGATGAATGTGTGCTTTCTTTAAGTACACTTAAGTGGCCTTTTATTTCATTAATATTATATTATCAGCAAGTACAGTTTTTAGATATAAAACATATACACTTAAGTTTTGAAGTACACTGCAAGTGCACATTCAGTACAATTAAACACACTTCATTTTCCCAAGGGAGGCAGAACTGTCTCTGGCAGCATGTGTCCAAAACCGAGCAGGGGTTAGGTAGTAAGACCCTTATTAAACTAGACTGAGTCACACAGAAAATATGCTCAGAGGTGAGCTTAACAAGGCCCGAGGAGCTTGCCACACACCCTAACTCTAATTGTCCACACGTTCTCTGCATATTCCAAAATAAACAAACTTTTACTGCCACTGGGGGGGCAAGTCGTCGGGCAATATGATTTGTGTATGTGTGTCAAACAAAAACTTTCTGTTTATGAAGCCCATCAACAAAACACTGTTCACAGTCATGAAAAAGCAAATACAAGCCCATTTTAGTGAGTCAGCTTTGAAGTGCTCACATCATATGGACATTTAGGACCAGCAGGAGTCTGTTACAAACCTTTATTCCACTTAAATAGAAACAGTGCGATCACAGCTGTTGTGGTTGTCATTAGCTGTGACAGTCATGTACAGCTAAAAGATGATGTTAAATCACCTCCACCATCTTAGCAATCGATTTTAGCACTCTACTCAAATGCCATAAATCAAATAAATGTATATGTCAGACAAAGTTAGACCCTAACCCTGTTTTGCTACAGTTCGGAAGCTTGGAGCACAGTCAGAAATATGGAAAGCTGCGAGTCTGAGCTTCCAACGGGGAGAAACAGGCATGACGTGCGCCAACCTAAGGCAGAAAGATGGCCTTTTTCCAGAATAAGGAGAAAAAGTCACACCGCTCCCTCCATCACTGCATCGACAGTCTAGCTGTTAGTGGCTGTGATTATCCTGTTCTTTCATCACTCTATCGCCCCCTGTCCACATCGCTCTTGGACACCCAGAGTGGCAGTGAAAAGCTGGTTCTGTTCTCTTCTCAACTCTGGCAGTCTAACACAGCTTTAGGCCTCAGAGTGGAAAATTTTGATGGTCTGCCTACAGATTATTCATGAACATTTACGAGAGTGTGGAATCAAGGCAATAGTTTTGCTTTTAAGAAATATGGCTGTTCTTGATTCTTGCTTGTCTGTTTGCTTGCGGAGTTGGAGAGTAGGCTAAGTAACTAAAACTGTTGTATGTACCATTTGTTGGTTCATGTACTGTACCTCCAGGAACAAATTCATTTTCTTATAAATAAATGATTTACCTATCAAATAAACAATTCATGAATTCATTTGAGTACCTGCACTCGAGACTAGCTGTAGATGGTGGTCTGAGTTCGCTTGCAAAGGAACTGTGGTGCAATTTACATGAATGTGAACCCGCATTTGTTCAGGAAGTAAAGTGCATGCGAATGTGGTGATGATTTACCTTGGATATAAGCGAGAGTGAGGATGCAGTGTAATCGTACTGAGTGCAATCAGAACAGCAACTGAATGGCTCCTCAAAGGAGTCAATTTGCAAGCAGAAGAAAGTCCTGGTACAGTCGCACTCGGAATCAAACCACAGCAAACGTGCCCAGTCTGAAAACCCTACACTCAGAAAAGGTACAAAATCTGTCACTGGGATGGTACCATTTTTAAAAGGTTCTAATATGTATCATTTAGGTATTAATATGTACACTTTTAGTACCAATATCTACTTTTGGAGGTACTAATATGCACTCTTTAGGTACAAAGATGTACCTTTTGAAAGGGTACTACCCCAGAGACAGCTTTTGTACCTTTTGTTTGTGTAAATCCAAGTCTGATCACTTGATGGCCATCTGAACAGACTGAGGGTGCTTGCACAGTACTTTTGGGCAGCAAAATAAATTAGCAATATCACACTCATAGCCGTGTGATAGTATAGTAATAGTGCGACGAGGCCATAGGCCGAGTGCCGTAAGTAATCACAGCATGCTGATATACAGCCATATCGCACCGCTATTAGTTTGATATTGTGTTTATACAACAGTTTGATGGCACGAGTGAGTAACTAAATAAGTTATCGCCGCAAGTGTAGTGATACAATCGGTGAAACGGTCTGAGTGCTGATACTGGGAAAATATTGCACGGCTTGAAAAGGCCAGTCCAAATTTTCCATGACTCCATGCTCTATTTCGAATTAAACTGATAGTGTAAAAGCCCCCTAAAAAGGTAGTCTGGTGTACGGTTTATGTGCGGTTACTAAATCGCGGAAGTAAACCTTTGATGACATATGATTGTCAAATTGTGTTCATGCTCACTTTCATGACAAGCGAGACTGACGTACTGCAGGCAGAGAGATAATTGAGAGAGAATCTCATTTCGGCTCGCCTCCAGCAAAAACGGACTTCTGTTCTTTGGAACCTTTGCAGTACATCTGGGGCAAATGGACACGAATGGTTTTCTGTCTTGGTGCTTTGTAAACAAAAAAATTCTAAATCCAAAGTACAAAACTGAGGGGAGCAACAGTGGCCCTGTTTCAAATGACACACTTCATATGCATTGTGGACTTTTTATCCAGGAGACCGCAGGGTGTCACATTTGTCATTTAAGGTTTCAGGTCAATATGCGCTCTCGATGCACACTTGGAGTGGTGTTACGTCTGCAAGTGTTCAGGGTTCCAAATGGGGCAAGGCCAGGATCTATTTTGCAGTCTTTCTCCAGTCGCCATTTGATGACACGGTCCTTAAATCGGTTTCCTATCAGCATTAAAATCTAACAACAATGACACCACAAATGTGTTTCTTTAGCACAAATTAAGCTAAAATGTAGCAATTTTCAGGCTGGTCCAGCTGACGCACAAGCATGTTAAGAGTAAACAAACAGATGATGCTTCTATCAAAAAGGCAAATGGTTTTCCATGTTTTTATTCCCACTATATTATTCCCATTCATTTTTCCATGAGTGGTCCCTCTCATCCTCTTAATAATGTCTTTGCTGTTGTTTAAGTACTTTAAATTATGAGTAGCTTTGTAGTTTCCCTTATGAAAAAGAAGTTAATTTTATGAAGTATACTTAAAAAAATACTTGAACTTTACTTAAGTATACTTTATACAGTAAGTATACTAATATCAATGTACTAGTAGTAAACTTGTACATGTACTATTTCAATACTGCTTAGGACTAAATTGGCCTGCTTTTTAGTACATAAAAGTATAAGTGTACTAAACAAGGGCGTAGTTTATCCATCATAAATGTACTCTACACGGCTCCGGAGAAAAGGCCTTCTGAAACGAATCGATCGAGTTTTGAAAAATATCCATATTTAAAACTTTATAAAGTAAAATATCACCAGACCACCTTCTGTATTCAACTTATGCAGAAAGTGTAACGCCTCTCACAGTTCAAAGCACTTAATGTCCGCTTTGCTTCAGAAGGCCTTAGTTAACGCCCCGCAGCCGTGTGGAGTACGTTTACTATGGATGGATGGATGGACTTTGAGCTTCAAACTCAATGGACCCCGTCACTGCCATTATAAAGATTATAAGTGTCAGGATATTTATTAATATAACTCAGATTGCGTTCATCAGAAAGAAGAAAGTCATATACACCTAGGATGGCTTGAGGGTAAATCATGAGGGTCATTTTCATTTTAAAGTGAACTAATCCTTTAATTATACTTTTAAGTATATTTCGATCAAAAGATTGAGTACATGCACTGTCCACATATAGCCTATACTTAGACCTTTCTGTAAGTACAAGTCAAGTATACTTGAGGGCAATTTTAGGTATATTTCTGCGAAGTAAATAAAATGACTGAAAGTATACTTTCTTATTTTTAGTTTAAAGGAAGTATACTAATAGAACACTTGGATAAGCTTATTTTTTTGTAAGGGTTGGCTGGTAACAGTTTCTCTAAAACTGCTTTGAGGTGTGAACTACACTTCAAGCAGCTCTAAAGGGGATTACACACACACAGGTCTTATTGGTTGTTTGAAACAGATAAATACTATCAGGTTGATTTATTACACAAATTTTATATGAACTCACATGGCACAGTTACACTGAAGTGTTCTGGGTCAGAGAGTAGAAGTCTTCTCTTCAACTCGGTCACACCAACCCCTCTAGGCCCTGTACAACACACATATACACACCAGCAGTTTATCACTAATCAATTAATCAACACTGAAAAAGCAATAAAAGTAGCAGTCAGCATTCACTGAATAATTCATTCAATATAAACACAAGCTTATCTAAATCACCAGTATACATTTTCATCGCACTTATGATCCCTGTTCAAATATTTTCTCTTTTATCTTGCGCCCAATATAAAAGACTGCAGACTTGGCTGGTTGAGTGGTACATGAACAGCTTCAGTGAAGTCCTTGTTTGTAGGCGGACATGTACTGTATTTAAAGTCTTCATGGACTGTCTGGGCCATGAAGTGGCCCATTATTCCGGCAGGCATCTGCTGTTTCCATCACTGGGACGCAAGTATGAGGATGATGGGGTAATGCTGTATTGATTTCAGGCTGTGGCTCCCACCACTGGCACCCTTTCCAAAACACAGATCCAGTCTCTGCTTTGGCCTGAGCATCCCCAGAAGGTAAAGTCATATTACTGTATCGAAAATGAAGAATCTGTCTGGTGCCCATTCAAGAGAGACTAAAAGCCGATGTCTGCCAGCCGCAAACAGACAGGATGGTCCCTGCGGGTGCATCTCAAGAAATCAAAGTAGGTATGCAATCACTACCCTGGCTGCAATTGGACTTGTTGATGTGATTCTGGAGTGAAATTCCTGCCATTCTGAAAATGCATGAAATGCCTTTGGCCAATTCACTTCACGTTTGGCCCAGTATTGCTTTTCACAGCAAACGAGTTTCACAGAGTAAGAACAGAATCACATTGAAGTTGAATATGAAAATATGAAATCATCTTGTTTGACCTCACGTGAGCTTTTTGCCTGTCCTTGTAGTCATCATCCACCAGTGCTCATCTTGCAAACAAACCTGTGGGTTGATGGTCTTCGAAATATTTGCAAGCTATGTCTGTGGTCAGTTGAACAAACACATTAAGGAAGATACAGTATATTTTTATTCCGGGATAACTTTTAAGTTATAGTTCTATATGGCATTCCTAGGCAAGCAGCGATCATACAGTTAGTCAAATTAGATGTTAAGGTTCTGTATCCATGGCCAACATAAACTCATGAGAATGACATACATTACAAGTGAAACTAGTAATTTGTTCAACAACCTGCTCATTAGAGATGAGCAAACTGCTTTGGTGGGCTCAAACTATTGTGGACATCTTGTTTGTCTCTTATGCAAAATAACAAATTACATATTTGAAAGTTCATGATAAAGAATGTTTGAATATGTCAAAATGGATATTTTTCTAACAAAACTTGATCGATTCGCTTCAGAAGGCCTTCCCACCAGAGCCGTGTATTTGATGTTCTCTTTGATTCTATAACTTCTTAGTTAATTATCTGTAGTTATTTGTTGTCTCCATCTGCTTGTTTATTTGTAATAAGCAGGCTGACTGTTGCTTTGTCTATTGATTGTACTATTATACTTTGTGAAAATTAACATTAGTATTATTATTAAAGAACTGGGCAAGTAGTTTAAATTAGTTTTCAATGTAAAGTGATTTAAACAAAACTCTCTCTATCTATCCATCTATCTAAATATATATAAATATATATTGGGGGAGGGGGCCACATATTTAAGAGACTCACTGACCTTGACATAATGCCATGAGGGTCTGTCCTGTTGGACAAAAGGTTCATAAAATAATATATTTTATTTTTCTTTATTATGATATCAGGATAGTTACATTACCTTGACATTTTATGCCCCAAAAACTATATCAAAATGCATATTAAAAAAGAAATGAAAAACATGCTCACTATAAAAGAGATATGTAATTGTATGTACTTATAAATTACAAATGTATTATTATGACTGTATGAATTACATTTCAATGTATTTTCAATAATTTAATATATAGAACAAAAATACTAATATAAATAAAATTAATTGAATATAAATGACTAAATTACATACAATTTATATATAAGAAAATGAGTCATGTCATGGACATATATCATTTGACATATAAAAAAAAAAAAAGTAAAAAAACATAACTCTCTATTTCAGCAGGTATACTCTAAAAAATGCTGGGTTGTTTCAATCCGTGCTTGGGTCAAATATGGACAAAACCACCCTTTGGGTTTAAAGATTTAATTTCAAAATTTAAACCAACAGTTGGATTTGTCCATATTTGACCCAACCATGGGTTGAAGAAACCCAGCATTTTTTAGAGTGTATGTATAAAGTCAGACATTGTTGTAACAGAAACAAAAGGATGGACGAATCAAAAAATCTACTGTGAGGATGAAAAAAGTACAACACGGTCTAGTGCCACATTTTTGTTCATTTTTCCTCATATATCAATGGTAGACAACCCAGGTTCTGACCTTGCTGAGATGATTTAACGTCTTTGAAATAAATCCATGCAGTCCTTGAACATACTGGCTCTTTGGCCAGGCTTGTCAAGGCTCACTTGAAGTCCTTCAGTACTGGGAGAGAGTTCACAGTGCTCCTGTACATTTTCTGTTGTTTGTTTAGGAAAGAAGTCTTGAATTCACCTGCACCTTGCCAACAGCTGTTCTCACCTCTGATATATTTAAGAATTAATGCTCTAAATTTACCACAGGGACACATTTTTGATTCAGCAGTGGATAAAAAAGTGAAAAAGTCTGAATGATCTCACACGCCTCATCGAATTTCTAAGTAGAATATCATGCATTCGTAATTATGCAAACACCAGAGCAATGATGACGTTTTAGGCATAAGGTTACTACTTTTATGACAAAAGAAATTCTACCTGCCAAGATGCCATTCAATTCAGGATATTTATATCTAGATCCTCAGCAACAGAGAAGCTGAACTCGCATTTCATTAAACTCCTGAACAGATAGCTCTGGATTTCATGCTTAATGGAATGTCAACTTTTGGTCATTCTCTAAACTCTTGCTACTGATGGACTGTGGCAACAGGGAACTTAAATGACATACAAAAATAGTGAGTGGCTCCAGCTGTATGGAGGGCTTTCATGTTTAGATAATAAGCACATATTCTGTTGGCTCATTTGGAACCTTTGGAAATGACTTTGAGGTGAACATTTTGCAGACCCAGGTCTACGTCCAGGCAGTACAATGAAAACAGATACATAGTCTGTAGATCCATGTGTTAATTTAACCTTCCAGACTTGCTTTTTTTTTTTTTTTTTTTTTTTTTTCTGCAGTATTTTTATATTTAACCAGTAAAACAGGAAAGAATGTTCTTAACCCTTAAATGCATGACTGTTTTGCCAATCATTATTACATATTTGGGTCTTTTAGTGACCAGGATCTAACATGGCTGGATCGCTACCTGTCACGATAATGTAGTTGATATTACAGTAACAATTACAGAATAATAAAATTAAGCATATTTTATGACCTTTTGGAGCTTGGAAGGGTTCAGTTTTATACCATCATCACTGTCCTTGTCAGTCCTCACTCATTTCCTAGTACATTCAGCATCTGGCTCAAATTAGCCATCTCAAACATATTTTCAAAATATCATTTTCAACATCTTCAAAAACATATTTTGTTTTTCTTCACCAGATCCACCATCAAGTGACAGTGACACCAATATTTGATTGCGTTCAGTATACTTGATCTGTGGTAAATTGCGGAGCAATTTTAAGTGTTGCTGACGATACTTCCTATCCTTTTGTTTTCTGCATGCAGTAACGTCTCGGTTACGTATGTAACCCTCATTCCCTGAAGGAGGGAACGGAGACGCCACGTCGGAGTACCGACGAATAGGAATCTCGCTCGCGAGAGCCAATCTACTTCGAGTGTAACTAAAACGAGCCAATGCACATTGGCATGCAATGATTGCACTAGGTGCTCATGCCACGCTGTGCGGGTATAAATGAGACACAGGTGATTGCATCAAATTAGCCTTTTGCTGAGGAGCCGAGTAGGTAGGCCGGCACCCCAGCAGGGTACAGAGGACATGGCGACGGGACGTGGCGTCTCCGTTCCCTCCTTCAGGGAACGAGGGTTACATACGTAACTGAGACGTTCCCATTCAGTCGGTCACTCTCGACGCCACGGGAAGGCTCTCCCAAGGGAAAGACAAAGTCAGGGGGTAGTGCAGCCTGACGTGCGCGCTCTCTCTCACGAGGGCACTCTTACCAGCCGTGGGAACGGCTTTTTAGCACTCTCCACCTAGCGCACCGAACCAGCTGTGAGAACAGCCCTTGTGATCGTTCTAACGAACAACAAAGAGAGATGATCGAAACCACACGACCCGCTGCAGTGCCGTCACACCAACTGAAGAGATCGCTTCCGAAAGGCGGCTCCGCGTCAGTCACTGCGAGGTAGGGAGTGATAGCTGGCGTAACCATCTACCACTCGGCTCCGAAGCAAAATGCTAATTTGATGCAATCACCTGTGTCTCATTTATACCCGCACAGCGTGGCATGAGCACCTGGTGCAATCATTGCTTGCCAATGTGCATTGGCTCGTTTTAGTTACACTCAAAGTAGATTGGCTCTCGCGAGCGAGATTCCTATTCGTCGGTACTCCGACGTGGCGTCGAGAGTGACCGACTGAATGGGAACTGAGTGAAGCGTCACTTCATCATTGTGTATTTCATAAGGTGGCGACGTCTGATAAAGGTAATTGCACTCAAAGATTCAAATATTGTAGTTATAAAAAAAAATATACTAATAAATACTAATAAAACTACACTGTTACACACCTTGGGTCGTTAGTGACCCTATACAATTTTTACAAAAAGTGAATGGGAAGACAGGTGTTTATTATTTTTGGAGTTAATGTTAAAAAATAAAATAAATTCAATTAAATTCAAGAATTCAAGATTCAAGAGTTTTATTTGTCACATACACAGTTATATACAGAATATACAACCGGCAGTGATGAGGAGGTACTGAATGACGTCCCTGGTCGTAAAAGTGGCCCATATGACTTCTATGCTATATTTCAAGCCTTTTGAAATATAGCTTTGTGTGAAATTTAAGTTAAAATCTTGACATATGTCCAAACTCTCCTTCATTAGCATTCATGAGAGATGTAGCAATGTCCAATTTGTGAATGATTACTAAATCTGATTTATTAATTAATTGATTGATCCATTTTACAAAAATGATTTAATCACAAATCAGAATGTTCTCGTTTACAGCACACTGGTGAGGAAGATAATCAAATGATGAAAGATGCAAATTTTGGCCTGGTATAAATACAGACCTCAAATATAGTACATACATTTTTTGGATAGTTTATTAAACTTATGTTGCACAATTGTACCCTTTTGAAGACTAAAAATAAATAGTGAATTTATTAGTGAATTTAATAGTGAATTTATAAATAAATAGTGAATAATTTAAGTTAAGATCAACAATTTCTTTGAGCAAGAACGTTTCTTACCAGTTAGAAGCACAAGGTGGTATGGCTCTTCAGGCTTTCTCTGGTGAGGCAGAACCTCCTGATATATTGGTACATGGATACTGACATGTCCTTCGCCCATCTTCTGTCTCACTTGATGACTTGTGTTGTCCTTCCGGCTCAGCCGGAAACTTCTCCTTAAACCAGCTGTGGAATTGGAGAACTTAAAATCAATACTTGGACTCTTTGTAGCATTTTTTTCTATCGATTTGAATTTACATAGGTATGTCATAATATGTCAAGCTTGATTTGATTCATTTTTCTCTTAAATTTAGTAATGTGTTTAGAAATTACTACATAATTTGCTCAGAGTTTCTACCAAGTAAAGATGCCAAAAATATTTGGACAGTTGTACTTACATCTGTTTCTTATTAGACAAGTGTGTTTGTCTGGATCATTAGTGTATGTTTTAGATAGCTGTCAATGTCTAGTTTTGCTTTGGAATTGGTTCTTGGAACCTGAAATCAGACATGAGGACTAAAATAGGGTCAACAAAACTGAGAAATCAGAAGACATAAATCCAAGAGGTAGTCAAAACAATAGTCCAAGCAAGACCAGCTGTTTGGTAAATCTCTGAGAAATGCAAGCATACAGTAACCAAAGAGAATCAGCAATGTGGTAGTCAGAGGATAACTTTAACAATGAAGAAAACCTTTCAAGCAACAATCCAACACGAGTATTCATCAGGGTGGAGGAGATTTCTCAAAGACTCTCCGTGTGATGGAAGATTAAGTAGCAAATTTCGAGGACAGTGGTTCCCAGCCCTGTTCCTGGAAGACTCCTAGCTGCACACTTTTTGGATGTCTCTCTTATCTGACACACCCATTTAAAGTCTTGGAGTCTCTACAAACGAGATGATGAGTTGAATCAGGTGTATTTGATTAGGGAGACATCCAAAACGTGTAAAGTTGGGAAACATTGCTCTGGGATATCAAGCAGAACTGATTATTGTAGACCATGATTAAGTGCAGAACAGGATGGACACAATGACTCGTACAAACCTTACTTGGAGAGGCTAACTTACAAGAACACAGGCTTCACTATAGAGGTAAGGTGGAGTAGTACACATCTTTGTTCTAAATGCTTTGTCATGCTAATGCTTTGTGAACTGCAGATGAGTTATCATGGCCAACTCTTTGATTGGAGTATTGAAGTCCCTTAAGAACATATAAAAGTTTGAAAACTCTTGGAAGTGCTGAATTCCTTTTACCGAAATGGGTTAGGGCCAATCCTTAACAATTTAAGTCTTGCTCGGATCTATTTCCATGCAATCAAGATATGAGAATTCTCAAAGACATTGTGGAAATGTGAAGCACATTGTTCAAAACTTGGACAAAGTTCCATTTCTATAACTTTGTGGACAAAGTACTTAGAAAAGATAAGCATATTGTCAAGGTGTTCTGTTAAGCATGTCCCTGATGAAAGTCTGGAAGACTGTAGTAACCTGAAAGAATGGGAGACTGACCAAATCAATTCACATTCATTCACCAGTTAATGAAGGTGTTCTGGATTACTAGCAGGTGTGGCAGGAGCAGGACTGGACATCCTTGATGCAGAGCCTGCAAAGATACAGCTTTATGAAGATGGTGGAAACTTTAGGAAACCCAAAAGCTGTAGCTATCAACTTAAGAGACTAATTATTGTGTAATTATTTTTTAAACCTAATGTAGTTAACGCGTGGAATAAATTCTTCATTCCAACAAGGAAAAACTTGCATATACAGAAGATGTGCAGGAGTGGATAAAACAAAAACCAGTATCAAGGTCCTCTCCTAATGTGCCTCTCTTTCTCAACCAAGATAGTCCTTCTGTGGTTACCCTGCTGAAAAATCCTGTATAAACCAGCACGAATTACATGCTGGTCCAGGTTTGGTTATGCTGGTTAGTACTGGTCTAGCTGGTGGACCAGCAGTCACGCTGTTCTCAAGAGAAATGGAGCTGGTGAAACTGGTTCACCAGCATGGTCTTGCAGGGTTGAGTGTGGGTAGGCCAGTTTTCTGTATGCAAGTAATGTTTTGGGGACAAGTATTTTTTTTTCCTGTACCTTTTCAATATTTAACAAATTAACTATTTAAAGAAAAGAGATTTAAACATGATTTTTTGTGAGGGGCAGTCAGTGGCATCAATGCCTTCTAAAAACTGGCTACAAACTCTAGCCACATAAGGCCGAGCATTATCATACACCAGGAGGAATGGTGGACTTGAATTCTGGTGTTCTCTGGCAAATGCCAACTGAGCTGCACTGTGCTGAGCTATGAGCACAGGTCCCACTAGAGGATGGTAGGCCCTCATGCCACCCTCATGAGGTCTGTTTCTGACAGTTTGGTCAGAAACATGCACACCAGTAGCCTGCTGGAGGTCATTTTGTAGAGCTCTGGCAGTGCTCCTCCTGTTCCTCCTCACACAAAGGAGCAGATACCGGTGCTGCTGGGTTGTTGCCCTTCCATGTCCCTGTCCAGCTCTCCTCGTGTGACGGTCTGTCTCTCAGTAGCTTCTCAATGCTCTTGAAACTGTGCTGGGAGACACACCAAACCTCCTTGCGACGGTACATATGGATGTGCCATCCTGGAGGAGCAGGACTGCCTGTGCAACCTGATTGGGTCGCAGGTTCCCTCATGTTACAGACAGTGACAAGGACCCTAACAAAGCACAAAACTAAAGGCAAATCAGGAAGAATAAGGAGAGGACAATGGCCACCACCTGCAAAATCATTCCCTTTTTGTGGGTTGTCTTGCTGTTGCCTCTCCAGTGCACCTGTTGTCACTTTCATTTGCACCAAAACAGGTGAAACTGATTCACGATCACTTATGCTTCCTAATTGGACAGATTGAAATCCCTGACTTGGTGTTATACTGTGATTATTAAGTGTTCCCTTTAATTTATTTGATCAGTGTATAATAATATTGTAATTTCCTTTGATCCCTCGTTTGAAAGTAGAACTGAGAATTTTAATTGTTTAAATTATGATTATATTATTAATTACTTTTCAGTTTTGAATAACAGAAAAAAAAATCAAACTGGTGAAATGTTTTAAAGGATCAAAAGATGTGTCTCCTGTTTCAAAGGATCTGTACACAATTCAGTTAATAAGAGCTTGTGTACAAAAAAAAAAAAAAAAAAAAACGTTTTAGATGTATTAAAAGAATGCCAAATAAAACCATAATCATAAGCAGTTTGTTCGATAACTGAGGTAATGAGAAGAGCTCTTTCAATAGTACAGTTAACTTGATAATGAAAGTTCAAAATTGTTGTTGAAAATTTTTTTTTTTAAAGACTTGTTATGCTAAAATTCATTGGAAAATTGTCACACATTAAGAAATGTAATATGTAACACCATAGTTTTTTTTTTTTTTTTTTTTTTTTTTTTTTTTTTTTGTTCTCTTGATGGGATGATACCAGCACTCAAAAGACAACATATGCTTGTCCACCAGCACACCAGCATCCCAAGCTAGCATACAAATCATATCGTATGCTTGTCCACCTGTGCAACCAGCATCCCATGCTGGGATCCAGTAAACTAGTATCCCATGCTGGTTACAGTGTGCAAAACTAGGTTCATGCCTAATCAAACCCACCTGAAATATCTAACTTATATGTTTTTATATTGCTTGGAAACTACAGGCATGTGTGTTTGAGTAGGGATGGAGCAAAACTCTGCAGGACAGTTTCCCTTCAGGACTGAAGTTGCTCCTCTCTGATGTTTTGCATGGCCAGGAGGTCAATGAGGGGAAAGATTCATGGAGACGCTAAAATTCTGCAAGAGAACAGACCTGAATAGATGTGTTAAAGCAAGTCAAGCAGCACTATTTTGTATGCGCTCAAGGTGATGTATGGTATCATGATGCTGGTATCAACAACTTCATGGTACTTCGATGCTAATTTTTTGGTCCACATTTGGTCTCCTTGTGCAATGATACAAATTTTTTTTCCTTTGTTTTTTTTTTCATTTAAACAGTTACCTGTACAAAATGCAAACACTGAAACCAGGACTTTTGTGCTTATTCTGCCATAGTAATGTGATATAATCCTACATTTTAATGTTCATAACGTATTTAATATCAGGGGAAATGTGTTTCTTTTCTATATATACAATAGCATGATAAGGAACCCAGCCACCCCTATATCAACACTTTTAGCAGGCATACAGTATATTAAATCTCAAAGGCTCAAATCTCATAAACTATCCAACTCAGCAGCGCAAACTAAACATAAAGACACCATAAACTTTAATTCCAACAAATAAATCAAATGAAGCATTGTGCAATAAACAAACAAAATATTTGAGTTTGTAGGATTTTTGTGGGAAAGGTACATATATCAAACTCAATTTTCAAGTAACATTCAACAAAATGTAATCACTGTCAAAAACATTTGTCGTGCCAAGAAATTGAAACTGGAGGCCATACAACGATTGTCCACTTCATGTGGTAGCTACCAAATTATAAGTTCCATAAACACATTAGAGGGCACTAAATATCTGTTGATGTTTATCTACACCTCTGGGAATTATGTAGAGGAGGGCCTGAACATAGGAACATAACTGTCTTGTTGAACAGATGTAAAGCATATCTCACACTGTCTGCTGCAGTAACCCCTGTACAAATACTTGTTTGATTGGTCCCACCAATATTAATCTTGCTGAATCCCTTAAATACTTCCAGACATTTAGTGTCCCACAAAATCCAGCCTGAAGGCCAAGCTGCTTCTGGATAAATAAATCAAAAAGAAGCTAGAAAGGTTTGACAGAGATAATCAACCCAAGGCCTCAAGATTAATTTGATCTGAGTGGCCCACTGGACTCCCACTTGATAAGAATCTCTAGACGGTAGTTTTCCATTCTTAGGTTCTTTTAAAACCTTCTTATTTATGGCTCAGCTCAGCATAACCAAATAGACTTTAAAAAAATAACACTACGATACAAAAATTATGGTTACCCTTTATTTTATGATATCCTTGTTACAATGCAACTACAAATTCATTTACATTGATTAACAAAATGCACTTACTATAGGGTTAGGGTTAGGATGAGGGTTTGGTTTAAGGTGAAGTATGTAATTTTGCATAATGTACGGTTGTTATTATAAAGTAGGTACATGTAATGTGAAACTAGGACAATGTAAATTAAAGTGTTGCTACGCTTTATTTTGATGGTCCACTTTAGACACACCAAGTAACTCATTAGAGTATTAGTAGACTATTAGTTTATGGTTAGGTGTTAGGGTTAGTAAAATAAGTTGACATACTTGCAAAGTTAATTATAGTCAGTAGAATGGGACCATGAAAATAAAGTGTTAGCAAATTAAGCAGACAGTCTACTAATACTCTAATGAGAGTTAGTTGGCATGTAGTTGCAAAGTTACTTATGTTGTTACTTATGAATGTCTAAAATGGACAATCTAAATAAAGTGTTACCAACTAACTAAATAAATAAAATAAAACTTGCACACCACATGAAAAATGTCACACATCTCTTGCAAAAGCAAAACCTTAATTCAAAACTATTTTAATAACTATTTTTAATTTTAAAAAAGTGTTTTTGCATAGTAACTCTACACACAAACCATCAAATGATTTGCCATATACACACCAATCTACTCAAGGATGTGAAAAATGTAAATCTCCATCTTGTCAATTCTTGTTCAATGTGTAGTGAAGTGTACAGGAGTTTGTCATAGCACTCATATGCACAAATACACTGTATGTATGCACAAATGTTGCCCAATTGATGAACTTTACAGTTATTCAACTGAACTGAATCAACACTGAACTGACTTGAGCTGAATATTGACATTATTGGCTTGTTAGAGATGCTTTTTAGGAGAATATGAATTTGTTACTATTGTGAAGCCGCTTTGAAACAATCTGTATTGTATAAAGCACTATAGCAATAGAGGTGACTTGACTTGCATGCATATTCAGTATATATTTATATAAGTGATCAAATATGTAGGTTATATTTACACTATAAACAGAAATGCAAGGGGTAAATATATTATTTCTTTCTCAAAACAATAAGTTTTGATTTCTAAGTGAACAAATTACGTTTTCACGCATGATCGTTGGGTGTAGGTAATCAGCAAATAAGTGTGACATTTAAATGCTAGTGTTTCCCAAATGAAAACAATTTTTGTTAGTTGTGATGTGAAGAAAAGACATTGTTCACATTGTTTTGAAGAAAAGACTCTAGGCAACAACATCCAGTTCTGAAAAGCCTTGTGAACAAATGTTTAAAGTGTGTTATATGGCCTGATTTCAGTTATTTAACATTTTTTTTCTTTTCAAAAACTATGCATTAACATTATTTTCTCAAAACTACAAACTTTTATGTACGTTTGCTCACATATTAGCCCTGTTTGTGCTGAATGCAGTGTACAAACCCGATTCCAAAAAAGTTGGGACACTGTACAACTTGTGAATAAAAACAGAATGCAATGATGTGAAAGTTTTAAATTTCAATATTTTATCCAGAATACAACATACACTCACCTAAAGGATTATTAGGAACACCTGTTCAATTTCTCATTAATGCAATTATCTAATCAACCAATCACATGGCAGTTGCTTCAATGCATTTAGGGGTGTGGTCCTGGTCAAGACAATCTCCTGAACTCCAAACTGAATGTCAGAATGGGAAAGAAAGGTGATTTAAGCAATTTTGAGTGTGGCATGGTTGTTGGTGCCAGATGGCCGGTCTGAGTATTTCACAATTTGCTCAGTTACTGGGATTTTCATGCACAACCATTTCTAGGGTTTACAAAGAATGGTGTGAAAAGGGAAAAACATCCAGTATGTGGCAGTCCTGTGGGCAAAAATGCCTTGTTGATGCTAGAGGTCAGAGGAGAATGGGCCGACTGATTCAAGCTGATAGAAGAGCAACTTTGACTGAAATAACCACTCGTTACAACCGAGGTATGCAGCAAAGCATTTGTGAAGCCACAACACGCACAACCTTGAGGCGGATGGGCTACAACAGCAGAAGACCCCACCGGGTACCACTCATCTCCACTACAAATAGGAAAAAGAGGCTACAATTTGCACAAGCTCACCAAAATTGGACAGTTGAAGACTGGACTGCAATGTTGGCTGGTCTGATGAGTCTCGATTTCTGTTGAGACATTCAGATGGTAGAGTCAGAATTTGGCATAAACAGAATGAGAACATGGATCCATCATGCCTTGTTACCACTGTGCAGGCTGGTGGTGGTGGTGTAATGGTGTGGGGGATGTTCTCTTGGCACACTTTAGGCCCCTTAGTGCCAATTGGGCATCGTTTAAATGCCACAGCCTACCTGAGCATTGTTTCTGACCATGTCCATCCCTTTATGACCACCATGTACCCATTCTCTGATGGCTACTTCCAGCAGGATAATGCACCATGTCACAAAGCTTGAATCATTTCAAATTAGTTTCTTGAACATGACAATGAGTTCACTGTACTAAAATGGCCCCCACAGTCACCAGATCTCAACCCAATAGAGCATCTTTGGGATGTGGTGGAACGGGAGCTTCGTACCCTGGATGTGCATCCCACAAATCTCCATCAACTGCAAGATGCTATCCTATCAATATGGGCCAACATTTCTAAAGAATGCTTTCAGCACCTTGTTGAATCAATGCCATGTAGAATTAAGGCAGTTCTGAAGGTGAAAGGGGGTCAAACACAGTATTAGTATAGTGTTCCTAATAATCCTTTAGGTGAGTGTAGATGACATATCAAATGTTTAAACTGAGAAAATGTATCATTGTAAGGGAAATATAAGTTAAATATGATAAGTTTAAATTTCATGGCATCAACACATCTCAAAAAAGTTGGGACAAGGCCATGTTTACCACTGTGTGGCATCCTCTCTTCTTTTTATAACAGTCTGCAAACGTCTGGGGACTGAGACAAGTTGCTCAAGTTTAGGAATGGTTTACGCACAGAGATTGTTCCAGATTCTCTGAATCTTTGGATGATATTATGCACTGTAGATGATGATAACTTCAAACTCTTTGCAATTTTTCTCTGAGAAACTCCTTTCTGATATTGCTCCACTATTTTTCACCACAGCATTGGGGGAATTGGTGATCCTCTGCCCATCTTGACTTCTGAGAGGCTCTTTTCATACCCAATCATGTTGCCATTTGACCTAATAAGTTGCAAATTGGTCCTTCAGCTGTTCCTTATATGTACATTTAACTTTTCCAGCCTCTTATTGCTACCTGACCCAACTTTTTTGGAATGTGTAGCTCTCATGAAATCCAAAATGAGCCAATATTTGGCATGACATTTTAAAATGTCTCACTTTCAACATTTGATATGTTATCTATATTCTTTTGTGAATAAAATATAAGTTTATGAGATTTGTAAATTATTGCATTCCTTTTTTATTCACAATTTGTACAATGTCCCAACTTTTTTGGAATCGGGTTTGTAATCAGACTTTAGCCATTTTAATATGCTTTAAAGCAACTGAAAAAATGGCAGAGCATGGTAAACTTCTTCAGGGCCACAAAATATCCTTAGGGTCCAGAGGGTTAAACCTGGCCTCCAGTGGATCCTTACCGTGACAGGAATATACATTATATTGCCAAAAGTATTGAGACACCCCTCCAGATCATTGAATTCAGGTGTTCCAATCACTTGGCCAAAGGTGTATAAAATCAAGCACCTAGGCATGCAGACTGCTTCTCCAAACATTTGTGAAATAATGGGTTGCTCTCAGGAGCTCAGTGAATTCAAGCGTGGTACCGTGATAGGTTGCCACCTGTGCAATAAGTCCATTTGTGAAACTTCCTTACTACTAAATATTCCATGGTCAACTGTTAGTGGTATTATAACAAAGTGGAAGCAACTGGGAACAACAGCAACTCGGCGCATGCTGAGGCACACAGCGTGCAGAAGTCACCAACTTTCTGCAGAGTCAGTAGCTACAGAATTCATGTGGCATTCAGGAACAGTGTGTAGAGAGCTTAATGGAATGGGTTTCCATGGGTGAGCAGCTGCATCGAAGCCTTACATCACCAAGTGCAATGCAAAGTTTTGAATGCAATGGTGTAAAGCACTGGACTCTAGAGCTGTGGAGACGTGTCCTCTGGAGTAACGAATCACGCTTCTCTGTCTGGAAATCTGATGGACGAGTCTGGGTTTGCTGGTTGCCAGGAGAACGGTACTTGTCTGACTGCATTGTGCCAAGTGTAAAGTTTGGTGGAGGGGGGATTATGGTGTGGGGTTGTTTTTCAGGGGTTGGGCTTGGCCCCTTAGTTCCAGTGAAAGGAACGCTTAATGCTTCAGCATACCAAGACATTTTGGACAGTTTCATGCTCCCAACTTTGTGGGAACAGTTTGGGGATGGCCCCTTCCTGTTTCAATATGACTACGCACCAGTTCACAAAGCAAGGTCCATAAAGACATGGATGGTGTGGAGCAAGTTTGGTGTGGAGGAACTTGACTGGCCTGTACAGAATCCTGACCTCAACCCAATAGATGAATTGGAGTGGAGGCCTTCTCGTCCAACATCATTGCCTGACCTAACAAATGTGCTTCTAGAAGAATGGTCAAAACTTCCCATAGACACACTCCTAAACCTTGTGGACAATCTTTGCCAGAAGAGCTGAAGCTGTTATAGCTGCAAAGGGTAGGCCAACTCCATATTAAAATCTACGGATTAAGAATGGTATGTCATTAAAGTTCATGTGCATGTAAAGGCAGGCATCCCAAAACATTTGGCAATATAGTGTACTTTTAAGGTGAAAACCATTTTCCTCAGTTTTCTGTCTTTGAAAGATACAATAAGGAAAAAACAAGTCACCAGTTCTTCATATTCATATTCATATTAATCTAATATCTAGCAGACATTTAAAAAAACAAAACAATTCATAATACATAAGCTATTATGAGGTTATAGGAAAAATGTTTTTATGAGCACAACAATGCTGCTAAAGATATACCAAAGACAATCTCCTAGTCTATGACACTATAATTCCATCGGCATTCATGCTCATCACTGTTCACAGATGACCTTGGTTGCAACTAATGAACATTACTACTTGTTTCCATCCTGTTCACGGAAAGCTGAGTGGCTGGCAGTAAATAACCTGGATCAAGCCTGATCCTTAATGCAACTGATGACTGATGATCATAACATGATGGTGGTGCTGACAGAGGCTGACTTTATCTAGAGATTAGAAATCTGGAACCTGCAGTATTTTTCGTGTCGGAAAAATGACAGAAACCTGTCCACATGACTAGTTTCAGAAAATAACACCAGGCAGGAGTCACCACTCCAGAAGGTTAATGTTCCTTAATTCATAGGCTACACATAAGCAGGGCTTTCACCACATGCATGCGGTCTCAAGGAAGCCATGTTGTGGGCACAGTGAGGCCCTGATTTACTGAAATGATATGGGCATCTCCTAACTCTGACATCTGTGAAATTACACTCAGTGGGTAGAACAGCCCCTGTCTTATTATAAGTCACAGAGATGTTTGAGTTTTTGGAAGCCGTTTTGTTAGGATTGACTCGGGATCATGGTAATCCTGGTGGTCATGTTGTTTTCCAGAGTCTGTAACATGGAATATTACTGCAGACAGGGAGCAATGGATCTCATTGCCATTTTATGCAGACTGCCCAACAGGGAAAAAAAAAAAAAAAAAAAAAAAAAAGAAAACACACAGGATACATAACGTCTTGGTTACTGATGTAACTCTCGTTCCCTGATGGAGGGAATGGAGCCGTTATGTCAAACACTGACAAATGGGGTCTCACTTGGGTGCCCCAATCACCTCTGAGTTTTAGAAAAATGGCCAGTGGAATTGGTGAGTGGAATTTGCAGCTACTCCCCCATGCATATGGGTATATAAGATGGTGGCTCGCATCCACTCATTCAGGTTTATGTTGAGGAGCCGAGACGGGGTCCCAGCCATTCAGCATGATGGTTCAGGGTTGTGGCAGAAGGGACATAACAGGCTTACACCTGGCGCAATGCGACGCTAGGAGCGATGCAAGTGTTTTTTGCTAGTTTCAGCCCGACACAGTTATCATTTTCACGTCCAGCGTCATCCATCATGGTGCAAGCGCAACTGGCTTTTAAAGGAAATGGGACTCTGATTGGTTTATTGCACGTAATGCACAAAACACACCCATGCCATGACTCATTAAGAGACTAGGTACAACCCTTTTTCTATCGCTAAACTAGCAAAAGTGGATTTGGACCAGCCTAAGTGCACCTGCGCCATATGCTTCAGACTATGCACTCAGATTGTGGGAACGATCTCAGGGAACGAGGGTTACATAAGTAACAAAGACGTTCCTTATCGGTCAGTCTCGTTCGACGTTATGTTAAAGACTTACAAATGGGGTTCCCATGGAAAGCGCCATAACCACTGAACTGTGTTACGAGTGTTTGAGATGCAGATGCAGCTAAGCTGTAGTGTGCCCTTTTGGCAACCGCTCCCGTTAAAGGGGTCATGAACTGGATTTTTTTCAATTATTTTATTGTTTCCTGAGGTGCACTTATAATGATTTCTATGATTTTTACATCAAATAATTGTCACAATTTAGAAATAAATGGCTATTTTCTATCCCGATTTTAGCCCTCTAATTTGAATGCTCTGTTTAAAGTGGCGTGTCTGCTGTGAAACTTCAGTGTAAACGCCCTCTGCTGTGATTGGCTGACATTTTTGCATATGAAATAAGTATTGCATGTAACAAATCGTGAAAAGTGTTGATTACTGCATTATATTTAGATCTATTCCCATCACTTGAAAGTTTGCAATGATGAGCACTGAGCAGATGACAGACGGTCTGTTTATCACATGAATGCAGTGATCTCATCATCGCAACGCGACTTCGGCACTCTCACGATTGCGTTTACTATAAATAACAAAACGAACACAATGTAAATACAGTAAGACCTTTGTTGCGCAGTGTAACAGCATCATTGATTACATAACGGGAGTTTTGTCAAATGTCCAGTTAAACTCGCACTGTGATTGACAGCAATTGTAAAGGGAGCATCTTTGATCACTTTCTGTATATAATTTAATCACAATTTAAACAATAGATAATTTCATTAGTAATCACTCTGATTCGTAAACACGCAGGAGCTTTTTCATCATAAATATCTTAATTTGTGTTCTGAAGATGAACGAAGGTCTTACGGGTTTGGAACGACATAAGGGTGAGTAATTAATGACAGAAATGTATTTCATTTTAGGGTGAACTAACCCTTTAAAGGCCTTAAAGCGCTTGAACACTGATAATTACAACTATTTTTTTTTTTTTTTTTTTTTTGCTTGTAATGTTGAATTAAAATGTAATAACTAGATTTTTCAGTAAAACGACAGTGTTTTGTTTTTTGTTGTTTTGATATACAATGGAAGCTATTGAGCTCCAATGTTGCTTTGTTTCCAACATTCTTAATGTCTTCTTTTGTTTTCTGCAGAGGATATAAATTAGTAAATGATGTTAGAATTTTTATTTTGGGGTGGACTATCCCTTTAAGAAAGAGTGAGAGGTACCCCAAAACACACTGCATACCCTCTGCATGTCCAGACTGCTGCCCTCACGTTCCTAGAGCGAGGCACGAAGCCACCCTGATGAGCCATTAATAGCGATTTAACATGCGAGCACAAGCAGTGATCCAACACAGATGCAGGCACTGTCCCATGCTGTGGAATCTGGACAGACAATCCGCTAATATGACGGGGAACGCTTTGTTATGCCTCTTCAGAAACCATACGCTGCACTTAACCTCATCAAGCACTCAGTCCACATTATCTGCCACAAACGGTACATAAAATGTATGACATATTATATGCGGTTAGTTGCACCAGATGCTAAAACCATTATCTGTTTGACGGAGAATTTCGATTGCCATATTACCGAAGTCTACTAATGCACATGAGCTGTGGCTACCTGACAGCGAAAACATCCAAAAGATCTGGAGAAGTAAGCAAGCTTTCTGGAGTTTCAAACATGCATTAACGTATTGGCTCTTTGTTGCATACTGATTAAATAATCTGGTTTGTAAATAGAGCCTGTTTTAAATGCGTTTTTCCACGTCTGGCTCTTATTGGGATTTGCTGATACCTTTTCCAGGTTTCCCCAGTTTAATATCCCACCACACCTCTCCCTCATGACCCTTTTCATATCCCACAATACCCTGGGTCTTGTATCTCTGCGTGGTTACTCTGAACAGCACCTCTACATTTTAGCAGGGTCTTTGCTGAATAGATTTATAGAAGAATGTTGACAATTGCTCAAAAAGCATCCAGTGCTACCAGAGCTGTCCATCTGTGGCAAATGCATCCAATTTTCCATCACATACTTGCTGCACTGCTGCTGTGATAAATCTGAAATTCTGGAGCTGGCAAAATAAGCCCAGTATGGCTTGGTCCCATTGTAATGTCTTAAGCATGTTTTCTTGAGGGACCGCAGCAGCCCTGATGCTAGTTTGGCCATTGTGTGTCATGGAGATTAGCTGTGGACATGCTGGCTTTTGAAGTGGGGTCAAGGTTGCCAAAGAACTGAAAATGAGGTGCGTCTCTGCTAGACTCATCCGGTAGCCTAGCCGCTAAATGAGCGCAGTGCACATTCAGCTCTCCGATGGCCTTTCTTACTAATGGACCAGCACAAAGCCTCTCTTGAGCATGAATGCTCAAACCAGATCGGGCTAAATCTAAAACTAATGACCCTCACCTTGAATAAACATCATTCTCATAATGGTGTGGGAACATAATGCAAAAATGCGAATGAAAAGAGGATGAGATGGATATCTTTAACAACTGTCTTGTTCATTAGCACTCTAGCACATTGGCTAATAGGCCAAGTCACGTTGCATTTGAGTTAACCATAACATTATCTGGGCTCAAACAGAAACTGATATTTGCATTTATGCATATTTAAACAGTTCTTTATCCAGATTCATTAAAGATACGTTTTATGTGTTTCATTGGAACTAAACCTATTCCAGTGTTCAAATACAATCAGCAACCCGGGGAAGGCGAAAGTGAGTGAGAACATATATATTTTTTTAATTTGAGAGAATTTTTACAAAATGTACTTTAAACAGATAGTTCACCCAAAAATGAAAATTTGATGTTTATCTCCTTACCCCCAGGGCATCCAAGCTATAGGTGACTTTGTTTCTTCAGTAGAACACAAATGAAGATTAACTCCATTTAACTCCAACCGCTGTAGTCTGTCAGTCGTATAATGCATGTGGATGGTAACACATGAGAGTATGAGAAATATGAGAGTAAAAAAAAAATGCACATACAAATCCATATTAAACCCTGCGGCTCGTGACGACACACTGATGTCTTAACTCGAACTCGAAACCGAACAGTATTTATATAATTTTCTATCTCTAATATACCACTATGTCCAACAGCGCGCAATCACTTCCGGTAAGTGAGGTCTGTAGCCTACACAATCTGGCGTACTTTACACAAGTGCCGGAAGTGATCTCTCGCATGAATCTCTACGCCATATTGTGTACATTGACCTCACCGGAAGTGATCGCGCGCTGAAGGCTTTTGGACATAGTGGTGTATTAGAGATAAATGATATAGGGAGAGTGGGGCACAGCCTAATGCTTTTTGACTTTCTCAGTTTGTGTAAATCCGCTTGGGGTTCAGAGTATTTATTTTTTCCCACATTAATTTCCCACGTTTAGTACAATTATGTGGTTTTGTTTCATTAATACAGTGTATTCTTTTTTTCTTGATTTACCCTGAAAGAATGGAAGTGAAATGTGACAACATGCCCCATAGGTGGGGTACATTGTAACATGCGAGGGGCACATTGTAACATCACCAAATGACGGCTTAAAATGTTATCTGATATAATCAAAAAAAATATCCATGACAAACTAAAATATTTTGTCAATAAAATACAATTATTAACTTTTTAAAATAAAATAATGGCACTTTTTATTAATTAAAAATATACTCATTTTTGAGTTTGACATCAAGCACATCGCTAAATACAGCTATACATCATAGTTCAAAACATAATAATAATAATAATGAATAATTTCTGAACATTGACTCTAAGTCATTATTCACCCTTTTCTCATGGTTTCTCAATAGAATTCATAAAAGTATAGAATATAATAGTGTAGTTCTAATAGGGGCTCATTGTAACCCAGTGTTACAACACACCCCACCTGCACAACTGGGATTTAAACCACGACTCGTGTCTTCTGCTGGAACGATCTCAACTGTTAAATAACAGATATAAGATTAAAATAATATCAGATTCGTCTTATTTTATTTTAAATAAACACAAAAAAACAGAGATGAAAAGATTTTTTTTTTTTTTTTTTTTTTGGCACAGTTTTTTCTCTAAATAATGTTGATATGGCAACTAGTAAATACACAAAGTTTCATCATCCTGGCATGTGTGGAAAGTTTTAAACCATGTGTGTTACAACTAACCCTGCGTTAGGTTGTGTCCCACGCTCCCCTAAACACTGTTCGGTTTCTTGCACAAACCGATTGTTTCGTGTTTTAAGTCATCAATGTGTTGTCACAAGCCTTAGGGTTTAATATGGACTTGTATGTGCATGTTTTTTTACTCTCATAGTTCTCATACTCTCATGTGTTACCATTCACATGCATCGGTTGGAGTTTAAAATCTTAATTTATGTTCTACTGAAGAAACAAAGTCACCTATATCTTGGATGCCCTGGGAGTAAGCAGATAATCATCAAATTTTCATTTTTGGGTGAACTATCCCTTTAAGGCTGCAAGATATTAATTAAATATCCAATGATTTTACAACAACATCACTAAATTTTGATACTGTATCATTCTGCATCATGTTCATTCTGCTTTCTAGAGATGATGAAATTAACTGTATGAATAGTTTTGTGAAAAAAAAAAAAAAAAAAAAAAAAAAAACTTCAGGTTTATACAACAAACATTAAACATCATGGGATGTAGAATATTGTCATGCAGAATACAAATAAGGCATTAATATGTGTTTTATAAGTACTAATAAACAGTCAATATCCTAGTAATATGCATGCTAATAAGCAACTAGTTATTAGTGAGAATTGGACCATAAGCTAAAGTGTTACCAGGGTCCCCTGCAAGAGAAGCATCATATTGGGAAAGGTTCTGACATTGAAATGACTTTGCTGAAGAGTGAATTCACAAATAATTTAGCAAAATTCCTCATACATGCTGTAACAGTTATGTTCAGTTTGTTTTAGTTTTCATGGACTTCCAGTTTGTTTTCACTTGTCACGTTTCTTTGTTCAGTTTCCCGCCACTCGTCTGTCTCTCTGGTTGCCGTCATTGAGTTCATTTAGTTCAGCTGTGTCTGTTTAATCATCTCGTTTGTGTTCACTATTTAAGTTGTTCCTTCTCCTGCGCTCCTTGTCCAGTCACTGTTATGTTAAGTGTGTTGTGCTTATTGCCTGTCGGCCTGTCTTTAGATTATTTGAGATTATTACACGGCTCTGTGGACTACTTGATTTTGATTGGTCAATCATGCATTCCAGCGGTATGTTATTTCCAACCGCCAAAGTCAGTAATACACCACTCATCCGGGTACTGCGAGTTATCTTGACCGGTACTACTTATATGCTTAACGTGTCACTCCGCTGTTGTTGACTGTCTGGTGCCACCACCACGGGTTACAATAGAAGACTTCAAGGAGTTCACATCGATTCACATCAGAAGGCCTTTATTAACCCCCCAGAGCCGTGTGGAGCACGTTATTTGACGGACAGCTGAATTTATGGATTTAAAAAACAGAGCTTTTTAAAAAACAGAGCTTCTACTGCTATTATAATGCTTGGATTAGCCAGGACTTTTTAAATATAACTCCAATTGTATTCGTCTGAAAGAAGAATGTCATATACATCTAGGATGACTTGAGGGTGAGTAAATCATGGGCTAATTTTCATTTTTGGGTGAACTATCCCTTTCAGCATTAATTTCAACATATATGGTAAAAAAAAAAAAAATCTTTTCAACAATAGATAAAGGCTTAAAGCAGTTTGGGTTTTTTTGTTTTCTTTGCGGAAGCTTTGCGTAAGAGCTAATAAAATAAATTTAAACTCAAGACTATTTTGTGTCTAATTTACTTGAGACAAGTAGCCGTGTAATAAGCGGTATAATGTACACCCAGCCGGTTGTTATCACAGAATAAACCCAGACAGAGTGATCAGGACCCCGAAACGGAGGTTTGCTTGCATAAACTATGTTTGGAATTGTATCTGCCTGTCTTCATCTTCCTGCCTGCACGCTGTAATGAGTCATCACTCGAAGTGGGATCCATATGCAAGCTTTATTAACAGGCAATGGTCAAGCAACGGCAAACACAGCAAAACAGGAGGCAAACAATCGTGGTCAGTGAACAGGCAAGCGGTCGGGGCAGGCAGAAAACAATAGCGAGTCCAAGGCAGAGCAGAGAGTCACAAAGGCAGGCAGCAAAGGATCGTAGGCAAAGTACACAGCTGGGTCACAACAGGCAGGAAAATACCGGGTAAACGCTCAGAGATGTTCACTATGGCAAAACAAAACTTTGCAGTGGGGAGAGGGAGAGAGTAGGCTTAAATAGGCCAGAGGATTAGCTACAGCGACTAATCAAGACTAGCAACGGGGCTGATGGGAATTGTAGTGAGGGTGAGGGAAGGTTAATACTCGGGCGATGGGGCCCTCTTGTGGTTCTGCCGACGAGTGTGAGCTCGGTTCCAGGTCATTAACTGCCGGGACATCAGTGGGTTCTCCTGACCAAGGGAATAAAGGTGGCTGATAACCCAGAACGCATTGGAAGGGGGTCAAACCAGTAGAGGGCTTCTGTATGGAGTTCTGGGCGTACTCTGCCCACATCAGGTAGCGACTCCAGTCGTCCTGATGCTGGTTGCAGTAGGAGCATAGGAAACGGATGATCTCCTGGTTTAGTCTCTCCCCTTGTCCATTTGACAGAGGGTGATACCCTGACATTAAGCTTACGTTGACCCCTAGGGTCTTGAAGAATGCGGCCCAGACTCATGACGTGAACTGGGGTCCTTGGTCAGAAACTATATCCTCAGGTAACCCATAGAAGCAGAAAACCAGGTGCACAGGTGTTCAGCTGTCTGCAGGGCAGAGGGGAGCTGGGGTAGTGGTATGATGCGACAGGCCTTAGAGAATCTGTCGATGATAGTGGTGTGGCCGTTAGACAGTGGCAGATCGGTAATGAAATCTATGGCAATGTGTGACCAGGGACGTTGTGGGATAGGAAGGGGTTGGAGTAGGCCGGCTGGCAGCTGCTGTGGTGTCTTCTGCATGTTGCAGGTCTGGCATCGCTGGACAGGGACAGCCACCAAAACCGGTTCTGTAGGAGTGAGATGATGGCCGATATGCCAGGGTGGCCAGAACTGGGCAGGGAATGGACCTGCTCCAGGACCCGGTGACGGAGGGCTTCTGGAACGAAGGTCTTGCCCGGCGGGCAATCGCTGGGAACCTCCGCTAGAGCATTGAACTGCTTGATTTCCGTCATGATGTCCTATTGGATGGGGGCGACAATGAGGATGGGGGACAAGATGGTTTCGGGAAGTTATGGGGTTTGGTCAGGCTTGTGTTGTCTGGACAGGGCATCGGCTTTGGTGTTCTTGGACCCGGGGCGGTAAGTGACCGTAAAATTGAAGCGGGTAAAAAACAGTGACCAGCGTGCCTGCCTGGGATTGAGTCTCTTGGCCGTCTTTAGGTACTCCAGTTTTTTGTGGTCGGTCAGAACGGTGAAAGCGTGAGTGGACCCCTCTAACCAGTGGCGCCACTCCTCGAAGGCTGCCTTCATGGCTAAGAGTTCCTTGTCTCCAGCATCATAGTTCCTCTCTGCAGAGTTTAACTTCCAAGAGTAAAAGGCACACAGGTGTAATTTGGGAGGTGTGCCCTGTCTCTGAGAGAGGATAGCACCCAGACCTGACCAGACCAGACACATCTACCTCAACGACGAAAGGGAGATCGGGATCAGGATGGCGCAGGATGGGAGCAGAGGCAAACAGTTCCTTAAGCTGCTCGAATGCCTGAGTGGCTGTGTTGGACCATGTGAGGTGGTTGGCACTCTTCTTGACCATGGAAGTTTGGGGATTTGCCACGGAACTGAAATTTTGAATGAAATGGCGATAGAAATTAGCGAACCCTAGGAAGCGTTCAACGGAACTTGACCGTAATTTCGTTCAGACTTCGATAATCAATGCAGGGCTGAAGGCCTCCATCCTTCTTCTGGACGAAGAAGAACCCGGCAGACGCAGGAGACATTGAAGGTTGGATGAAGCCCTTGGCTAATTCCTCTATGTACTTGGTCATGGCTTCCGATTTGGGCTGAGAGAGAGGAAATATGCGACCCTTGGGAGGGATGGTGCCAGGGAGCAGATCGATGGCACAATCGCAGGTCCTGTGTGGAGGCAGTTGAGATGCTTTGGCCTTACTGAAGGCTACAGACAGGTCGGCATACTCGGCAGGTAGGTTGGGGACAGGAGTGCTCTCCTCCAAAACCCTAGAGAACCGGATTGGCAGGGGTGAGATCTGAGAGAGGCATTCGCGGTGACAGGATCTGCTCCACTGGGCAATCTGGCCATCTCTCCTGATTTTCCGCAGTACAAACACAGGCGTTGGGCCAATCGCTGGTCTTTCTCTGCAACCGATAAACGGTAGGTATTCATTTGCATGGGCTCCATCTCGTCTGTGACTGGCATTGAGGGCACTTGAGGACTGCCACGGGTGCTTGGCCTTTGGGATCTGATCAGATTGTCTAGCTGAATGGCGAGCTCGATGAACTGGTCTAGATTCCGTCCCTCGTCACAGCAAGCCAGCTCAGACTGCAGCTCATGACGCAATCCCTTCCTGAACAAGGTTTTCAGCGTATCATCCAACCATGAGGTCTGTGCGGCGAGGGTGCGAAACGCGAGTACATATTCAGCCGCGGTCCTTCTGCCCTGTGAGAGTTCTAGAAGGCGATCGCTCACACTCTTGCCCTCCCTGGGATGATCAAAGACCTCATGAAATCGCTGCAGAAAGATGTCGAAAGACGGAAAAGCCGTGCCACCCTCTCTCCACACAGCCGTTATCCACTCTAATGCCTTGCCAGTAAGTAAGGAGCACATGAAAGCGAACTTACCAGCCTCGGTGGAATATAACGTGGGTTGCTGTTCCACAAACAGTGAGCACTGGAGGATAAAACCCTTACACTTCGTCGGGTCACCGTCAAATTTATCGGGGACTCACTTGGGGTGGCGCACTCGACGTGGAGGTAGTGGCGGCAGTAGGCGGTGTGGTGACGGTGTCTGGTGGAGGTTCTGGAGTGCTTTGACTAGCTCCTCTGTAAGCGATGTCAGGCGGTTAAGTTGATGCTGGTGTGCTGCGAGTTGATTAGCCTGGGCAGACAGCATTGACGCCAGATGGGAGACGGTCGCTGGATCATGGGGTGGCGAAAGTTGGAAAACAGTCCAAGGCAGAGCAGAGAGTCACAAAGGGCAGGCAGCAAAGGATCGTAGGCAAAGTACACAGCTGGGTCACAACAGGCAGGCAAATACTGAGTAAACGCTCAGAAATGTTCGCTATGGCAAGATAAAACTTTGCAGTGGGGAGAGGGAGAGAGTAGGCTTAAATAGGCCCGAGGATTAACTACAGCTGGGACGACTAATCAAGACTAGCAACAAGGGTGATGGGAATTGTAGTGCGGGTGAGGGAAGGTTAATACTCGGGCGATGTGGGGCCCTCTGGTGGTCAGAGGAGGGAACCACGGAGCTAGTTTCTGTGACACACGCACCCGTGACGCATGCTATATTGACTCTTGAGTATATTGTTTATACAATATTAAAGGGTTGTTAAATAATTGTATTATTTTAGGCCAAATATTTTTATGTGATAAAATTATGAACTGGGTGATGACATTACTGTCATTCCAAAAAAAATGTATATATATTTTTTAACTTTTTTATTGAACTGAACTGAATCAACACTGAACTGATTTCAACTGAACAATCCTTTTTAAAGCTGCTTTACAGCATCATTGAATGGTTCCTGTTTTTGATCCCTCTAAAACTGCTTTTAAACAGTCTATATTGTATAAAGCACTGTAAATAAACTAAAGATGACATGACGTATCATACTGTGTCAACATCTGAGCACTGATGTTCACAGTGTATGGAGCTTCAGGACCCACTGGCTATGTGTTTACGTTGCGTATAATATAAAATAACACTGATTATAGCAAAGTTACCATTCAGACAAATAAATCCTCACCTATATGTATGCCACTTAATGCTCTATAGTCCACATCCTCTGGTCATATGTGAAAGCAGGGTATAGAGAGAAAAAAGGAGAAAAGTGCACTCTAATCAAATGATGATAAATGTGAAATGAAGTCAGGGTAACCCTTAATCAAGAAGTGGTGAAAGAAAGTGGTAATTTGCAATGTTACTGTTTTTTACACATGATGTAAACAAAGACAAAAATACTGGCAAATTAGAGTTGGGTTTCTCTTATGTGACTATGTGCTGAAAAGGATGAAAAATTACCTTCCATGTTGTCTGTTCGGTGTCAGTGAGAGGGCGAGAGGGCGAGAGGGCGAGAGAGAGAGAGAGAGAGAGAGAGAGAGAGAGAGAGAGAGAGAGAGAGAGAGAGAGAGAGAGAGAGATGCATCAGAAGTTGCACTCACAACTAAAAAATGTTTTTTAGAAAAAAGTTAAACAGCTATTTGTCAAAGAAAGAAGCTGCTCTTAAATATAGCAAAAGGCCTAGCACTTCATCAATCAATCTTACTGTATAATCAGTGATGATGTCAGTTTTTACTGCCTAAATTTGTAACATCAGGGTCACAGACTTACATGGCACAGTTAGTTCACTGACCAGCTCTAATCTGATTGCCTGGCTAGATAAAACTTCCAGGAGTAAGGGCAAATGGGTTCCAATCAGCATAAGCAGGTTTCAAAATGTATTGATTTATTTAGTTAGTTGTTTTGTTTTATATTACATTATATTATAATATATTTCAGTTAGTTCTGCCCCCAAAACTGCAATATGGACCAGACCTGTTGCTGGTTTGTCAAAGTTCTTCAAACTTTAAACTCCTTTCCTCATCTCTCATTTCTCCTCATCTCTACTCTTTCATTTGCTGGCTTTAGAATGTAAACATTGATAATATAATATATAATATAATATAATATAATATAATATAATATAATATAATATAATATAATATAATAATTAGTGATGTCTAATCGATTAATCACATCCAAAATAAAAGTTTGTTTATATAATATATGTGTGTGTACTGTGTATAATTATGTATATATAAATACACACTCATTCATGTATATATTAAATATATATTCACATATATATATACTGTGTGTGTGTGTGTGTATGTGTGTATATATATATATATATTAATACAAATACAAATATATTATATATAAATATAACATTTTTCTTAAATATACACATGCATGTGTGTGTATTTATATATACATAATAATTATACACAGTACACACACAATAATTATACACAGCACACACACAAACACAAACTTAAGGGGGTAAGTGCTTTCTGGTAACCGATGTTGATATTTCAAATCACCAAAACAAACACGCCCCTACCCCAAAAGGGTCTCGCCCCTATTTTGATAGCTCCGCCCGACAAGCACGTACACAACGCAGGCGACGACTATGGTGGAATCTGCTGTGCCAGCCAGCTGAGGGTATGATATCATCAATAAGTGAAAGCAATGTGTGTTACTATGGTAATCCAGGTGGAATGCTCAATGCAAAAGTCATCCCTTCATCCCAAAAACACGAACACAGTTCTCGTGAACAACTCGATAGCATGAGCACGAACATATTACAATTATGATGACGAGATTAGAGGGTTATATCGATCACTAAAAGAGGAACCAAAGGAAACAAACATACAGTCACCTAAAGGATTATTAGGAACACCTGTTCAATTTGTCATTAATGCAATTATCTAATCAACCAATCACATGGCAGTTGCTTCAATGCATTTAGGGGTGTGGTCCTGGTCAAGACAATCTCCTGAACTCCAAACTGAATGTCAGAATGGGAAAGAAAGGTGATTTAAGCAATTTTGAGCGTGGCATGGTTGTTGGTGCCAGACGGGCCGGTCTGAGTATTTCACAATCTGCTCAGTTACTGGGATTTTCACGCACAACCATTTCTAGGGTTTACAAAGAATGGTGTGAAAAGGGAAAAACATCCAGTATGTGGCAGTCCTGTGGGCGAAAATGCCTTGTTGATGCTAGAGGTCAGAGGAGAATGGGCCGACTGATTCAAGCTGATAGAAGAGCAACTTTGACTGAAATAACCACTCGTTACAACCGAGGTACGCAGCAAAGCATTTGTGAAGCCACAACACGCACAATGGGCTACAACAGCAGAAGACCCCACTGGGTACCACTCATCTCCACTACAAATAGGAATAAGAGGCTACAATTTGCACGAGCTCACCAAAATTGGACAGTTGAAGATTGGAAAAATGTTGCCTGGTCTGATGAGTCTCGATTTCTGTTGAGACATTCAGATGGTAGAGTCAGAATTTGGCGTAAACAGAATGAGAAAATGGATCCATCATGCCTTGTTACCACTGTGCTGGCTGGTGGTGGTGGTGGTGTAATGGCGTGGGGGCACTTAGTGCCAATTGGGCATCGTTTAAATGCCACGGCCTACCTGAGCATTGTTTCTGACCATGTTCATCCCTTTATGACCACCATGTACCCATTCTCTGATGGCTACTTCCAGCAGGATATTGCACCATGTCACAAAGCTCGAATCATTTCAAATTGGTTTCTTGAACATGACAATGAGTTCACTGTACTAAAATGGCCCCCACAGTCACCAGATCTCAACCCAATAGAGCATCTTTGGGATGTGGTGGAACGGGAGCTTCGTGCCCTGGATGTGCATCCCACAAATCTCCATCAACTGCAAGATGCTATCCTATCAATATGGGCCAACATTTCTAAAGAATGCTTTCAGCACCTTGTTGAATCAATGCCACATAGAATTAAGGCAGTTCTGAAGGCGAAAGGGGGTCAAGCACAGTATTAGTATGGTGTTCCTAATAATCCTTTAGATGAGTGTATATTAGGAGTATATTATCTTACTGTTCGGACACACTTTGGGAGCTGACGCTTGAAACAGACAGTGGAGGAGGTTTAGATGCTCCAGGCTTATCGGGTATAGAAATGAATGCATCTTTATCATCGCTGAAGTGAACGACCATATGATTGCAAATGAACAAACAAGCGAACATGACACACGAGCATATTCAAGAAAAAGCTAGCATATATTAGTTCTGTGAAACAAAACAAAACCAATGTTACTCGCGTATTGAGAAGAAATAAAGCAACCTCGGCATCCGATTGCAGGCCTTAGCACTCCTTGAGTTCTCTCCAATGCTGGAAAGCTGATACTTCTTGCCTGATCGTAAGCCTTCTTTTGTTCCATAGACATTTTCCACATGTGTTTTTTATCTGCCATCTCTCTTTCTGTCGTCGCTTGGCTAATGTCCGTCCTGTGTCTTTTGAATAATGACGTGCGCTGAGCACTCTCTTCTCACCATCATTAGTAGACACGCCCCTTACTGCTGATTGGCTACAAGTTTGTTTTGGTACTCGGCCTGAGACACTTTTAATAAAGCATTTTTTTAAATAACACTTACCCCATCTTTAATTTGGATGCAATTAATCAATTTGGCAGCACTAAATATAATATAATATAACATCATTAAAATAATATCATAAATATATAATATAATATAATATAATATAACTAATATTACTATAACCAGCAATTGGTCTGTTTCACATTGCAGCTTTTAGGGTTAGTCAGTCAAAGTTTCTACTACATGAGATTATAGGAACATCACAGAGGACAAGAAAAAAAAAAAAAAAAAAACTGCCCATTCCTTTAAAAACTCTAAACACCTCTCCTCATCTCTACTCTTTCATTTGGTGGCTAAAGGATGTAAACATCGAGATGACAAGGGTTTTTTGATGGATGTACCATAAATCAAAAAAAATAAAATAAAAAGGAAAAAAAAAGAAAAGAAAGGAAAATTTAAATGATTTTGGAAGAGAACAGACATGCTTTTACTTCTCGAAAGAGATGAGGTGAGTACCATCAATCCAAAGCTCACAGTATGTGTGTGTTAGAAGCCACAATGCAATAGCAGCCAAGGGTCAAGATATGGACCTTCTGTCCAAATGTCCATCATGCTGTGGCCAGGGTGGATTTTCGGAATAGTAATTGCAATTTTCTGTGACCAGGCTCAACTTGTCCTAACCATGTCCTCACCTGCGGTTCATTGGAGAATGATGTGTTTCATGCTTTTACAGAGCCAATGAAAATGCTGGTGCTGTCTTGAGTTTAACATGTGGCATTTTGTTAACCTTCTTCTCCGACCCAAGCTCTGTGTTTGAGTGTGTTATAGGCGAGGCCGTAAAGTGACCTCGTCGATCATCGCCGTGTGAGGACTCAGAGTCGCAGAGCAGCTGTCACTCTCCTCGCATCCAACCCACAGATGGAGCTTTTATTGGTAAGGCTGTTGCTTTGAACAGACCTACAATGGCTTTTCAAGATGAGATCAAACTGTTCCAGATCCATCTATTGGCTTCTCCCTTTTCCACCCCGCTTTAATTCCCTCAACAATTTATACTGCAGCTAAATGAAGACTTTGCACAATGACAACTACATGTTACTATGAGATTTTGAGGTGGACAGCGTCACTGAACTGATGAGTGTCAGCATTTTGAGCATTTTCACTGTTCATCAGTTTGGATGAACTAGCTCAGATGTAATGTGCATTACTCATTCCTTGATGTCATACTTGTTTATAAATCCAAGCTGTAATAACAAATGCAGCATATTATAAAATAGTAATAACTGCCAGAATTTTGCCTGTGCAAATTCTAGTAAGGAAAGATTCTTAGATGCAACTGAATTTCATTTGGACAACATTAATGGAAATATTCATATTTATATATATATATATATATATATATATATATATATATATATATATATATATATATATATATATATATATATATATATATATATATATATATATATATATATATATATATATATATATATATATATATATATATTTTTTTTTTTTTTTTTTTAAATATGCACATTCACTCTTATTTTCTTCTGCCTAATATGTGAAAATGCTAAACGTTTCTTGTCACGTTAAATTCAGTTTTGATTTACATAAATAATGTCATATTTTCAATTCAAAATGGTGAAATTTCATTAAAAAAAGGTCAAGTAGTTTGCATCACTTGATATTACTGCTGGTCACTGAATGGTTTTATCATAAAACAGTTGTCAAATATTAAATGTTTAGCTACTTACGTTTTACGACGCACTCCCGCTATGACTTGTCCCCCTCAATGTCTATGCTGGTTACGGCCCTGGGTTTTATATAATGGCCATACGTGAGTCTAGTTCCGGTGGAAGAGTGACCTCTGACCTGACGCATGACGTAGGCTTAGGTAAGAGTAGATCCCTCTCGTGGTTCAAACAAACAGGGCTGGGCAACAAGCTCAAGCTTTTCTTATCTTATATGAAAATTTTCGTTTTAGGCTTCTAATTGATGACCGGTGTTTTGTTTTGCTCTATTTTCTTCTGCACTTCTGTGTTCATAAATACGTCATACGTCGGGTCACAGGTCACTCTTCCACCGGAACTAGACTCATGTACGACCATTACCGGAAGCCAGTGATTACTGTTTATAAAGTTATAAATATACATTATTACACAAAAATTATTTATTAATATTTTTGTCAAATTATATTTATTACACCATTCTAAAGTAATACTAAATAATATTACAATACAACTTAAAAAGAAACGCTTTGAGATTCACTGTGTAGTTAGTTGACAATAGTTTTTAAATATGCTTTTCATTTGTCATGTCTTCCTGTGGTCATATCATCATATTTACTTAGTCCATCCTGATGTCTTTACCAATACAAGATGAACTAAAACTGTTCTGAACTGTCTGCAATCTTTCCATAGCTCAGTATGAATGTGTTCACACGTAGTAAAACATTTTTAATATGTCCGACAGAACCACTGTGATTTACAGCAGTTTCTCAGACTTTATCAGGTCATTTATTCAGCTCACGTCTCCAGAGAGCAGCTCCAGGAAGATGCCTGGCACTCTTAGACACGCTCTCATCTCTGACTGACACTAGCAGTCTTTGTAGTGATCTTAAGTGTGACATCACTCTATTTCCACAATCGTTTCCACATCACTCTCTAGTCTGCACAATTGCAAGGGATGTTGAGACTGTTCTTTGTTTATATTTTTCATCCAACAGGAGCTCAAAAATGAACAACACATGCTTTTCTCTATTTTATGTCTTATAGACTATTTGTTGTGTTTGATGTCTTATTTAACATTTAGGTTAAACTTTATTTCGATGGTCCACTTTAGACTTTCTACTAACTATAAGTAAATTTGCAACTATACGTCAAGTAACTCTCATAAATTTGGAACACCATGTCAACTAACTTTCATTAGAGTATCAGTAGACTGTTAGCATCATAGTTAGTAGAATAAATTGTGTAATCAGAAACAAAGTTACTGTACTTATAGTCAGTAGAATGTCTGTTGGGGAGCTTCAATATAAAGTGTTAGCAGATATTAAGCAGACAGTCTAATAATAGTGTCATGGTTGACGTAGTTGAACATTTACTTGTAGTGGAATGTCTAATGTGGACTATCAAAATAAAGTGTTTATTGAAATTGTATTGAATTTATTATTATTGTCTTAAAGGAAACAAGGATCTCAGTTATGGTGACAGTTTTAATTAGCATTTGAGCAGATCAATATACACAAATGTACACCATACAGGTGCTGGTCATGTAATTAGAATATCATCAAAAAGTTGATTTATTTCACTAATTCCATTCAAAAAGTGAAACTTGTATATTATATTCATTCATTACACACAGACTGATATATTTCAAATGTTTATTTCTTTTTATTTTGATGATTATAACTGACAACTACGGAAAATCCCAAATTCAGTATCTCAGAAAATTAGAATATTACTTAAGACCAATACAAAGAAAGGATTTTTAGAAATCTCGGCCAACTGAAAAGTATGAACATGAAAAGTATGAGCATGTACAGCACTTAATACTTTTTTTTTTTTTCCTGAATTACTGCAGCAATGCGGCGTGGCATGGAGTCGATCCGTCTGTGGCACTGCTCAGGTGTTATGAGCGCCCAGGTTGCTCTGATAATGGCCTTCAGCTCTTCTGCATTGTTGGGTCTGGCATATCGCATCTTCCTCTTCACAATAACTCATAGATTTTCTATGGGGTTAAGGTCAGGCGAATTTGCTGGCCAATTAAGAACAGGGATACCATGGTCCTTAAACCAGGTACTGGTTGCTTTGGCACTGTGTGCAGGTGCCAAGTCCTGTTGGAAAATGAAATCTGCATCTCCATAAAGTTGGTCAGCAGCATTTACATTTACATTTATGCATTTGGCAGACACTTTTATCCAAAGCGACTTACATTGCATTCAAGGTACACATTTTTACATTTAGTCAGTTCTTGCTTTCCCTGGGAATCGAACCCATGACCTTGCCGTTGCTAGCGCCACGCTCTTTTGAGCTACAGGAACGCTAAAAGCAGCAGCAGGGAGGATGAAGTGCTCAAAAACTTCCTGGTATACGGCTGTGTTGACCTTGGACCTCAGAAAACACAGTGGACCAACACCAGCAGATGACCCAAACCATCACTGACTGTGGAAACTTTACACTGGACCTCAAGCCACGTGGATTGTGTGCCTCTCCTCTCTTCCTCCAGACTCTGGGACACTGATTTCCAAAGGTAATGCAATTTTTACTTTCATCAGAGAACATAACTTTGGACCACTCAGCAGCAGTCCAGTCCTTTTTGTCTTTAGCCCAGGAGAGACGCTTCTGACGCTGTCTGTTGTTCAAGAGTGGCTTGACACAAGGAATGCGACAGCTGAAACCCATGTCTTGCATACGTCTGTGCGTAGTGGTTCTTGAAGCACTGAATCCAGCTGCAGTCCACTCTTTGTGAATCTCCCCCACATTTTTGAATGGGTTTTGTTTCACAATCCTCTCCAGGGTGCGGTTATCCCTATTGCTTGTACACTTTTTTCTACCACATCTTTTCCTTCCCTTCGCCTCTCTATTAATGTGCTTGGACACAGAGCTCTGTGAACAGCCAGCCTCTTTTGCAATGACCTTTTGTGTCTTGCCCTCCTTGTGCAAGGTGTCAATGGTCGTCTTTTGGACAACTGTCAAGTCAGCAGTCTTCCCCATGATTGTGTAGCCTACAGAACTAGACTGAGAGACCATTTAAAGGCCTTTGCAGGTGTTTCATCAGCTGATTAGAGTGTGGCACCAGGTGTCTTCAATATTGAAGCTTTTCACAATATTCTAATTTTCTGAGATACTGAATTTGGGATTTTCCTTAGTTGTCAGTTATAATCATCAAAATTAAAAGAAATAAACATTTGAAATATATCAGTCTGTGTGTAATATACAAGTTTCACTTTTTGAATGGAATTAGTGAAATAAATCAACTTTTTGATGATATTCTAATTATATGACCGAGTTGACAATGAACAACTAATTAGTTTGTTTCGAAAAAGAAAGTGTATGTGTATATACATCTGTGCAGAGATACCTTTTTTAACTGAACAAGCTAAGCTAATAAAAAAAAATGAATTGCACTAAGTGCAATTCCCAATGCACTAAGTGTCACGGGTGTGTGTAGGCAGGAAGACAAAGACGGGCTGATACAACTCTTAAACAAAGTTTAATGATCAAGGAATCTCAGGTGAGTCAATACAGGCAGGTTAAACACACTCTATACATAACAGAGATCAGACAAGGACTGAGTGAAAGGGGAGAACTAAATAGCAAACTGAAACTGAAACTTACCAAATGAAACTGAACAAAGAAACGTGACAAATGAAAACACACTGAAAGTCCATGAACAAAACAGAACATAACTGTGACACTAAGCTCTATCAGTCTTTCTCTGAATGAGAAATCTGACATGATTTCTCAGTGAAAGCTCAGAAAAAGTTTCACACACAAAGAGCAGGAAAACATGAAGAAAACAGGAAGCACATGACGGGTAATAGAAAACAACGATCCAGCAAAGGACAGCAAACACACAGAGACTAAATAGGGAACAAACAAGGCAGGTAATGAGGGAGGACAGGTGGGAGAAATTAAACAATAATCAGATAACAAGATGGGCGGGGTAGACAATAGACATGAGAGCACATGGCACAAGGAACGTGACAAGCTATGTGCTTATTCCAAACATGACAAACACAAGCACATGGCCAGCAAAGACAAATAACAGCCATGTGCATACACAAAGAGAAAACCAAACAGGGAGTGTTAGAGTTCTGTCACAAAACCAAGAATAAGTGACAGAACCCTGACAGCTTCTGTCTTGCGAGGCTCAAGTCTGCTAGTGCACATCAAATGCACCATTTGGAACAGGGCCAGAGAGAGTGGATATTTTTAGCATTTGAATATTTCAAATAATGTCTTATCTGCATGTCGTTTGAACTTACCGCCGAATACCTTTGACACTCTGGGTGGGTGAAACAGAATTTCAGGCCTCTGTAAAGTCACTCTCCTATAGGAAAGACATTGGAACTATGCTGAAAACACTGTTAGCTCAGGTTAAAGGGATAGTTCATTCTGTCATCATTTACTCATCCTCATGTTGTTTCAAACCTGTATGAGTATCTTTCTTCTGCTGAACACAAAAGAAGATTTAAAGAAAGTTGATAACTAGAAAGTTGACGGCACCCATTGACTTCCGTAGAAAGAAACTCATACAGGTTTGGAAGAACTTGAGGGTAAGTAAACAAAATGTACATTTTTGGGTGAACGTTCCCTTTAATTTCTCATAAATATTGTAAAGCTGTCTATTTGAAGTCAGATGAAGTTCAATCTTGCATATATAGTCAAAACATTAAGTCTGGGCGACACGAAGCCTATTCTAGGCCAAGATTATACTGTTCAAAAGATTGGCGTCAGACTTATGCTCACCAAAAATAGTGAAAACAGTCAGAGTATGACATATTACAATTTCAAATATCTGTTTTCTATTTGAATTTATTTTAAAATATAATTTATTCCTGTGATGGCAATGCTACATTTTCCGCAGGCATTACTATAGTCTTTTGTTTTACACGGTACTTCAAAAATCATTATAATATGTTGATTTGATGCTTGAGATACATTATTATCACAACTGAAACAGTTGTGCTAATATATTGTGTGAAATTTAGCATTTATTTTTGTAACCATGTAAAACTCTTAACTATCACTTTTGTTAATGTTAAGTTAATGCATCCTTGCTGAATAAAGTATTGATAAAGAAAAATCTTACTGACCCCAAACTTTTTACTGGTAGTGAATATTATACCACAAAAAACAAAACAACAACAAAAAAAAAAAACAATATATATAGAATCTGTGCTCTTCTGCACATATACAAGTAATAAATACAGACTATTTTACAGACAAAACTCTCTTTTCCAGAATATACAGTTCTGCTCATTGGTATCACGTTCATTTGTTGTGTCTCAAACAGAAAGATTCGATATCACTAATCTGGCAAACTATTCAAATGCACATCAATCTACAAGCTTGTAAATATGACTTTGGACCGCATCAGGCGGTCAGTGAACGGACTGTGGTAAACGTGTCACTGAGGCTGAGACTAGATCAAGTTATACAGTAAACCTTTCAATGATGTCACTGTCGTGTCATCAGCTGAAAGACACACAAATAAAAAAACTCAGCAGGCTGACAGATTCCCATTGTCTTTCAAGGCACCAAAGTGTCCTGACAAAAGGAATTTGGTTTAAATGTAGATGAGATTGATTGTTTTTCTTACAAGATTTAAAGTTTGACTAAAGGAATGTCAGACTGAGTTGCCATTGACTGTGTCTAATTCAACATTGTGAACATGATGACAGGATCTGAGTCTGCCTGACAAAGTCTGTATATGACTCTGACAACAAAAGGATTTAGTTTCTTCAGTCTAGACTTGGAGTGAAACTTTGCAACAGTCTGATTATGAAAGTTTTCTTACCTTTCCTGAAGCTGTCTTGAGGGAATCAATCCAGCCCTGAGGTTGGCGTCACCGTGCCGTCTGGCCTGCCACCAGGTGTCATCTTCTTGGCTTACAATCTGTAACACATCTCCTCTCCAGAATTCCAACCCGGCGTCTTTGCATGGAATAGCGGGATCTGCTTGGGGATCATAGTCAAAACGGGCCCTCACAAAGATCTGTAAGAATCCATAAACACATGTTGATGTCACCAAGTTTGGCTTAAATTATCTCAAGTGTAAAATACAATGCAGAAAGTGGCTCTGTACGCTTTGATTTTCATAAAGCCACCTTGGTATCTATGGTCTCCGGCTCTTCATTGGTGCCTGGGATGACTTTGAAGGTCACTGCTCCTTCTGACTGGGCCTGGAGGATGTGATAAGGACATACAGGCTTAAGACAAGCTTACAAGGTTCAGATTCAATAATACTTACACTACCGGTCAAAAGTTGGGAATAATTATTATTTTTCTTATGTTTTTGAAAGTTTTTGTCTCTTATGCTCATCAAGGCTGCATTTATTTGATAAAAATACAGTAAAAACTAATGTTGTGTACATAAAAAATGTAAACATTTTAAATATTATTACAATTTTAAAGAACTTGATATATTTTAAAATGGAATTCATTCCTGTGATGGCAAAGCTGAATTTTCAGTATCATTCAGTGTCACATGATCCTTCAGAAATCATTCTAATATGCTGATTTGACACTGACATTATTATTGGTGCTCAATTATTAACAAAGCTTATTATTGTTATCAATGTTTTTGCTGATAAATATTTTTGTGGAAACCGTGATACTGTCACATGTATTAGAATCCAAAGATACTTGAAACAGGAAATCTCTCAAAATAGTCCTTTAATAGGAAACTCGAATACTCAGGAAGATAGCAGATAACTTAAAGACAACTAACATAGATGATGACCAACATCAAACGCAACCAAACAGGAAGTATTTATATACAAGGAAAATAAGGGAACTAAACAGGAACAGCTGGACAAAGATCAACTAATCAGTATACACAGAAACTAACGAGAACTAATACAGAAATTACAGGAACCAGCTAAACAGAACATAATCATGAAAGCTTTCCTGGATTCTTTGATTAATAGGGTTAAAGAAAAAAAATTGACAGAAATATTCTGAACCATTTTGAATTACTGTAACAATACTGTCACTTTTGATCAATTTAGTGCATCCTTGTTGAATAAAAATATTATTATTGTTATTATTTATCTTACATAACCATTCAGAAGTTTGGGGTATCAAAGTTTCCACAAACATATTAAGCAGCAAATCATTTGTACAAAACATTCATGATTAGCATATTAGAATGATTTCTGAAAAACTATATAATTATTTCAAACTTTTGAGCAGTAGTGTAGGAACAAGATAGAATGCAAATTTGTTAGACTCAAGAATACCCTCAAACACAAATGCACACCACATCTGCTGGTTAAGCTAGTTAAGAAGCCTGATGGGGACACCAGCACACTAGCATCCCATGCGGGTGACCAGCAATGCATACCAGTATAGGAATGATCTCTTCTGGGTTCTTGTCCTCCATTGGAACTCCATTGACTTCCTTGAGCTTATCACCTTCATGGAGTAGACCTGTAGCATTAACCAATGAAGCAATAAGAAGAAAGTCTGGTAACACTTTATTTTACAGTGTCCTTGTTACATGTTACATGTACTTACAATAGTAATAACAGTAAATTATGCATGATGATATGCAATTAACCCTCAACCCTATAGTAAGTACATGTGTATTAAACTAAATATTTTATTACACTGTAACAATAACACCTTAAAATAAAGTGTGACTGGAAGTCTCAGCAGAATGAATTATACTGAACATTGTGAGGTGAACAGTGATTTCAGTATAAAGCTCTGCGTGTCTTATTCGCTACCCACTCACAATCCAGCTTCAGGAGCTATATGCATTGGTGTTGTACTGCGACAAGCATTTTTAAATTCAGTGATTGCAATTCTTATCAGAAAAAAAAACATGGCTTTTAATACAAATTGGGCTTACTATAGATGGTTCACCATGATCAGATATGTACATTTTTTCCTAGTACAATTTTTAATTATCCAATAATAAATAAGATTATTCAAATCGCTGCTATGCATTTTCCATGGATATGTATTTTTCATGGAAAGAATTGTATTTAAATAACACATTTATATAGATTTCTAATGATCATAAATGCAGTAACCCATCAAATTCTAATCAAAGAATTGGAGAAGAGCATTATAATCACATTCACTGTGCAGTTGAGCACACGTTCTGCTTTTAAATATTCAGATGCTGGAATCGTAATTGAGCAATGCTGTACAGTCCCAACGAAGTATACCAGATTGTGATAGTCTGCTGCATCCTCCACACTGATTTTTACTGCTTGTTCAAATTGCTTAATGAAATACATTTTGTCCTAACTTAATTTGATTGTGTTCAATCCACTTAAATATGTCAAATTGAAGTTTACTTAATCTGTTTGTGTTGAGATTACATGAATGATTTGTGTTGCATTAACTGAAACTGGGCGGGGCTTGTTAGTTCCCAGCATGCTTTGCATATGGCTAAATCAAGAGAGTAAATGTTGGTATTGTATATGTCAAAGTGTTATTTTATGTATTTTTGAGCAAGATGAGAAAGGGGGAGACTTGATTGTGTTTAATAGTGTTTAATATTCAATTATGTTGGAATTATTAGAACAATTTAAATTACAGTGGGTTACCATTGTGGAGAAGAGTGGGGCATTTGCTTAGGCTTTGGACTAAAACAACTAATGTCATAACAGCTTTGCTGAAGGAGCTTTTAATGCTTAGCATTTAATATGCTAAGGTGTGTTTCTATTAGCTAAAAGTCAACTAGCTAGTGCAGTATTATAATTCAGTTGTGTAACAAAAAAATATGAAAGTATATGAAATTGAAGTGGATGAATGAATATATGAAATTGAATGCCTGAATCATGTCAGGGAGCCATATAAATTTCACTTTGAGACTACTTAATTGAATCACTTAAAATATATTAATTCCATGATGTTAAAGATACATGAACAAATTATGTTTGTTTAACTTAATTGAATCATGTGGGACCGATGTACACAATTAAATCGTGTAATTCCAACACACTTTTTTTTTTTCAGTGCACAACTTTGCACTCAAAACCTGCAAGATGGAAAATTCTGCTGTGAAATTTGCAGTGAGCACATTTTGGTAGCATGTATTACACACACGTCCTGATATTGCAGAGTTAGACGTGTTCCTGGGTCAACATATTTTGTTGATCCTGGAACAGCAATTCTGTCTGAAAATGTAATCCTAACCATAAACCTAACCCTACCTAACACTGATGTAGAATCACCTAACTGTGGTTGTAAGCCTAAACTTGCCAAAAACTGTAAACTTGTCCCTCAAATCTGATTGGTTGATTGGGATGTTGTTCCTGGATCAACAAAAGATTTTGATCCAGGAACAGGTTGCACTTGGTGAAATCAGGTTGTGCTGTATGACAATGTTGCCTGATTTGCATTATTTCTTTAGTCAGTAGCATTTAGAATTCTGAATAAAATCTTAAATAAGCAAGACTTTTTTGAGTGTTTTTCAGCCTATGTATTTAGTTTTAGTTTGTTGTTCTTGTTGTTTTTACACAATGTATATTTTACGCTTACAATAATGTTTTTGGACCCACTTTATATTAGGTGGCCTTAACTACTATGTACTAACATTTAAATTAATAATTTGATACAATCAAATCAAATCACCTTTATTTAGAAAGGTGCGTTTTACAAGTCCAATTGTTTCAAAGCAGCTTCACAGTGTTAACAGGAAAATAATGCAACAGAATTTGATTCGGCTGAACAGCCACTCTGGTAAAAACGGTGATGTCATCCAGCTTCAATTATCATATAGTGTCAATGCGGGCAGATCGTGATATAGTTGAAATTTAGGTGTCCCCAACTGAGCAAGCCAAAAGGCAATGGTGGCAAGATTGCACTTATTGTGTACATACATGTTTTTACATTGGACTTACATTTTAAAAATGACCTGCATGTAATTACATCTGTAATTAATTTCTGTAGTTACATTTATAATTACACTGTTGACACTTCCCTTACACCTAACCCTACTCTTAAACTTACCCATACCACCACACCTGTCCCTAACTTTACCCGTATCCCACCTCAATATCAGCAAAAGTGTTTTGCAATACAATTTGAACACAATCAGTACATTGTACTTATTTTTTTGATGTAAGTACATAGTAGTTAAGGCCACCTAATATAAAGTGGGACCATGTTTTTAAACTACTAGCTTTTGTCTTAGTTCTGGATAATAACCTTGCAGTAGCGGACTGAAAGTTACAATGTAACGGAAGTAAGCAACAGATTTTCTGGTTTCACATTACTTAACACATTCTGTTGACTATAAGTAACATTGCACCTACATGTCTACTAACTAACTAAGTGTTAGTAGAGTATTAGTAGATTGGTACAAAGTTACTTATAGTCAACAGAATGTTCAAAATTGACCATCAAAATATAATTTCATGCTGACTTCAAGGGTTCTAATTAGAACCTTTGTTTTAAAGAGTGTTGATCAAGAACACTATGGTGAAAGAGGTTACAATATTAATACATTTAAAGTGCATCTCACCACTCCGATCAGCAGCTCCTCCTCTCATGACCCGAGCTACAACTATAGCTCCAGTGGACTCGTCTCTCTTTATGGTGGCTCCCTGGAACATAGACATGCTTGTTGAGGGTCTATAGGCTGTCATTCAGAAATGCAAATCTACGGTTTCAGAATTCATTCAAAGCAAATCGAATGTAAAGCTCGAGTTCATATATCTGGAGGGACCAATTACTACCAAACAATCCCAGTTTGCCTTGTAAATCAATATGTGACTGTCAGGATAATTCCAGGTAGAAATCTGGAGAGAAATTTATTTAGAGAGGGCAATATAGGTGTGAATATCACAATAGGAATCTTAAACCTGTTATGCAGTGGGAGCTGAGCGTTAAATGTTCCATGAAGCCATGACGAATAAGTCAAACTTAATGAGGGAAACTCTTATTTTTGAAAGCTCAAATTAAACATCACACAGCTTGTTGACATATGTCAAACATCTGATCAGTTTTTGTTTAGTGTCTGAAGGAAGAAAATCAGCAGCCAGTGAAATGAATCTTTCAGTTTCATTGGATCTAAACACACATCAGATTTGACCTTGATAAATTAGATAGACATCTGTGTTTTGCTTTCAAGTCCATATTCATTAGCACCATTTAACATTGCTTAGAGAGAAAAATGATTTCTGTTTTATTCACTTGCCAAATTATCATCTCCCATTACAATCAATACCCCAACCATGACCACTACACCACAGCTGCACTAATACTGTAGTGCTGATACTTGCAGAGGTCCTAAAATAAACCAGTCCAAACTATGGTTACAAGAACATTTTAGTCCTCAAAAGGCCTCTGACATGACCCGTTTCTTTAACAAGCCTGTTTAGAAGCAGACAATGAGGTACATAATGGTAGTCAAGCCACATGGAACACTGATACAGGAGTTAGGCCCCGCATAGTTACTTGACCACAGAAGCCAAAATGGCCTGTAATCTTTAATCACAGGGCTCAGGTCCCCTATTAGAAGCACAAAAAAGATCTCTGGATTGTAGAGAACTTTCTAGTCCCTTCTCATGCTTCTTAAATAGAAAATGGAAAAGCCATGACCCAGTGTTTATAGCTCTCTACCCATGGTGTGGAAAAAACAGATAGTTTCTGGACTGGGCCTCTTTAAAAATGGTCTGCTCCAAGACAAAACTATCATATTTAAGGTTAATAGTTTAATCACTGAACACTAACCCCATCTGCCCAGTCTGACATCCACTACAGTAATCCTTTTAAACCGCAAATATTTTCACTGGAACATCGAGCACAGACCAACCCTGATTACGCCAAATGCTGGCAATTTTGTTTGTATCTACGTATGTACTGGGTGAAGGGCAGAGTATGAGATGTCAGGTATACTGCAAGATCCAGGGTTGCCAGGTCTGCACAACAAAACCCACCTAATTGCTAATTAAAACTAGCCCAATCATGGCCAAAACAAGCCCAGCAGCATTGCTTGGGGATGATCTCGAAAAATCTTGTTTCAGGGGGTGAAATTCATCGTTTCGGTATGTGTGTGGCCCTGTCCCAAATGGCACACTTCATATGCACTTATGGTCGGGTGGACTTGAGATCATAGGGTGCCCCATTTCTCATTTTAGGTTTCAGAAGGGTGCTTCTTCAGAAGGACGATATGTGCCCTCAATGCACACTTTTTCCGAGCCCACACTGGTGCGAGCTCCAAAGCAGACTTCTTCCCGACAGTCAAAGTGACGTTACATCACAAAAGTATGGACCCAAATGGGTTAGGGCCTGTGTCTCCAACCTGGGGACTACAAAAACTACGGCAGCAACCGTGTGTAAAAGTATAGCCTGATTCCGTGGGAAAACCACAGATTGGGCAACGCTGACTAGATCTAGATCACTATATGCAAAGAAATTGAGAAACAAACCACTGAAATAAGACATAAAAGTGTAGATACCACTCTCTGTAGTGTCTCTGTAGATGTTAATCAAGGCTGCATGTATTAAATAAAAAATACAGAAAAATAATGTTTTAAAATGCTATATATATATGCTATATATCCACTGTGTTTGACACCCTTTCGTCTTCAGAACTGCCTTAATTCTACGTGGATATACGTATATATACACAGTGTATATATATATATATATATATATATATATATATATATGTATATATATAATATATGATGCACCTCTTGATGAAATTAGCATCACAACATTTATTTCCATCAAGAAATGCATACATTTTTGGTCAAGATCGATCGTGTACTGACAATGCAAGTCCAACACTCTGTAAAGTCTCCTCCAGCACATCCCAAAGACTTTCAATGAATTTAAGGTCTGGACTCAGAGGTGCCAATTCATGTGTGAAAATGATTCTTCATGCTCCCTCCCAACCATTCTTTCACAGTCTGAGCCTGATGAATCTTGACATTGTGATCCTGGAATATGGCTGTGATGTGTCTTCCTACATGGTTGTTTAAGAAATTAAAAGCTACACACTCCATCAGTTAGTGTTAGAAGAACTGTTGCCAAAAGGTCCTGCAAACATGAATCCTTTATTCTGAAATGCTGATTTAGTGATCAAGAAACTTTTCTTATTATTATCAATGTTGAAAACAGTTGTGCAGCTTAATATTTTTTGTGGAAACTATGATGCTTTTGTTCAGGATTCAGTGATGACCAGAAAGTTTAAAAGCATTTATGGTTTTGCTCCAAACAGCATTTATATGAATTTTGTTTTTGAAGCAGTGTAAATGTCTTTACTGTCACTTTTGATAAATGTTATGGCCCCACTTTATATTAGGTGGCCTTAACTACTATGTACTTACATCAAAACATAAGTACAATGTACTGATTGTGTTCATATTGTATTGTAAAACACTTTTGCTGATATTGAGGTGGGATACGGGTAAAGTTAGGGACAGGTGTGGTGGTATGGGTAAGTTTAAGAGTAGGGTTAGGTGTAAGGGAAGTGTCAACAGTGTAATTATAAATGTACCTACAGAAATTAATTACAGATGTCATGCAGGTATTTTTTTAAATGTAAGTACAAAGTAAAAACATGTATGAACACAATAAGTAAATTGTATCAAATTATTAATTTAAATGTTAGTACATAGTAGTTAAGGCCAGTTAATACAAAGTGGGTCCAATTTTATTCCTGAATAAAAGTATTAATTTCTTAAAAAAACCAAAAAAACACTCTGAATTGCTTTATTCCCTTCAAACTATTTTGTGTGTTTGACTGTTGTCTGTTTAATTCATCATAGACTATTCCATTCAAATCACAATCATGGTGGATGACAGTTGGAAAAAAGAACAAAAAAACAAAACAATGAGTATAGTGAGCGGATGGCAAGGTAGGATTCTTTATCATGGTTGTACCAAAAAATGATGATGCTCTTTCCTTTCATTCTCTGGAATTCATAAAGCCCAATTCAAATGGCTGCCTCCTTCGCCGTTATTCGCCAGATGTTATAGACGAAAGCAATAATAATGGGGAAAATCGCCATTTTACAAGCTATGCATTATGAATGGGAAGACAGCCACATTGTGCGTCAGAAGAGAAGGATAACCCACAATAAAAAGATAAACCTTGTTTGAGAGGGTTCGATCTGAAGTCATGCATTTTACATGCAGAGCGCTGTACAGTGTTTCCTATTTGTATTCAAAGCATCCCATATAACTAACACAAATGTAAGTGCAGATGGTTTTGTTCAGTAATGGAAAATATGATTCTGGAGGTAGAGTTGAGGGCAAAACTGATCCGGGATGCACTTTGATACTGTTTAGCATTATAATCCAGATCTTCCCTCTAAATATGCTGGTCTTATTAGTGTTCTGCTGATTATAATCAAAAACAATGCAGTGAAGTAATCAGTTTCAGTTGATTTCAATTGATTCCTAATCATTTTTGTCTCATGACCTTAATCTAAACATGAGGAATAGCTCACATTTTAATTTATGGAAAGTTAACCTATGAATGACTTTTCAAACCATATTATTCAGAAATTAGTTTTTAAAGGCGTCTGACAGTATGACAGGGTTGAAGGGAGTCCAATGCTTAAAGTCATATTTAAAGCTGAAGTAGATCTCTCTCCTGGATTGTTGATATGATTGTCCATAATGAATTAACTGCTGGACTATATTCTTATGTTTTACTCCTGTTATCCAGGGACCTACCAGTGGCTCCTGGTTTTTAACCAGGCAAACAATCTTGATCGAATCTTCCTCTTTCTCATGGTAATCAGGCAGTGGAGGCAGAGGCGGCAACCGAGGGTCAAACTCTTTCTGGGCCACCATGTCATGCACTGAGAGAAAAGCCTGAAGAAGATAATGAAAGCACAGGTATGCTATTGTATGGTTAGGAATTCGGTGGGCAGTATTTATAAAGAATAATGTTGGGAAAATGTATTTATTATTACAATTTAATAATTTTATCTAACATTACTATAATACTGGGTAGAAAAAAAGATTCCAAGATAAGATTTAATAATTTTGCAGATAAATATTTAATAATTTGCTTTAATAAAAAGACAATAAAAGACAGTTATTTAATTTAGGTGAAAACAACTTTTATCTTTACAGTGCTGTCTTTATATATTTTGAATTATTCTTAGATTTCTGTTATGAAATGGTCTTTATATATATAAAACTATATGCCTTTATATTTTAAGAAAGGGGTCCATATTCATATTTGAGTTTGAAAACACCTGTTTAGTTGTCATTATACAAAGCTGTGTAATAACAAAGATTAATATATCCTTTGCAATACCGTTTCTAAAGATTTTATTTCAGAAAAGATACATGAAATACTGTAGATAAATAAGGACAGTAAAATATTTAAAATGTTACAAAACATTGCAATTTCAAATATATATATGTGTGTGTGTGTGTGTGTGTGTGTGTGTGTGTGTGTGTGTGTGTGTGTGTGTGTGTGTGTGTGTGTGTGTGTGTGTGTGTTAGTGATGTGGTTCACGGTTGTATCCACCAATCGGGCTGGCCAAGTAATAAAAAAGAACATTCCAATTAATTGCGGGTTGATGAGAGATAAATCATTGTGTTTGTTTGATAAAGACTTATTCCGAGCCCTGTGGGGTGATTCATTCCGGTTGCCGTTTTCAAAACAATTCTCACATGTACTGACGGGGAGTCGAAGCTCATTATAATATGCAAAACTGTTATCCAATTGTAGCAGTGGGCGTTTACTTCCAAGTTTTCAATGCGGCACGCTTATAAAAACTGAGCATTCCAGGAGCTAGGCTCAAAACCAGGGTAGTAAATAGCCTATTACTTATTTATTATGATGTTTTTGAACGTAAAAACCACACAAACGTCATAAGGTGACCTCAGACAACAGTATAAAAAAATTTAAAAAGCCAGGACCCCTTTAATGTTTCTTGAGCACTGTGGCGAGCAGTCAAGACCGAGGGACCATGAGAGAATGGCACGAGGCCGGTGGCTTGATTTCCACAAGCAGCAAATCAGCAGAATGATCATAGAATGCTTTCTGAAAGATCATGTGACACTGAAGATTGAAGATTGTGAAGCTGGATTAATGACAGCTGGAAATTCATATTTGCCATCAGAGAATTTTAAAATATATTCAAATGGAAAAGTTATTTTTCGATTACACCTATTAGCCATAACATTATACCAGGTGAAGTGAATAACACTGATTATCTCTTCATCACGGCACCTGTTAGTAGGTGGGATATATTAGGCAGCAGGTGAACATTTTGTCCTCAAAGTTGATGTGTTAGAATTAGGAAAAATGGGCAAGTGTAAGGATGTTCTGCTGGGAAACCTTGGGTTGTGCCATCCATGTGGATGTTACTTTGACACGTACCACCTACTTAAGCATTGCTGCAGACCATGTACACCCTTTCATGGAAACGGTATTCCCTGCTGGCTGTGGCTCTTCCAGCAGGATAATGCTCCTGCCACAAAGCACAAATGGTTCAGGAATGGTTTGAGGAGCACAACAACGAGTTTGAGGTGTTGACTTGGCCTCCAAATTCCCCAGATCTCAATCCAATCGAGCATCTGTGAGATGTGCTGAACAAACAAGTCCGATCCATAAAGGCCCCACCTCGCAACTTACAGGACTTAAAGGATCTGCTGCTAATATCTTGGTGCCAGATACCACAGCACAACTTCAGGGGTCTAGTGGAGTCCATGCCTCGATGGGTCAGGGCTGTTTTTGCAGCATAAGTGGGACCAACACAATATTAGCTCATAATGTTATGCCTGATCTGTGTATATTAATATTTTACAATATTACTGTTTTACCATATTTTTGATCAAACAAATGTAGTCTTGATGAGCATAGGGGGAAAAAAACATTAAAACAACCTTAAAGACCCCAAACCGTTGAATATCCAGTTTAAAAATATTCTCAGCAAATCAAGCAAGTCAACATCAGCACTGTTGATTGGTCGTTTCACTTGGCTTGATAAAGCATCTTTCCACATTGAATATCACCTCACTGAGGCAACCCAGCTTTGCCTTATAAAATGTGAGAGCCAAAAAAAATGATCCAAAAAGCAACATATCATTAGCCCAATCACAAATAAAGCTGTCAAGGCCCTCATAAGTAAAACTCATGAACTCTATAAACTTAATGTGTGGGTCTGGTTTGTAACAGCCATAAAGGTGAATTATTTTATTTTGTTCTTTTCATGTCCAGTTCATGCTTGATGTCAGAGTGATGTATATTTCTATATTTCATCAGTTGTATATCCACTCTAATATGCATGCCTACAACAGACAACTCGGGAAAAGAAAGAAATATTCAATTTTCCATTAATGTACTTTGTCTAATGGCACCAGCCCACCATAAAAGCAGGAATACTTTTATCTGCTTCTGTTTTCAGTCAGTCATATATGTCGATCCACCAACTCTTGACCCACATGTACATTCTCTTCTCACCTGTACATGAGGTTTGGAGAGCAGGTGTAACAACTCTGTTGTCTCTGGGCCGGTGACAACACCACCCAGCTCTTCTGCCAACTGGAATGAAAAATGAAAAACAATTAACATTTAATAATGTCTAGATGTTATAACAGGCAAAAATCTCTGACCATCCATGTTGGCCTATAGCTTATGCTCCAGGTACTGATCTTGTAACAGTTTACTTTGGCAGTGCTTGGTGGTCTGGTTCAATCTATCCCAACCCACTTGACAATACTATGCGAGTGTTTGCATAGCAGGTCAAAAAGCCACAGAACCAGGAGCCCTGGAGAAATAGCTGTTTCTGTTGTGGTTCAGCCAAGCAACAACTAACTAGACTCAAATGCAGTTGTGAGTGACACCAGACCTGACATTAAACATACATTAAATCTCCAAAACTGAAATTTTACACTGAGCTGAGGCGTAAGGAATAGGCTTTTAACGGTTTAATGCTCCAAAATGTCCTCCTCATTTTCAGTCTGAGAGAAGATGGAAATTAATATCACTTCAAAACCACTCTTTGCCTTAATGAAATACAGCGTGCACAGTCTGGAGATAATCTTTGTTTTAAGAGTCTCTGCAGAATTGAGTTGATAAAGACAGGGCTGATTGTTTTTGCAAGATGTGCAAGGAAGAGAAAAAACTTTAGTTTTATAATAGAAATTTGAAAACTGTTAAAGGGAGATAATTATAATGAAGAAAGAAACAGGTTGAAGTGTAATCCAACTGATAATGATTTTAACTTGTTGAGCCAGTAGTTTTTAATTTTATATGCACAAAATACCGTTTAAATGTTTGGAATCATTAATATTTTTTTATTTCTTTTTTTTTAATTCTCAAAACTGCATTTTGGCTGCTTTTATTTGATCAAATGGTAAAAACAAAATTAATATTTAGAATGATTTTTGAAGGATCATGTGACACTGAAGACGAGCAATGATGCTGAAAACTCAGCTTTGCCATCACAAAAATTCTCAATTACGGAGTGTCTATTTACACCAAATGCAAATAGCACGTCTTGTTGGCATGTGCTATTTACACTAGCTCCGCCCAACAATGCCTGGTTGGGCCACACAAGATTAAAAAAGACGTGCATGATCTAATGTCTTCAGTGGTTTAGTCAGTAGAATGTAATGCTCATGGAACTAGATTTTGATGCGATCGACTCGGGTTCGAATCTGCCTTCTGCCGAGTTTGCTCTTCTCCCTTTTCCCATATACGTATCACATCGGAAAGGCATATGCTTTCAATAAAAATTTATAAAATGTTATAAAAGTTGAAATAAAGTGCCTAACGAAATGTTTAATAATGATAAAAGTATTTATTGGGTAGGGTTAGGGATAGGTGTATGGAGGGCTTATACCAATAGCATGAGTTTAGGGCGGAACTATTTGTTTGCCCAAACAATGGCAGATAAAAAGATGTGTTTGAGAAACTTGTTTGAAACAATATATATTTTTTACATTTCCGTTTCGTTGTGTTGGTGGTTATACACTGCCGTTTTATTACTTAAGGGAAACCATGTCATTTTGGACTTTTATACACAGAAATGCAGTTTTAGGAGTCGCCAAATAATTTAATTAAAAACAATAACATAAGTAAGTGTCTGTGAGGCATCTGCAGCACATATATTTATGTGACTCTGGAGTGTTCACTAGTAATCCCTTCCAGTACACTTCAAACCGACAACACTAAACAGACTAAAGGTCCTGTAACTGAATCTCGTCCCAACTTCGTTGGATTGTCTGATCACTCTGGTCTGGAGACAAAAACTACTAGATGCCCCAGAGGAGAACTTACGTCCTGAGCCAGGCCCCGTGCGCTATCCAGCAGCGGAGCAGGCCACTGGGCTCTGTACTTCTGCAGCCTGTCATAGACCTGTGAGAAGAGGAGAAGTGGCGTTAGACTGCCGTCCAATGCCCAGAGGGTTAGCGCTCACCCCTTTGACCCTCTCCCTTGAAATTCATCTAGTAGCAAAACGTTTCTCTGTATTTTGTGAGTAATATCTCACAGTCAGATAAGCAAAAGTTACAGAAGGGAAGTATATCAAATACACTAACATTAAAGGGTAAGGAGTTTTGTGTGTTTATCTGTCTATCCATCCATTGGCTGTATGTGCGGCATAAGCAATGGGAAAGCTATTAGAATATCAGCCAAGAAAGATGTAATCATATTTACGGCCCTCACACAGCTAACAGTACTCATAAAAAGAGGAACATGTTTCATAACAGATGTATTAAGTAAAACTATTTTACATTTTTTAAAAGATGACACATCTTTTACACATATTTTGGCCTGTATGTTTGTGGCCACATTCTACACAAAACTTCACATAAAGTATTTTTACAGACTTGCTGTCGCTTAATGTCTCTTAATGCAAATCCATGTGCCACAAATCACACCTAACATAGAGGAAGGCCAACATTTTTTTTTAAATTCATGTCTAAATAAATATATAAAATATTTATTGCCACAAAAAGAGAACTGCCATTATGTCAACCCAGTGATATGCTAAAAATACAATTTATGGAGATGTATTCTGACTCAGACCACATGCTACATTTATTTCAGATTCTTATGGTACATTTCTTGTAAAGTTTCTTCTTGTTTGTAATGGCAGTATAATTGCTTATTTTCCAACAGAAAAAGAGCACTGATTTCCTTTACAGTCACATGGCAGCGCCTTGGAAAAAGCAAAACCATTCTCTTTGTGCGTACTTAGTATAATCCTTTAGTTGCATGTTTGTGTTCGCTGCTGAGATGGACTCTGACATTAGTTGGAACTTCTTGTGTGGTGAGAAAGATATTTCAGACTCATGTTGAAATGTTTTGTACAAAATAAATTCATAGCTTGCATCTTGGGGATACTTGTCAGTGAAACAAACACTTTTCTTTTTAATGGCCCCTCAACAGGTGTGGGGTGAAGTTTCAAGCAGTTTCAGCAGTGTGCTGTGGTTTGATATGCTATAATTCATCTACAAATATTTTAGAATTCTTTTAGAATTATTATATTTGCTGGTTTCTATGATCCCATTTTAATTTAAACCTACATAGAATAGTTGTACTTTTAAAAGCATACATAAAACTTTCCTAGATACAGTAAATTCAATTTTCACCATTGCTACATTTATTCAATAAAATACAATAAAAAGTAGTATTGTGAAATATAATAATAATAATAATAATAATAATAATAATAATAATAAATAATAATAATAATAATAATAAAGTTTTCTATTCTAATATGTTGTAAAATGAAATGTATTCCTTTGGTGGCAAAACTGATTTTTCAACTTCATTACTTCAGTTTTTAGTTACATGATCCTTCAGAAATTATTCTAATGCTGACTTGGTGCTCAAATTGTTTTCCTACCATTGTTGACAATAGTTGTGCTGCTTACTATTTTTGTGTTAACTGTGATGCATTTTTTCCAGGATTATTTGATCGATAAATAAATAAATAAATAAATAAATAAATAAATAAGTAAGTAAGTGTAGAAATCTTTCATGTCACTGATCACATCCTTGCTAAATTAAATTATTAATTTATTTCAAAATAAATATCCACTGACCCCAATTTTTTTTTAAGGTAGTGCTTTTTGTTCGTTCGTTCGTTCGTTCGTTCGTTCGTTCATTCATTCATTCACTCATTCATTCATACCAAAAATCTTGAATTAGAAAAAACAACATCATGAATATGTTTTATATCCTCTGCACATATTTGTTTTATGATATAGCATAAAGTAGTATTCATAAACACTACTGGTATTTAATGTAGTACTTTGTGCATTGAAATGATCATTGTGGTATAGTGTTTCTGGCATGCATGTGGAAGTATTTTCTGTATGACAAAAAACTGCTTTCAAACTATTTTCTTGAGCAGTTTTGTATAGTTTTTCTAAGGAAAGCAGAAAGTCAGATCGATTGGAAAATCTGATCCTTTCTTAGCATGAAAAGAGCAACATCCAGCAAGAGCACTGAACACTTAACAGCTCCACGTGACTTATGGAACGGAGCATCAGCAGTCCAGCTGAGCTGTGTTTAGGATTTTATCACAGTCTCCTCTCCCCTTCGACCTCTCCTCCCTCCCTCCTCACCTCCCCCTCTCTCAGTGTCGCAGACAGCATGTGCTGGATTCATTAGACCCGTCTGCCAGCAAATGATGATGCTGGGTGTGCACTGGCTGCAGTGTTTGGAGAACTTTCATTCTGAGGAAATGCCAGTGTGCCCTGTGCCCATAACTAAAACAAAGTGAGTAGTGAGTGAGTGAGTGAGTGAGTATGAGGTGAGTGAGTGAGTGAGTGAGTGAGTGAGTGAGTGAGTGAGTGAGTGAGTGAGTGAGTGAGTGAGTGAGTGAGTGAGTGAGTGAGTGAGTGGGTGAGTGAGTGAGTAGATGAGTGAGTGAGTGAGCGATTGAGCGAGCGAATGAGCGAGTGGGTGAGTGAGTAGGTGAGTGAGTGGGTGAGTGAGTAGATGAGTGAGTGAGTGAGTGAGTGAGTGAGTAGATGAGTGAGTGAGAGTGAGTAGGTGAGTGAGTAGATGAGTGAGTGAGTGAGTGAGTAGATGAGTGAGTGAGTAGATGAGTGAGTGAGTAGGTGAGTGAGTGAGTAGGTGAGTGAGTGAGTGAGTAGATGAGTGAGTGAGTGGTGTGTGAGTGGAGTGAGTGTGGTAGGTGAGTAGATGAGTGGTGGTGAGTGAGTGAGTGAGTAGATGAGTGAGTGAGTGAGTGAGTGAGTGAGTAGATGAGTGAGTGAGTAAGTGAGTAGATGAGTGAGTGAGTAGGTGAGTGAGTAGATGAGTGAGTGAGTGAGTGAGTGAGTAGATGAGTGAGTGAGTGAGTAGGTGAGTGAGTGAGTGTGGTGAGTAGGTGAGGTGAGTAGATGAGTGAGTGAGTGAGTAGATGAGTGAGTGAGTAGATGAGTGAGTAGATGAGTGAGTGAGTGAGTGAGTAGATGAGTGAGTGAGTAGGTGAGTGAGTGGGTGAGTGAGTAGATGAGTGAGTGGAGGAGGAGTGGTGAGTGAGTGGAGTGATGAGTGAGTGGTGGGTGAGTGAGTGAGTGAGTGAGTAGGTGAGTAGATGAGTGAGTGAGTAGATGAGTGAGTGAGTGAGTGAGTGAGTAGATGAGTGAGTGAGTGGTGAGTGAGTGAGTAGATGAGTGAGTGAGTGGTGGTGAGTAGATGATGAGTGAGTAGATGAGGTGGTGAGTGGTGAGTGAGTAGATGAGTGAGTGAGTGGTGGTGAGGAGGAGATGAGTGAGTGAGTAGGTGAGTGAGTAGATGAGTGAGTAGATGAGTGAGTAGATGGTGGTGGTGGTGAGTGAGTGAGGAGTGAGTGAGTGAGTGGTGAGTGAGTGGATGAGTGAGTGAGTAGATGAGTGAGTGAGTGAGTGAGTGAGTAGATGAGTGAGTGAGTGAGTGAGTGAGTAGATGAGTGAGTGAGTAGGTGAGTGAGTAGATGAGTGAGTGGTGGTGAGTGAGTAGATGAGTGAGTGAGTGAGTAGATGAGTGAGTGAGTGGGTGAGTGAGTGAGTGAGTAGATGAGGAGGAGGAGTGAGTGAGTGAGTGAGTGGGTGAGTGAGTGAGTGAGTGAGTGTGATGGAGTGTGTGTGTGAGGAGGAGTGAGTGAGTGAGTGAGGAGTGAGTGAGTGAGTGAGTGAGTGAGTGAGTGAGTGAGGGTGAGTGGGTGAGTGAGTGAGTGGTGAGTGGTGGAGGAGTGAGTGAGTGAGTGGTGAGTGGTGGTGGTGGAGTGAGTGAGTGAGTGAGTGAGTGAGTGAGTGAGGGATGAGTGGGTGAGTGAGTAGATGAGTGAGTGAGAGTGAGTAGGTGAGTGAGTAGATGAGTGAGTGGTGAGTGAGTAGATGAGTGAGTGAGTAGATGAGGTGGAGAGGTGAGTGAGTGAGTGGGTGAGTGGGTGGGTGAGTGAGTGAGTGAGTGAGTGAGTGAGTGAGTGAGTGAGTGAGTGAGTGAGTGAGTGAGTGAGTGAGTGAGTGAGTTAATGAATGAGTGAGCAAGAACTGACAAAATGTAAAAAATGTGTACCTTGAATGCAATGTAAGTCGCTTTGGATAAAAGTGTCTGCCAAATGCATAAATGTAAATGTAAAATACAGCAAAAAATATATTATTGTGAAATATTTTTACAATTTAAAATAAGTTTTTTCAATTTGAATATATTTTAAAATGCAATTGATTTCTGTGATTCAAAGCAGAATTTTCAGCATCATCCTAATATGTTAATTTGCTGCTCAAAAAACATTTATTATTATTATCAATGTTGAAAACAGTTGTGTATTATTATTTTATTTTCTTTCAGGATTATTTAATGAATAGAAAGTTCAAAAGAACAGCATTAATCTGAAACATAAAACTTTTGCAACATTATATATGTCTATACTGTCACTTGATCAATTTAATGTGTCCTTGCTGAATAAATTTATTAATTTCTTTAAGCTAAAATTATTACCGACCCAAAACCTAAATGGTAGTACAATGTTACAAAAGCTTTCTATTATAAATACTGTTCTTTAGAACTTTCTATTCATCAAAGAATCCTAAAAATGTTTTACACAACTGCTTTCAACATTGATAATAATCATAAATGTTTCTTGAGCAGCAAATCGATGATGATTTCTGAAGGATCATGTAACACTGAAGACTGGAGTAATGATGCTCAAAATTCAGCTTTGCATCACAGGAATAAATTACATTTTAAAATATATTCAAATAGAAAACAGTTATTTTACATTTTAATAATATTTCACAATATTACTGCTTTTTTTTTTATTTATTTTTTATAACATGAATGCAGCCTTGGTAAGCAGAAGAGACTTTAAAAACATTTAACAAATCTTACTGTTCTAAAACTTTTGACCAGTAGTGTAAATGGATGAACAAATGTCTAAGTAATTAAAGTGAGTGATTCACTCACTGAATGAATGAAGGAACAAACAAACTAATTTTGAAATAAAGAGTTATATAATATTGAACAAGGTGAAATAAGCGAATGAGTGAGCTAATTAGTGAAATATAAAGAATGTGCATGAATAAGTTATTGAATGAATATGCAAGTGAAGGCTGGAATACACTACATGGCTTAAAATCACACACAGTTTTTAAAACACAAGACACCATACACTTGCTGACTGCAAATGTTTAAATAAAAAAATTGGGCATCATAAACAACTGAGGGTCACAAACTACCAGATTTTCAAGACATTCCGAATATAAACTCATACAAACAAACTCAGAAACATGCACCTCATTGCTAGGAGACGTGTAATAAATATGAAAACAGTGTGTGTTTCTTTTTTTTTTTTTTTTTTTTTTTTGTCTTGCACGTGTGGGACTTTTATGTTGAAGTTTATTTGTGCCTAGGTTCTGTGTTCTTTTCTGTTTCCTGTTCCTGTGGAGTTTTGTAGTTCTTTGTAGTTTTTCATGTTGATTAGTCTTCCCATTCCCCTTGTTATTTTGTTAACCTTGTTCTCCTTGTGTATATACAGGTGCTGGTCATATAATTAGAATATCATCAAAAAGTTGATTTATTTCACTAATTCCTTTCAAAAAGTGAAACTATACAAAAAGTGTATATTATATTCATTCATTACACACAGACTGATATATTTCAAATGTTTATTTCTTTTAATTTTGATGATTATAACTGACAACTAAGGAAAATCCCAAATTCAGTATCTCAGAAAATTAGAATATTACTTAAGACCAATACAAAGAAAGGATTTTTAGAAATCTTGGCCAACTGAAAAGTATGAACACGAAAAGTATGAGCATGTACAGCATTTAATACTTAGTTGGGGCTCCTTTAGCCTGAATTACTGCAGCAATGCGCGTGGCATGGAGTCGATCAGTCTGTGGCACTGCTCAGGTGTTATGAGAGCCCAGGTTGCTCTGATGGTGGCCTTCGGCTCTTCTGCATTGTTGGGTCTGGCATATCGCATCTTCCTCTTCACAATAACCCATAGATTTTCTATGGGGTTAAGGTCAGGCGAATTTGCTGGCCAATTAAGAACAGGGATACCATGGTCCTTAAACCAGGTACTGGTTGCTTTGGCACTGTGTGCAGGTGCCAAGTCCTGTTGGAAAATGAAATCTGCATCTCCATAAAGTTGATCAGCAGCAGGAAGCATGAAGTGCTCTAAAACTTCCTGGTATACGGCTGCGTTGACCTTGGACCTCAGAAAACACAGTGGACCAACACCAGCAGATGACACGGCACCCCAAACCAACACTGACTGTGGAAACTTTACACTAGACCTCAAGCCACGTGGATTGTGTGCCTCTCCTCTCTTCCTCCAGACTCTGGGACCCTGATTTCCAAAGGTAATGCAATTTTTACTTTCATCAGAGAACATAACTTTGGAGCACTCGGCAGCAGTCCAGTCCTTTTTGTCTTTAGCCCAGGCGAGATGCTTCTGACGCTGTCTGTTGTTCAAGAGTGGCTTGACACAAGGAATGCGACAGCTGAAACCCATGTCTTGCATACGTCTGTGCGTAGTGGTTCTTGAAGACCTGAATCCAGCTGCAGTCCACTCTTTGTGAATCTCCTCCACATTTTTGAATGGGTTTTGTTTCACAATCCTCTCCAGGGTGCGGTTATCCCTATTGCTTGTACACTTTTTTCTACCACATCTTTTCCTTCCCTTCGCCTCTCTATTAATGTGCTTGGACACAGAGCTCCCTCCGTGTCAATGGTCGTCTTTTGGACAACTGTCAAATTAGCAGTCTTCCCCATGATTGTGTAGCCTACAGAACTAAACTGAGAGACCATTTAAAGGCCTTTGCAGGTGTTTTGAGTTTATTAGCTGATTAGAGTGTGGCACCAGGTGTCTTCAATATTCAACCTTTTCACAATAATCTAATTTTCTGAGATACTGAATTTGGGATTTTCCTTAGTTGTCAGTTATAATCATCAAAATTAAAAGAAATAAACATTTGAAATATATCAGTCTGTGTGTAATGAATGAATATAATATACAAGTTTCACTTTTTGAATGGAATTAGTGAAATAAATCAACTTTTTGATGATATTCTAATTATATGACCAGCACCTGTGACCCAGTGCTTCAGTTGTTGTCAGTCGTTGTTTAAGGTTAACGTTTAATGTTATGCAGGTGTCTGCTCTTCCCCGTGTTTTTTCTCAGTGTTATTTTGTTCCTGATTTTTGGTCTTTATTGTTTTTCGTCATTAAATTCTCCCTGCATTTGGATCCTCATCTCTGCCTGCCGTCTGTCATTTCTCAGTTCTGTGACAGTTTCCTTTCCTCACTTTCTTTCCTCACATCTTAGCTCCACCCCCTTAGAATGAGAGGGAAGGATACACCTGTGTGTATCCTTGCTCATGACTCCTCAGGAAGCCTCCTCGCTCCTCACTTCCTCATGGTGCATTGAAATGTCCATCAAGATGGCTGAGTACGATCGGTTTCCGGGTCACGGGCTGGAGGACGTAGGAATGAGGAAATGAGGAAGCATCAATTTGAGTATTGAGAAGCACTCCATATGTGCTCTTGTCACAAACGGTTGCAGCAAGGGTGAGATGAGGAGGATCTTAACACAGCAGTGATGACAGTAAGTGTATAAATTAGTCAGCAAGTTCCCGAATCAGTGACTAAATGAGTGAGTGAATGTGTAGGTGGAGGTGTATCTTGTAATGGTCAATCTAATGGAACAACTTGAGCTAAATAATTTCACCCAATTCCAATCGTAGCACTGACAAACAGCAGTCACTAAAGTGGGCTAAAGCCATTCATATATTGGTGGCTGCTAAAATAAAGTCTGACCTTAATAAGCAGATGCAGAGTATTGCCCATGAGCATGTCCAGTACAAAAGTGCTGTCCTCTGAGGTGTCCATGTGAGACTCTAGCCCATAAAGCAAAGAGGCCAGCAACCTACACACACCTGACGATAAGAAGGAAAGGATAATCAGTCTTTTAGTCTCTACTATTCTCTGAACTATTCATCTCTATTATTATGCATTTTCTTTCCTTTAAGTGAGCAAACAGACATGTAAATGAAGGATGTTTATGATTTGTATCATGCAAATATCACCCTCTACTGGTATTAAGTAAAAGTTTGCAACTCTCACCCTCTGTACTGAAACTAAAACATGGTGGTTAAATACAGAAATAGTATACAGCTTCTTTGGATTTTTACAGATTTTTACAGAAGACTTAACTTTAGGAGAGGTGCACCAGACTTGAAATTAAGAGCTTCCAGGTGAGAAACAACATAAAATAGCTGAATTGGCTAACTAATTCCATGAACCTTCTATAAAGCTTCTGATATAAAGCCATGGAGTAACCACATCCCACAGGTTGAAATCTGCAGCAAAGTATTCACAAGCACCAAACTGCATTCATGACCCTTAAACATCCTTCTCACCTCCTGGTTCAGATGATGGGTTTATCATTACTCCGTAGTTACTCAGCAGATGAAGCCCCTGCTTTAAAATAAATAAATAAATAAATAAATAAATAATTTATATATATATATATATATATATATATATATATATATATATATATATATATATATATATATATATATATATATATATATATATATATATATATTACAATAGTAGACATAGATGAAGTTTGCGATAATATCTAAAAAAATAAACCAAACCTAAAGATTATAATTGTGTAATTTTTAAGTGGTTTCACATATGAGAATACTTCCACCTAGTGGTAAATATTTCTCCTCAAGCTTTTTAGTGGATGACTTCATTCTCAATAAGATTTTTTTTTTTTAAATCACATTCAGGATTAAATGCATTAAAGTGACAATAAAGGCATATATAATGTTACAAAAGATTTAAATTTCAAATAAATGTGGTAACACTTTTTTTCAAGGTCCAATTCTCACTATTAAATATTAGCTTGCATGTTACTAGTATATTGGCTGTTTATTAGTACTTATAATACAAATAGTAATGCCTTATTCTTCATGATTTTAATCCATATCCCTTAATCCTACCCAATAACTAAACTTAAACGCTACAAAAACTACCTTACTAACTATTAATAAGCAATCAAATAGGAGTTTATTGAGGCAAAAGTCATAGTTAATAGTAAATATGTGTTCCCCATACTAAAGTGTTACCATAAATGCTGTTCTTTTATATTAAAGAATCCAGAAAACAAATGTAGCACGTTTTCCACAAAAATACTAAGCAGCACAACTGTTTTCAACATATTAAGAAACTTTTTTTATTTCTGAAGGATCGTGTAACATTGAAGACTAGATGATGCTGAAAATTCAACTTTGCGTCACAGGAATGAATTATATTTTACAATATATTCAAATAGAGAATATATTAGTTTTGTATTTTTGATCAAATAAATGCAGCCTGGGTGAACATAAGATGTTTTTTTGTTCTTACTGGCACCAAACTTTTGAACGGTAGTGTATAGTAAGAGTGTTTTTTTAATTTATTTTTAATTATTGGACAAAAAACTCTGCAAGTTGTAACCTAGAATACTGTCTAACACTCGATGGCTGCTCTGTCAAGTCCTCGTCGTCAGTTAGGAACCTGGGTGTGCTCTTTGATACCAATCTTTCATTTGAAAGCCACGTTTCTAACATCTGTAAAACTGCATTCTACCATCTTAAAAATATATCTAAATTACGGCACATCCTTTCAATGCAAAATGCTGAACGGTTAATTCATGCGTTCATGACCTCAAGGCTAGATTATTGTAATGCTCTACTGGGTGGTTGCCCTGCTCGCTTAATAAACAAACTCTAGCTGGTCCAAAACGCAGCAGCTCGAGCTCTTACTAGAACCAGGAAGTATGACCATATTAGCCTGGTTCTGTCAACACTGCACTGGCTCCCTATTAAACATTGTATACATTTTAAAATCTTGCTTATTATTTACAAAGCACTAAATGGTTTAGCTCCCCAGTACTTGAGAGAACTCTTAACGCATTATACTCCATCACGTCTATTGCAGTCTCAAAACTCTGGCTAGTTGATAATACCTAGAATATTAAAATCAACTGCAGGCGGTTGATCCTTTTCCTATTTAGCGCCTAAACTCTGGAACAGTCTTCCTAGCATTGTTCGGGAAGCAGACACACGCTGTCAGTTTAAATCTAGACTAAAAACGCACCTCTTTACTATGGCTTACACATAAAACATGATCAATTTCTATTATTCAAATCAGTAAATGATTGTTAGGCTGCATTAACTAGGTCAGCCGGAACCGGGAACACTTCCCATAACACCTGATGTATTCATTACATCATAAGAAGAATGACATCTACGCTAATGTTAGTCTCTCTGTTTATCCCGAGGTTTACTGCAGTCAGCCGGATCCGGGCCATATCCAGATCAGATGGTGGACCTGCACCTGGACATGACCAACGCATCCCTGAAATGTCTGCAGAGAGCGTGTCAAATAAACTCCCCCCGTAAATGCTGCATCGACACGACATCCTCATTAAACCCGTCTCCGGCGTGACGACTCCAATCTTTCAAATAATCTTACGAATATCTATTTACCTAATATGAATTAAGACATGCAATGTTGCCAGAATTATAATCATACACTGTTTGTTCGTCGGCCAGAGGAGAACTGGCACCCCGACTGAGCCTGGTTTCTCCCAAGGTTTTTTTTCTCCATTCTGGCCCTGAAGCAGTTTTGGTTCCTTGCCAACGTTGCCTCTGGCTTTTGGCTTGCTCAGTTGGGGACACCTAAATTTCATCTATATTACCGATCTGCCCGCATTGACACTATATGATACTTGAAATTAGCTGGATAACATCACCATTTCACCAGAACGGCTGTACAAATTCTGTTGCATTATTTTCCTGTTAACAATGTGAAGCTGCTTTGAAACAATTGGACTTGTTAAAAGCGCTATATAAATAAAGGTGACTTGACTTGACTTGAGTATCACAATATTATAATTGGAACAATACATATTGCAAATATATTGAGTGTAAATATCTTTTACAAATATAGATGCTGCTTTTGCTTGTTTTTGCCTTTCCACACATTTTAGTGCTTTCAGTTCCATTTAAATTCATAACCAATTATTTTATTCCATTTCAGCTTTAAAAAGAAATGCCATTATTATAAGGTCATATGTTATTATTTACTTTTACTAATATAAACTTAGTTTCTTTTGTGAGATCATTCATATTCTTTAGAGTAAAGAAGCAGAATATCACTTAGTGTCAACATGGGAAAACTGCAAAAGCACACTATTCATTTTGTAGGATTCATACTGTTGCATCAATACTCGGTTCACTTGGTACTGGATCGAGAATGGCAGTGTGACACAACATGAAATATAACAGTATATAAAACAGCACAGTATGATTGCATTTATGCTAGATTAATCCTCCCATATTAATCTATGGAAACATCTGTCACAAGACCCTATAAACAGGAGTAACAATGATTGTTACAAAACTATTATTTGTATCAGACATCACACATTGCTATATTCAACAGCTTACCTGGCCTGTTGAATGAGGTTCCACAAATAACAGTCTTGTCTGGTAGTTCACTCTGCACAAAGGAAAAAAGAGTGACAATGGCTCATTCACAGACTATCAGGCAGATTGATAATCATCAATAATGACCTGAATGGAACAGACAAGCAGAAACACTCAATAATGTAGCACAGCATTTGACCTATTTAGCAAACACATACAAACCCGATTCCAAAAAAGTTGGGACACTGTACAAATTGTGAATAAAAAAGGAATGCAATAATTTACAAATCTCATAAACTCATAGCAATAAGAGATCGGAAAAGTTAAATGTACATATAAGGAACAGCTGGAGGACGTCTGGGGACTGAGGAGACAAGTTGCTCAAGTTTAGGAATAGGAATGTTGTCCCATTCTTGTCTAATACAGGCTTCTAGTTGCTCAACTGTCTTAGGTCTTCTTTGTCACATCTTCCTCTTTATGATGTGCCAAATGTTTTCTATGGGTGAAATATCTGGACTGCAGGCTGTCCATTTCAGTACCCGGATCCTTCTTCTATGCAGCCATGATGTTGTAATTGATGCAGTATGTGGTCTGGCATTGTCATGTTGGAAAATGCAAGGTCTTCCCTGAAAGAGATGACGTCTGGATGGGAGCATATGTTGTTCTAGAACTTGGATATGCCTTTCAGCATTGATGGTGCCTTTCCAGATGTGCAAGCTGCCCATGCCACACACACTCATGCAACCCCATACCATCAGAGATGCAGGCTTCTGAATTGAGCGCTGATAACAATTTGGGTTGTCCTTTCTTGTCCTCTTTAGTCTGGATGACATGGCGACCCAGTTTTCCAAAAAGAACTTAAAAATTTTCCACTTTGCCACAGTTCATTTTAAATGAGCCTTGGCCCAGAGAAAACGCTTGCGCTTCTGGATCATGTTTAGATTCAAGATTCAAGAGATTCAAGAGTTTTATTTGTCACATACACAGTTATATACAGAATATACAACCGGCAGTGAAATGTAAACAGATCCGCTCCATGGACAGTGCAAATTCCCAGTTAAAAACACAAGGAGGAAATTATAATAGAAATAGAATAAAAAAGTACTATATATATATCTGTAGAATTATAAATAATCAAGTCAAGTAGAAGAAAAAAGTAAAAATAAAAATAAAGAAGTAGAATAAAATAAGTGAGGTAAACTGTGCAGTGAGTAAACTGTAGACTTATAAATATGTGGCTAACAAATGTATAAAGAAGTATAATTTGCAAACAGGTTTATAACAGGTTGTTACACAGTAACAACGAGAACAGAAAGTGCAGTGCAATGTCAGTGTATCGATGTTTATCCTGAAGTGAAGTCACGTGATGTTAAGTGACTGAGTTCAGGAGTCTGATGGCCTGGGGGAAGAAGCTCCTCCTGAGTCTCTCAGTTTTGGCCATCAGGCTTCGGAAGCGCTTACCAGATGGCAGCAGCGTGAAATGAGGGTTTGCAGGGTGATTAGAGTCCTTGATGATTTTAGTAGCTCTGCCTTTGCAGCGTTTGGTGTAGACGTCCTGCAGAGACAGGAGAGCTGACCCTGAGATGCGCTCGGATAAGCGCACGACTCTTTGCAGGGCTTTGCAGTCATGACTGGTGCTGTTCCCATACCACGCTGTGATGCACTGAGTTAATACACTTTCTATCGCCCCTAAATAGAACGTTTTCAGGATAGCTGGTGAAACCCTGAATTTCCTCAGCTGGCGCAGGTGGTACAGTCTTTGCCTGGCTTTTTTCACCTGTGTCTGAATGTGAGCAGTCCAGGTCAGGTCCTCGGAGATGTTTACACCCAGGTACTTGAAGCTGCTCACTCTCTCTACTGGTGACCCGCTGATCATGAGGGGGGAGTATGTCCGTTGCTGTCTCTTCCTGAAGTCCACAATCATTTCTTTGGTCTTGCCAACATTCAGAGAGAGACAGTTGTCCTGGCACCATGATGTTAGATGCTCCACCTCGTCCAAGTATGCCGTCTCATTGTTGTTGGAAATGAGGCCCAGGACAACAGTATCATCAGCAAATTTGATGATAGAGGTGGAGCTGTGTGTGGACAAACAGTCATGCGTGTAGAGAGAGTAGAGCAGGGGACTCAGGACACAGCCCTGTGGCACTCCCACACTCAGGGTGATGGAGAAGGAGGTGGACTGGCCTATTCTCACCACCTGAGGCCTGCCAGTGAGGAAGTCCTCAATCCAGTGGCAGAGAGAAGGATTCAGGCCGAGATCCAGGAGTTTGGCGGTTAGCTTAATGGGAACTATGGTGTTAAAGGCTGAGCTATAGTCAATAAATAGCAGCCTTACGTAGTTCCCACTTTTGCTGTCGATGTGAGTGAGGGAGGAGTGGAGGACATGAGAGATGGCATCTTCAGTCGATCTATTGGGACGATAGGCAAACTGAAGAGAGTCCAAAGTGTCAGGAATGAAGGCACAAATGGTGTTTTTAATGAGTCTCTCAAAGACCTTCATGACTATAGATGTGAGAGCCACTGGACGATAGTCATTTAGGCAAGAGGGTTTACTGTTCTTAGGGACAGGGATGATGGTGGATTTTTTGAAGGAGGTGGGGACCACAGATGTAGCGAGGGACTCATTAAAGATAGATGCAAACAACCCGGCGAGCTGATCAGCATAGGACCGCAGAATACGGCCTGAAATACCATCCGGCCCAGCAGCTTTCCTGACGTCCACACGCTTGAGTGCCCTCTGAACTTCATCCTCCGAGACAGAGATCACGTGGTTGTTGCTGCTCTGAGTAATTCCCTCTGACGCGTCACTTGGCGGAGTCGCGTTGCCGCGGTTACAATCAAAGCGAGCGTAGAAAGAGTTTAACTCATTCAAAAGCGACGGATCAGCTCTCACCTCTGCAGAGGATTTAGATCCAAAAGAGCAGATGGACCTCAGACCCTGCCACATGCGCCGTGAGTCGTTGAGTTGGAAATGAGACTCCACGCGATCCTTATAACGGAGCTTTGCGGCTTTAACTGTGCATCTGAGAGCATAGCAGGACGATCTGTATTTAGTCATGTTCCCCGATAGGAGACCGGCGTTGTAAGTGCGTGTGTTCACTGCAGCGCGGATTGAATTGTCCACCCACGGTTTCTGATTTGAGAAGGATGTTATTGTTATTGTTTGTGTGACTTGCTCTGTAAGCGTGTTGATGAAGCAAAGCGCCACATCCGTGAACTCGTTTACGTCAGCTGAACTCGCTCGGAACCTGTCCCAGTCAACATCATCAAGAGCTGCCTGTAGCACGGTCTCTGAGTGGGGTGACCAACGCTTAACTTCCCGCCTCACCGGGGGTTCCTGAACGAGCCTTTGTTTGTATTCAGGTGTGAGGAAAATGGCGGCATGATCCGATTTGCCAAAAGCTGGAAGTGACCGCGCTTTATAGGCGTTCTTAAACGGAGAGTAGCAATGATCCAGCGTGTTTGCTCCTCGTGTAGGACAGGAGACGTGCTGGTGAAAGTTTGGCAAGACTTTCTTTAGGTTTGCTTTGTTGAAATCGCCCGCGACGATGAAAGCAGCATCGGGGTGTTTGTTTATGACTCCGCTGGCAACATCATGAAGGCCAGATAAAGCCAGCCCTGTGTCTGCCTGTGGTGGAATGTAAACAGCGGTCGCGACGACCGCAGAAAACTCCCTCGGTTAGAAGAGGGATAGAATGGGCGGCAGATATGGCTTCTTTTTTGACCTATATGGCACGGTGTGGCACAGTGGATTGTGTTCACCGACAATGTTTTCTGGAAGTATTCCTGAGCCCATGTTGTGATTTCCATTACAGTAGCATTCCTGTATGTGATGCAGTGCCGTCTAAGGGCTCAAAGATCATGGGCATCCAGTATGGTTTTCCGGCCTTGACCCTTACGCACAGAGATTGTTCCAGATTCTCTGAATCTTTGGATGATATTATGAACTGTAGATGATGATAACTTCAAACTCTTTGCAATTTTTCTCTGAGAAACTCCTTTCTGATATTGCTATTTTTGGCCGCAGCATTGGGGGAATTGGTGATCCTCTGCCCATCTTGACTTCTGAGAGACACTGCCACTCTGAGCGGCTCTTTTTATACCCACTCATGTTGCCAATTGACCTAATAAGTTGCAAATTGGTCCTCCAGCTGTTCCTTATATGTACATTTAATTTTTCCGGCCTCTTATTGCTACCTGTCCCAACTTTTTTGGAATGTGTAGCTCTCATGAAATCCAAAATGAGCCAATATTTGGCATGACATGTCTCACTTTCAACACTTTCATATGTTATCTATATTCTATTGTGAATAAAATATAAGTTTATGAGATTTGTAAATTATTGCATTCCTTTTTTATTCACAATTTGTACAGTGTCCCAACTTTTTTGGAATCGGTTTGTACTACAAATAAACCTACTGCAACAAACAAACAGGCACATTAGAAACCAACACCATTTTTTTACTGACCTATTTTAAGTAAATAGCTGATAATATGGCCTTTTAGCACCTTCCAGTCCACTTTGAGAGCATATGTCTTAATTTAGATATTTTAAGATAAAAAAAAAAAAAGCAGTTTTACAAATGCTAGAAATGTGGCTTTCAAATGAAAGATTGCTATCAAATAGCCCACCCAGGTTCCTAGCTGACAATGAAGACTTGACAGAGTAGCCATCAAGTGTTAGACTATATTCAATGTTATTACGTGCTGAGGTTTTTGGTCCAATAATTAAAATAACCTGTTAGTAATAGGAAATTACTAGTCATCCAATTGTTATATCGACTATGCATTCAGTTAGTTTTGTGAATTTGTATGTTTTGTCAGACCGCAAAGAAATATAGAGCTGACTGAGTATCATCAGCATAACAGTGGATTCTCTCCAAGGTTAGTATGTACAGGGTGAAAAGCAATGGTCCTAGTACTGAGCCTTGCTGTACTACATTTTGAACTTGACTGATATGATACCTCTTCTGCTTTTCTAGTATACTAATGCTTTTTCTAGTATTTTTGACAGAAAAGGGAGATTCAAGATCGGTCTGTAGTTAACTAAATCTCTAGGATCAGGTTGTGTTTTTAAATAAGAGGCTTAATAACAGCCAGCTTGAACGGTTTTTGGGACATATCCTAATGACAATTGATAAATAATTAGCCTAAAAATATTAAGAAGAGGATCTATGACTTCTGGATGCATTTCTTTCAGTAGCTTAGTCGGTATATGGGTCTAACGTACATGATTTAACAAGTTTAGACAGTTTAGTCAGATTCAAGCACTCAACAGAACCGTAGTATTTATGTTATGTTATTTTATGGTATTTTATGTTGATCTCCGACTGGCAAAGTTGAACATCATTAGTGCCAACATAAAAATAAAAAAATAACAATCTTAGAGTATTTACGTGAAATTGTTTGAACTCTTATTATTATTTAATGTCTAGGTATTTATTTGATGAGTAAATGCTATAGTCACATGGTCGTTATCGCAAAATAAACTCCTTTCACTTTAAAGTCCCAGTGAACCGGAAGTAGCAAGTGAGTTTTCTTCAGCGCTATGACATATTTATATGTGAAACAGAATATTGAATAGAGGGCAGAGTTTTACTTCAGTGCTCCTCCTCTCCATCTCGCGCTCATAGCAAACTAATGGTTAGAGGGGAGTGGTTAAGCATTTTCAAACCTAAGTCGTCAAACTGACATCATCTGAGAAGGAACACCATTTCCAGACCGGAAGTTACTTTTCAGATTTTGATTAAAGATTACCGCGACAAACAATTTTTTTTTGTGTATTAACTTGCACGGATTAATGTGTAATATGTGCTAACAAAGTAAATAGGGTCAATTTTGATTTCATGAGGACTTTAAGACATGCCAAATCACTCTGTCGAGGTTTAAGTTTTTGCATCTCTCCAAGTTTGATAACATAATGTAATGAAGTTACGATGTCCATGACAGAGTGTCGCCAGATTTCTGCACTGAACTTCGAATCGTGAATTTCAGCAGAAACTATTAGAAACTGACTAGCAAGCCAATCGACATTTGGTAGGGAGGCACCTGGGTGGCCAAGTGGGGACTTGTCTTGCGTAGCCAGACCTTCAGACTGACGGTAGACGGCCTAGACTTTTTCGCCGTTTTTATTGGCCAAGGACCTGTGCATGTAACGCAACCAATCACAGTTTGTTTTGTTCCGCGTCATGTTGAGGGGCGTGAAAATGTAAAGTCAATATCCCTCCAATAACAGACCACCATGCATCTATAAAATAATTGTGCAAGTGAACGTTAAATGAAAGTTATGCAAGTTTACTGCAACAATGGAGCCGCAAACTTCTTTTGAAAATCTAGCATTTAGTTGATCCTGGTAAACGCTCACAGTTGTAAACAAGACGGCTTTCTTCATGCACAAGGGAGTTTGGCGTCACAGCATTTGCTTCCACCGTTAAAGAGCACTACATATACGTCTCGCGGACATCCTGTAGAATTCAACCAATCAGAAGACGACTTCGAAACTCCTGAAGTGTTTCCAGAAAAGTGTGCCATATGCATCAGATGTTTGGCCAACATTGCAAACATTGGTGTGATGTCTGAGGCTGAGACTAAGTGGGGGCCGGTGTTACCCCTGACCACCATAGATCCACCCCTGCATGTGTCATTATCACATTTGTAAATGTGCTGATATTTGGTAAAACAGCAATCTTGCTCGTATGGTATTGTTCATCTATATCCTGTTATAAATATTAAAAACAAGAACTCATAGAGGGAATTTTTTTGCCCCATATTTTACATTTTGGAGACATTTTTGCCCCAAGCCCCCGTTAATCTTTGACCCTGGTGTGTGTGCGGCGTTGTTGCGGGAGGACTCTTTTTCGAGCACAAGTGGATGCCTCATCAATCTGTTGTGAGGCCTGATTTAAAGTCCTCATGAAAACAAAACTGACCCTATTTACTTTGTTAGCACATATTACAAGTCTTAGGGTGAACAATTAATCCGTGCAAGTTAATACACAGAAAAAAATAGTTTGTCGCGATAATCTTTAATCAAAATCTGAAAAGTAACTTCCGGTGTGGAAACGGCGTTCCTTCTCAGATGATGTCAGTTTGACGACTTAGGTTTGAAAATGCTTAACCACTCCCCTCTAACCGTTAGTCTGCTATGAGCGCGAGATGGAGAGGAGGAGCGCTGAACTAAAACCCTGCCCTCTATTCAATATTCTGTTTCACATGGAAATACGTCACAGCACTGAAGAAAACTCACTTGCTACTTCCGGTTCACTGGGACTTTAAGTAAAACAGATGAAACATAGCAAAGGCTGCTACTGGCCAAATGCACCTTAAGGAAAATTAGCTTTTCAATAGTCCCACAGTTTATAACTGCAGATTGCTTTTTATTTTTATTTATTTATTAAAAAAAAAAAAAAAAAACATTATTGAACATTGATGGAACACCACATTTTGTGAGAATAGAAATCATATAAGTAGTTTGTTTAGTTTAAAAAAATCTAATAAATGTATGAGGTGGTAAAGGGGCTCTTTTACCCAACGCTCATGGTAAAAGGCTCACCAACATGGGGTAGCCTAAAAGGTATGATATGAAATACTATAGCTAAAGTAAAATGTTTTGCATAATATCTTAACTTATACTTGTTCAAAACAATCACTTCACAATCACAGAAAAAAAAAAAAATAATAATTTTACACTGAAGGAGATCATATAATAATTGAATGCGGCTTTATGTTAGTAACAATACATTAGATATTTATGGAAGAAATAGATAGGTGTGAATTCAGGGTGATTGGGACACTTTTTGCCATTGAGATGACTGGGAAAAAGTGTCCCATTCAACCTGAATTCACACTATTTTATTAGGCTATATATCATATGATTAATATGTTTTTTTTAAAAAAAATTTTTAATGAATATTATGGTTTCATTAGTCTATAAATATTTCGCTTAACTCTAAGGTGGATACCCAACTAAATAAATTATACTAATCATTTGAGTCTCATGTCAATAACTGGAAAAGCAATGCCTTTTACCCCCAAATACATTTTCATTTGACATTTTCTTCATTTATTGAAATGTCAATATTTTCTTCATTTATTTTTATTATAACAACACGGAAAATCAAAAAAAATATTCACAATATATTTGCCTGCAGCATAAGCTACACAATTTTCAAAAACATTATATTAGATCAGCTCGATCGACATGCGACATAGGCCTAAGCCAAACGCGGATGTTCAGGAAAGTGCTGCGTTGAATTTTTCTGCCATCTAGAGGTTAAGAGGAAAATCAAAACAAATGCAGCTTTATCCATGTTGTAGCCACTAGAGCGTACTCAGTCAAGTTTGCTTTCATCAGGAAGTCATATAGGCTACTACGACAGATGGAATGGCATGTCATTGCTATACATTGTATTTTCTTACTGTTGAATCTGGTAGCATGTCTATAGAGAAATTCTAATACATAAACCTGCCGACCGTTGCTTAATTTAATTGGATTTTTACTTACATAAATTGTTTTCATTTATTGTAGTTTCATTTAAATAAGTTTGGCAAATAGTTCACGTTTTTTTTTTCGGTCCGCGAGCACAGGTTGCAGTCTTTTGCTCGTGCACGTCGCGTGCTGATCTGCTCGTGCACTTGCAGGGCGCAGTCGCGAGCAAAACGAAGCGATGGACGGTCAGCTCTTTCCCGAATAGCGAAGCAGCACTGCAGCAGAGCTACTTTTACCGATATAACAGTGTGTGTTTGCAGACAGTGGCAGTAAAGAGAGCTGTAGTTCAACAGAACTGGTTCAGTAGTAATACTTCACTTACATTATTGCAGCATTAATGGTAATGCATGCAACGAATCCATCCAGACTGAATGATGGGTAAACAGACATTTACCTGCAGTTTACACCCTTCAGCTATGGTTTTAAAGCCTAAACTAACTGCAAATCATGTTTGAAGAAATGTATTCTACGTAGTTTTTATGTATATATACCTCTGATAGCAAGTTGTTTTTAATTATCTACGTTAGCATTGTAGCTGGCTAGCAGAGCGCGTTTCTGACTACATTAACTTTTTTGTCTTTCGCAGGTGTAATGATCGAAGAGATCCACAAACCTACCAGGTACACAGAGAAGTATTTTGTTTTTGAAAGCGGTTATATATTTGGCAGAGAAGCCGAAATTATGTCAAAATTGGATTAGCCGGCTTTAGCATAACACTAGTGCTCACAGGCCTAGTTCCTGCTTGCTAAAAGAAACTATGATATACATTACACGTCATGCTTTGTATATAATCGCGTTTAATTATCGTTTTTGGCAAATTACTCTATAGATTAACTAGTCTACTATCTTAAATAGTCTGATTAGAGAGCTTGCTAGATTGTTTTGTAGTCAGCTAACCTAATTAACTGTTACTGGATTTATAACCAATAAATAATAGCTCATAATTCTCATTTACTTTTAGGTCTTATCAGATATAGTATTACATTTTATTGTGAATTTTCTTTGAGTTTAACAAAAGGTAAGAGTGCAGATCAGTTGGTTTCCTATCTAGGTTTGGTTAAAGGCACAATATGTACGTTTTTTTTTTGGATTCAAATATCCAAAAACCACTAGAACAGTGTTATATATTGTGTTGACTTGTGTACTTGCATTATACCAAATGTTTCCAAGAATGTTTAAATCCAGAGAAATTAGCAATTTTAACCAGGACACGGGCCGTGTCCGTGCGTCGCCTATCAATGACATCATGTTTGTCATACTTTTTACTCTCGATTTCCGGATTTATTTTGTAGAAACCATGGAAACGCTAAAGACGCTGTAATATATTATGTGTTTTATTAGACAGGTGAGCAACAGCGCTGCGTTACCCCACATACACATGAGAGGAAGAAGCGGCCGTCTGTGGCATAATAAAAGCTCCGCGAAATCCAGGCGTCATCAAGCTACGCCTTTGTTTTGAATAACCGACCTCTAGTGGTGAAAAATGACATATTGTGGTTTTACTGAACATTCTATTTGAGTTCTTTTTCAAAAGCACCAGGTTTTCTTTCATGGCATTTGTAGTAAAATAATTTACAAAAGTTAATTTAGTTAATCATAATCATCTACACCTGCTTTTCTCCTCAAGAATAAAAGTTCAGTGGTCTTTGTAAAAAAGGTTGTCTGTAGTCCTTCTCTTATGCATTGTATTTTGCAGCCTGTCAAATATCAGTCAAAGAGTCACTCGGCAAATGACCATCGCCATGACAAGATGCGAGACTCGTCAGACTCCACACCACCGACTAAAATGCTGCGGCGATCAGACAGTCCAGACAACAAGCACAGTGACGGAACAGGGCACAGTCAAACGAAAGCACTCCACGTTCACCGGCCCCGTGAGAGGGACAGCGGTAAGAACATGAGCGTGATGTTCCACATATGGTTAATGTAATTTGCATGTTTTTCCTAATTCCTCAGAACCTTAAAATCCTAGTGGGTTACATAACACAATGTACAGTTATCAGTTAGTGCTTATTATGATAAACTTAAAGTGCTATTATGCTTTTTCGGCTATCACCTTTCATGCAGTGTGTAATACAGCTGTTTTGTAAAATTTAAAAGGTTCAAAGATCAGAGTGCACAATAAATGTGTTTTTTTTTTTTCTCCCGAAAGAAACAATTCTGAACCGCTTGAAACTATTTGTCAAAAGCTGTTTTTACACTGTCAGAATTATTTACAATAAAAAAAGTTACAGTGACAGTAATTTATTAATTTGTGTCAGTCAGTCATGCTGAATCTAACTGGTATTTACCATTTCACATAAAAAGGGATGGGCATTTCAAGCAAAAATATTATTTGATGATCGCTGGGAATTATTTGATTATTATTCGAAAATCACAACTCCTCCCCTGCATGTATAAGCTACACACATAAACGGAGAGAGAGAGGGAAAGAGACCCTTCACACTCTTAGTCTGTATGATAAACTGTTTATCTTATTAGGGAATAGGCTATATTAACTCAAGCCGTATAATTATTGTGACATGCTGAAACATATGACTGTTATTTGACATCGCCCCGAGTTACCGTAACAGTTATATGCCACACAAGTCTACAGTGTGCGTGTGAGCAATACTCGGGTGCGCACTTGTTCAGGAAGAAAAGTAACCAGCATATGCGTTTTAGTCGATTACATTGTCATTCGTTCAATAACGTAAGGGATGATAGTGTTGAGGATTTACCTTAGATGCGACGAGAGAGCCCGCAGTGTATTCACGGTATTTTTTTTAATCCTCCTGTCCGATTACACACTGACTGTAGCAGCCATTAAAATAGTTCAGTTTTGTTTTTAATGTCAAAGTAGTTATAATTCGTTTCGTTTCTTTAAGTTAATTTAGAAAAATTTTGGAGCATTTGTTTTTGTTAAATTAAAGTTTTAGTTTTTTAAAGTGATGACCAAACGGCGTGTTAACCATGTTTGATCAATTTAACCTCTCAAATCAACACTTTACTTGCCTTGCCTATAATAAACTCAATAGATATAAAACACTAACAATATTAGTTTATATGTTTACTATCACAACATGTGTTGCAAACAAAACAGGCTATACAATCTACTAATAAACTAAACAACAAAAAAAAACATGCAGTTTGTCTTACCTTACACCTCTCCGCAAAATGAATATAAATCCGATCTTCAGTTCCCATGCTAGATGCACATTCAACGAAAGCAACAGATACGAGCTGCGTTTTATCAGCTCATGATCAAACAGCGCAATTTATTAGTGGTCGGATATTAATCCGTCTCGAAAGAATTTAGAAAGGTGTTTACTCCTGGTCTTTTCACAATTGGATAGATATCTGATCAGAGAAAGCGAATGAAGTGAGCAGGTGTAAAGGCCATAACTCTTGCAGCTGCGCTGAAAGAACGCTCACTGCTGCTGGAGCAGACTGAACACACGTGAGCCAGTCTCGACAGTCGCGTGGTCTCGTGTTGTTTCCACCAGCGCAGCACATCTCATAGTTTCTTTTAATTAATGAATGTCTAAAATATAAAAAGGAGAAGCCTAAAATGAACGTGTCACCACCACATCAGCACCGAAAACATGGGGATTTTTTTAGACTATAATCGGACAACCTATTCGATATTTTATAATTAAATCAATGAATTAAATATTTGAAAATCGTGACTCATCCCTACTATTCATAGTTTTCAGTCACTAGTCGATATAATCGATAATGGAAATCATCGACAACGATTGTCATTATCGATTAGTCGGGTCTGCCCTCTGTGCACGCAAGTCTTCCACCGGTCGCGCCAAATTACAGCCCTGAATAACGCATTTCTATGGACAGAATGCATCTAAAATAGTGAAGTGGAAACAGTGAGCTGTTGCGGGAATGGTACAAGTGCCCAAAACATAACATCATGTTCTAGCTACACGCGACACCGATAAAAGGTCTCTTTTCCATGTTAATTAGAGTTTTTGTCCTAACCAGCCGTGACGGCAACACGTGATGATTCTATTTTAGAAATGGTTTCTATTTCAGCAACATCGTGGAATCACTGGAATAACACAAAACATGGCAATGATAATCTGAGGTAGTGTTTATGTGCTTTATTTAATATTAAAAGCATGTAATGTGACTTTAAATTATCATTTAGTGCACAGCTCTGTAACATAGGTGTACTAAAAGCAACAATGTATAATTCACCTCAGATCTTGAATTAAACTAATGGAAACAAGAACATTCAAGAACTCTGTGAACAAACAAGTATATTCTATGACAAAGATTGTTTTAGTAACTTAGTATGTATTTTTAGTAATGTTTAAATGGTGTAATATTTGTGAATTTGATTATGCAGCCTACTTATCCATTTCCTTGCTTTTGCCATCAAGATTAATCTCTGGTTTGGTGCCATAGACTACACTTGCTACGAGAGCCCTCCCCACACTTGTATTCTGATTAGCTGTGGGTTTTTTTATTTTGTCGCATCTCGTAGTCGCATCTGGTGTAGACGGACAAGTTGCTTGTCGCTGGAATCTTATCGTGTCATATGTAGTTAGGACACAGTGTAAGAATTCTTTATTTTAAGCCTCAAGCTAAATGCATTAGTGTTTAACGTACCCTGTCATGCCCTCTGACAGATGAGATGTGTGTGTCCTCAGCGCAAAACGTTCAATTTATAGGTTATATCCCCATCTGTAAATGTTACTAATTCACGCGAGTATTTCCATTTTTCATGAAAGCACGTCCTGACAGTCTACATTAAGCTTCAAACTTCACTTAACGAGCGGCGGGCATGCGAGGCATACAGACAGACAGTAGATGGGGAGGGAGACAATTAATATTAAGTGCAAAAACATTAATTTAGCTGAAATATCTGCCGTTGAATGCTAAATTTAGGTTTAAAAGTCATGTAATTCAAGTATTTTATGAGTAGTAATTGTAAATAGAGAACAGTGTGTAAATTAATAGCTATATGCAAGACATTTCTTATAGCTTATATACAGGATAAATAAATAACTAACAGTTACTGTGTCCATAGGGAGTATGTTTGTGTTCCTGCAGAGCATTCCTCTAATCTACAGTTAGTTCCTACTACTTTTTCCTGTCACAGCTTGAGTTTGTTTTTTGTACGTTTTTGTTTTTCTTAAACATCATTTTAATGTAGGGATTTAAACTTTCCTTTTGCTTAGTAATTGTTTTTGCACATACTGTATAGCACAAGCATGCCCAGTATTAAGCATGGTTTTATTATAGTAAAACCATGTTTTATGGCGTATTGATTACCATTTGTATAACCACACAAATACCATAGTTAAACTGGATTTGAAGCAAAACCATGGTTAATTTTTGGTTGCCATGGAATAACTATAATAACCCTGTTATTTATTTATAATAAAAAAAAAATTATTTGTTGTAAAACCATGGTTATTTTTTTATAATTTAAAAATGAATAGTCATTTTAATTGTGTTTTGTCAATAAAATAAAATAACTGTCTTTTATCCGATTAATTGAAAAAATAATCGTCCAACTAATCATCAAAATAATTATTAGTTGCAGCCCTAGTCACGTGACTGTCGCAGAGCCCTGGAGGGCAACATTTTCCATCTTAAAAACAAAAATATGTGAACAAGATGCAAGTTTTGGGTACTTGTGATCCATATACAGCACCTGCTGCAGTATTTCAATCACTAAAAACAGCGGGATGTTCTAAAACTCTTAACCCTTTGCTTAGGGTGGTTTTCACCAATAAGGATTAAATTAGGCAAAGTTTAATGGTAATAATTTGTTGATCTGGGTTTTATTTTAAATCAAGTTGTTGCACCACTTAAACACAGATTAACTACGCAGAAAAGGCCGTTAGAATTAAAGGGCTGATCCAGCCACATAGGCGGAGGGTGAACCGGCGGCAGGCTAAGAAGATGTTATTGGTGCAACACAACCCTTAAAGTGCCTTAGTACTAAAACGGTGATATTAAAAGATCAAATTCAGTTTACACCTTATGAACACGACACCTTCTCTTTATAATGGTTTTCGATGGAAACAACGTTTAAAGGGTCATGAAACCCTGTTTTAGCAGCAGTCAGTTCTCATCACAGTTTTGAAAAATGCTATAAAAGTGGGCGTGGTTTAGCGGCGGAGTGGAGGGGGACGAGGGGAGACTGACAGCACATCAACCCATTTTATTTCGTTCTCATTAAAAGCATCAAAGCTTCCCACAAATGCACACTGCAAATTAACATTAAGTTACATGCGACACTATACACATGGATTTGTAAGCTCACCGTTACACACATACATGTATCCTGTGACAGCTATTCAATGCACAATTAAATACACATGCCATTCGCAATTTGTTCTCTGCTTCGAAAATATATATGAAAACGCTGTTGCATAACTTTGATAACTTTTGAGGCATATTTTGTGGAGTTTTATATGCCGTTTGGTCGGTTAAATGGCCGTAAAGAGCGGTTACACTCACAGTGTGGATGAATCGCGTTTGTGTGAAGACTCAGGATCTATTGAAGAGAACGTAGGCAATGCAGACACTCATACAAAGCGGAAAAAAAAAACATTTGTTTTTGATCCATTAATGCATCTGTCACTTACTGTATGCGATCTCACTGTTTGAAGCGCCAGTCAGAGGAAAATGCCTATCAATGCGTGCTGTCATGAATAATTAAGCGCGTGCTGTCAATAATTAAGCAACACATCTTTTCATAGGATAAAGACACGCAATCTCATGAATAATTATGAGACACCGATGAGTCATCGCCGTACGAGAAAGCGTCACAACCTATGACGTTGACATGAAGACGAATTTAAACCAGGAAGTTGAAAATAGAGCAAAAAGCTTTTAAAATTAACTAGTTTTCTCCCACATTCAAACTAACAGATGATAACATTGTCTTCCATGATGTTCAACACTGGTTTAGGGTTTCATGACCCTTTAATGGGAAACCTCGTGTTGCATTAATAGCATGCGTTTAGTATGCATCATCAATATGGTATATATTGAATTTGGTTATTTAATATCAGTCTTACTACATTAGAAATACAACAAACCTGGTAAAATGGTTGGAGGGTAATGGAGGAAAGCCTTGTTTTGCCCTCCAGGTGGGCGTTCCTATAATGGTGTGATGTCACGAGAAAACTATGAATTTGAGTGATCTCTCCCGTCTCACTCTCTATCCTGTTATCCTTTCAGCCAGAGTAACAGAGGAAGCTCACAAGTATACCCCTGTTTTCAAGTTAACTGGAATGCATGTTTTTATGACATTTGTGGATGCATTAGTCCGGGATCAACAAAGGCACAGGGAAGAGACCGATAAGACATTAAACCAAATAAATACTCGTTAATAATCGTATGATTTGTATACGTTCTTCAAACAGTCTCTGGTATTTTCCTTAAACTCGTGTATTTATCATCACAGGTTAGCATAAGTAGCCTTTAGCATAGCATATAAGTATATTTCTACTTCAGAATCCCCATTGGATCCCAAGGAATCGCTGGTGTCTGAAAGTGTGTTTTGAGCTGAAAATTGTTTAACCCTAAAAATGGCAAGGCCATATAGAGAAATCAAAATTTATTTATTGCTATCTTAGGACACGAATAGAAACATGACACTTATTTTTGATTTTAATGTTTGTATCCTCAGGATACATTGCCAGTTTGGGGGTATAAAGTTATGAATATATTATAGCCTATAATAGCCTGCTGTATCATGTTTAATACGCAAATTTCTTGAAACTATCAATATGACCAAAACTTTGCTGAAAACCCTGTTGTACACAATCTACTTCATGCCTTCTGTCCTCTGATTGATAGTTCATACTTTTTCTTTTTTTTTTTTTGCTTAGAAATCTTTAATGATTTTTAAAAAGTAAGTTAAAAATAAAACCATATGGGACTGAAGCAACTTGGGTTTACTTGATTACTCGTACATAATTTTTTGTAATGTTAATGTAGAACTTTATTTTTTCTTTAAATGTCAAATATGAGACAACAGGCTTTTGAGGTCCGTTTATTTATTGTGTTTGAGGTTTAAAAAATATATTACTGCTAATGAAACCATATTGAACTTTGTTTGATTGAGCTGCACCCTCTACTGTACAGGCATGACTTTGCATTTATCTATCTTTGAGGCTTATCCATTTCATTTTTTGTTTTGTTTTTTTGTTGAACTTTTGCATTTGTTGTTGTTTTTGAAAACAATCAAGCCCTGCCCAGGTGAGAGAGAGTAATGAAACGCATTATTTTCCAAAAAGTGCAAGTTACTTTTTAGGAGTAATGCAATGTTGTAATGCATTACTTTTAATGCATTTGTGTTGGCCAATAACTATAACATATAGAATATAATAACATAGAATACATGATATTGTGAATCCCTAGTTTTGCAGTCTTGCATTTCAGAATTCTGCATAATTACTGTAGTTAATCTTGAAAATGGACGTTACATGTTATACTATAAAGTTAAAATCCATTTTAGGTATGAAATAATTTGATATACTTGATATATATTGATAATATAGGCTTTACGTATTCATTGAACAGATTTGATCAGCAGATTATAGTAAATCAAGCACCATGAAAACAAAGGAGTTGCACTTTTGTGCTCACTTTACTTCCTGTTGTTGCCACAGTCATGAGGCTGCAGCAGGTGCACAGTACTATTTATCTTATTATATCGACACGTCAGAGGCCTCTTAGGCCTCTTTTTTTGTTTGTTTTTTCTGGTAGCCTGTTGCAGATGTTTATACCACACTTGCACCTTGGTTATTTTCAGGTCTTGGTGTGGCATAAAAATATTCTATTGAGAATTAACCTTTTTTTTTTTTTTTTTTTTTTTTTGTATCTCAATTGGACAAAAAAAACTAAACAAAAACATGATTAGGACATTAAAAGTACATTAGGACATGGCTCAGCCTCAGGACTGTCAACTGGAAATGGATTTCCAGAATACATTCTGCAAAGATTTAAGGCTTTAACATGCATGCTAGTTTGTTTCTGATCATCTCAATTATGTTTCAGGTGTCAGTTCTTCTCCCCAAGAAAACTCCCATCATGCATCCAGTTCTCACCCTCATCCAAACAGAACTTCAGAGATGGTAAGTTTAGCCTGTGGGTTGTCTCATAAACTAGTCCGTGTTAAGGAAGCTCTCTATAATTTAAGATGGTTTAGGGTCATGTCACCCAGACACAGATCAGATGTGTTTGTTAGCAGTATATGAACGCTTAACGGATATTCAACAAAAACTAAATAACTATGTAACCTTTTATTTAGGATACTTTTATTTTGTTAATCATTTAATCTGTCAACCGTGTCTTTGAATAATTGATAAATTAGACTTAAAAAGCTGAATTTAATTTTTAGTATTTTTTGTTTTTTAAATCACCTTTTGCCCATTGTTTTTATTCAAACAGTTTGCAGTCTGCATCTGTGTAGGCTATGCTACACATTGTGCAAAAAAGGGTTAAACTAGGGGTGTTGAAATTAAATGTTTCTACGATGCAGACGAGGAGGATTCAGTATCGGCTCAGTAATAGACCATAATCGATTATAATGTACTGATTATTTTCTGACGTAATTTGTCACGTACATGCTTTGTCGCAGTAGCATACAATGGCAGAGGGAGGCGAGTGAGAGTTATTAAAAATACTCCAACTACTTTAAAAGCTGACATCTGGCTTTTATGAATAACCTGGTAAGCATGACCTGGAGAACACGCGCTGTGTGTCAATCAAAGCTATCTGATTTATCAAAACGATTTCATTTACACTTGGGCACATAAATGTATCTCCGCAAAACGGATATATATCCCATCTTCAATTCCTGCACTATATGTAGATTTAATGGAGTTCACCTCACCGAAAACAACAGATATGAGCTGCATTTTATTGATCATTAGCTAATTTCAAAATCAAAGACCACAATAGGAGAGAGTGCCGCAACAGCACTGGTAAGATCAATCAATTTCTTTACTTTTAATGAAGATGATTGTGTGTTGAGCATCTGTGACTTACTTTCGGTAGTTTGTGCGCTGGCTTGATGAACAGAGACGCAGCTGCTCATCTGCTGCTATGCGTGCTTCAGTAACACTGTCATATCAGGCTGTAACATATCATATAGCCCATAACATGCTGTCAAACGTAATTTTTTTTTTTTTTTTTTTTTTTTTTTTTATAAAGCATTGTAAAATTTACATATGTGGTTTCATCATCCAGATACATTTAGACTTCAGTTTTGACTGTAATGCGGCCCGGGCCACCTCCTGTAGTTGCTTCACTATTTACTTTTGTGTATTTGTTCTAAATGCTCCTGTTGTTGATTCTGTGCCCAGACTTGAGTTTTGTTTGATACATTCAAGATACACAAGAATCGCGCTTTCTTTGAGCAGGTAAAATTAAACGTTCAGTTCATATAACTGACTGACAAAATTGTATACATGAGGATGAATCGATGGCATGATAATCGTAATCGAACCAAACCGTGAGACCGGTGTATGTTCACACCCTTAGGTTAAACACACACGTTAACACACACATTCACTTATCTAGATATATTCAATTATACCTCATTATAATCTTTCCTTTACATTTACTACTTGTGTTCCGTGTATCTTTTTAAACATGCATTTAATGTCCAACAAAATGCATATATATCATAGCAAAATGTATATTTTAATAAGTGTTATTGCACTCCTATTTTATTGTGCTCCGTTGTTGGAGTTGTGCTTTCTGTCAGGACAAGCCTTTATGGAATATGGAAATACTCGCATGACTTTTGAACATTTTCAACATAAAATGTAAGTTTATGCGCTGGGCAAAACGTGTATTAAATGCTTTAAATAGCACATGCATCTATCACTGCATCTGACAGGACAAGCCCTGTTAAACCATAGGTTGCTCGCTTAAGATAAAGCATTCTCATGTTTAGGATACCTTGGGCCATGCACTTTTCCTGCAGTAGCTCACTCTTTGTCCTTCACTATATTTCAGATGTGTGTTATACTTAGACATGCTTTATTCACTAGTTACACAACTGGTAGATGTTTCCGTGAACAGCACCCAGATGCGATTAATCAATCACATTTGTTGTCGATCATTTTCATTATCGATTATAATCTATTAGATGCTGTAGCCCTAATTTTATTGAACACTGTCGCAGTCCTCACAACAAAAAAAAAAATACAGTTGGCGTTGGTGACAAAGTTTAGGAAAAACTGCATCTCCATGATGTTTTGTATGATACCGTCTTATGAGATGCCTTTTAATTATATTTTTGATATAAATTTTATTTTATTTTAGATTATGCACCAGTTTCCAGCACTCAACAAGGCGTGATTTCTGATTCGTAAACAAATTACTTTCAAAAAGGGGTCAAAAAGATTCACCTCACAACAACTCACTGGTGAATTAGTGACTTAGTAATCAGTAATGAATTGTGAATTGTTTAGAGCTCTTGCTAAGTTCATAACTGACTCCCTCGTTGAATTTTTCACTTTTGTCTGATCCCAAATAACCCAAGAATTGTTACTGATGTTAGCCGCAGACGTGACGTCACGCCCACGGACCGTTGGCTGATGCATAATGCACACAAACTGGGAAACGCTTCAGAAGTTTCAAAGTCATCATCGGATTTCTGGCAGACGTGTCGCGTTCTTTAGCGGTTCGCCTGGAAACAAAGCCGTCATGACGCCAAACCCCCTCAAGGAAGAAGAAAGCCGTCATGTTTACAACTGTGACAATGAGCATTTATCAGGATCAACTAAAGGCTGGATTTTCAAAAGTATGTGATGTTCACGGCACCATTGTTGCAGTAAACTTGCACAATGTTCTTGAATGAAATGATTAAATAATTAGATGCACGACAGTCTGAGGGATCTTGACTTGCGTTTTCACGCCATTAAAACATTATGCGGAACAAAAAGAAATGTGATTGGTTGCTTTACATGTCGGTCAGACTCTTGGGCGGTCCTTCGGCCAGTGAAAGCTGCGATTGTAGTCCAGACCTGTCGTCAGATAGGCCCGAAGGCCTGACTACGTGAGACTACTGTGATGTATACTTTAGTGTCTGTGACACTTGAATCAATCTCTTTACTGGTTGTTCAGTATATATGACAACATATAATTAAATGTACTCATTTACAACAGTTTTGTACAAATAAAATTATAAATGGTATTCAAACAAAAAATTGTATTGGTCATTGTTAAACATACTGAAATCTAATTGCAAGGTTGCTTTGAGTGAGGTTTTTAAAGCTGTGATGCAGACCAAGGAGTTGACCTTGCTAATAAATCATTGTGAATCTCATCTCTATTCCTAATGTTCTCACAAATGACAGATTTCCCTGCTTCCCTTCTTGATATATCAGTATTTCCTGTCTTTTTCAGCCCCGCGAGCCAGCAGATGACTGGTCAGAGCATATCAGTTCGTCTGGGAAGAAGTACTACTATAACTGCAGGACAGAAGTCTCTCAGTGGGAGAAACCAAAAGAATGGCTGGAAAGGTGAGTTGCTTTAGATCTCCTGTAACTGCCTCTACTCCTCTTCAGCCATCAACTGATGCCAGACTTCCTGTGTGAACAGAGAACAAAGGCAGAGAGAAGGTGCCAAGACTACGGTTAACAGCTTTCCCAAAGACAGAGACTACAGACAAGAGGCGATGCAGGCCAGTGCCACAAGTGCCCTCAGTAGTACAAGTAACAGAAACAAATTTCTTTGGTTCCTTCTAATTGTATCATGTTGATAGAAGTTCACTTTGCTGATGGTTTCAATGGTTCTAAACACGTGTCTTGTTTTTCCACAATCCCTTTCTTTCCCCAGAATCTACTTTAGCGGAGAAGCCATCCTCGAACTCTGGTTATTCTCAGCCTTTGTCCAGTAATCCCTCCAGTACATCCAGCTCCTCGTCGTCCTCCACAGTGCCTGTGTCTCCTGCCCTGCAGGCTTCAGCCTCCACTCTGCTTCAGGACCCAGCACTCCTCCGACAGCTTCTGCCCGCGCTGCAGGCCACCCTGCAGATGAACCACAGCAATGTGGACATGGGCAAAATTAATGAAGGTAATCGCTAATGCTACGTTGTTTTTGTTTTTATTGAGAGAATACATTTGGAAATTCAGTTTTTACCTGTTAGAGTTGTGCTGCTTTAGTTATTTGGGGGAGTCATCAAAAATGTGCACAATAATCCCCATTAAGGCTTCACAATATATGGCAATAAAATTGAAAACGCAACATAGCTTAGTGCGATCAACACATTGCAAAGTCTTCGATTTAATTGCATAAATATCTGCATCGCGTGTTCCTACCAAGCCGATGGTAGGCTGCCAGGCTTAGTTTTTTCGCCGTGTTCCACACCATTGGTTCTAGTCGAATGCCGTCTGTTTTTTTTTTGTTATTTTTTTGGACCAATTCAGCATGTTGAATCAGCGTCGGGCCATCAATGAGAGTGAGAGAATTCTGATTGGCTTGGCAAACAAGTCAGCACAAGAATAAAAGTGAAAGTGATGAAAGCGAACAAAGACGTGGTACAGGCATAATGCTGTTTTACGTAATCTTACCAGAGCATTCGAATGCACAAATATTTTCTTAACATGAGCCACCTGGCATGCAGAAAGTGATCAGCATGATTGATATTCAAAATGGTAAGCAATCGCTGCTTTGTTTACGGTTTGTATATCTGCAGTCCTTGTTTCAGTTTCCCTTTTTGAATGACAAAAATAGACTCTTGATGCCCGTTGATATAGACCGATATTTACTCACGCAGGCGCAGAACGCACATGCTAGTTGACAGTCGCCTTTATTTCTTTTGGTGTATTCATGCACAGTTTTTTGCACAGACCGAGACACAGCCAACGAGAGGTGACAACACAGTCAGCTTTCTATGCCGCTAGTTTTGACATCAGTCCCGGGCTTATGTTGTGTCCCGGACTTATATTGTGTTGTGTTTTCTTTTATACACGAGCAGCTCGTGATCTGGTGTTTTCAGCAGTAGCTCAGTTCTCAGTAAATTTAGTTTCACACAAACCCCATTTCTGCAAGTCGTTTAGAATGTATTCCCAATGCACAATCTCATCAAAAGAGATGTAAATATTAGTGCTGTTGTTTTACAGTTGTACTATGAAATAAATTATTTTTAAGTATTTAATTTTGTATTTTACAGTACAATGGTATTACCACAATGGTAATACATTTCTTATTTGATTTATTTATTTATTTTATTTATTTTATTTTATTTAATAACATCATGATAATTATTCACAGACATCCATATTGAATGCCATTATAAATCAAGTAAGATTTTTTTAAATGCACTATGGTTACTTAAAGAGATTTGAGGTATGGTTGGGCTGATTAGACAATGCCATCCATCGCCGATGGGTGACAGACATCACCCCCCCTTCAAATAATGTTGTTTATTGTTAAACAATAAACAATGTTGTTAACTTCACAATAATAATTGGAAATGTGCTCATCTCCTATAGACTGTAGTGACATCATATATTGCGACAGCTCGAGAGAGTCTTTTTTGGCGCTCTAATGTGGCGTGACCTACTTTTTTTTTTACAGTCTATGGATGTGACATTCACAGATCACTGTAGCCCTCAGCCTCAAGCAAACGGCAGCGTGGCATGCACGACATGAACCAATCACCTCCGGTTTACAGCACGAAAGAAATCATGAATGAACACGGGGCTGTCTGTAAGGGCTCGACATTAATCTTTGTCTGGGACAAATGAAAGAGGGTTTTACTTTCCCGACCAGACAAGCACCTTATAAAATATTAAAATAACCAGAAACGCGAGAATGATTCTGTTTTTTATTTATTTATTTATTTTTAATTGCATTCAATGTAAACAGCGATTGATAATGGAGTATATCACTGGCAACAAAGTCGCGTTGAGGCTCGCGCTGTCCGTCTCTTGGTGAGAGACATTCGTGGAGAAATCAAAACAAATGAGCAGCAGAAGAAACATACTGGGTTAAAACTGAGTTTTTTTATTTAATATTATGATATTGTTAATAACACAAGTCGACTAAGGGAGCTGTTTTGCTGAACATTATAATTGTGTAGTTCAATAAACAAGTAGCCTAATTAATGTTAAGTTACTTACTTACATTTTTTGTTTTTTTGTGAAATTTGTGACAATGCCCAGCGCTATAGTGTAAATGTTTTTTACTTGAAGCAAATGTTATCTTTTACCTTCTTGTCAGAGTGCACCAAAATGCTTGGTTTACATGTTAAAATTACAAAAATGTTCTACTGGGAGGCAATGCCCCAGATCCCCCTAAAAGTATTTAATCTGGAAACATGTCACCTTTTTCACCACTTGTCAGTTTGCAGGTCTGGTAAAAAGCATACCTATAGTATAAAATATTTAAAAATTTAGTTTCTCATTTTTGTTTGACACTAAAACGATGGTTTGCACTTCAGAAAGGCTTTAGAGTAAAAAAATGATGATGATGATTATTATTATTATTAATAATATATAATAATAATAATAATAATAATAATAATATTATTATTATTATTATTATTATTATTATTATTTTCTATTCACTTCTACAAAATCACCCCAATAGTTCTTGTCATCTTGCTCCTATTAAAATAAACTCTTCTTTGTGCATACATTTCTGTCAAAATATATTTAAAAAAATAAAATAAATCCTGGTCATGTTAATTTTCATACTGCTTTGCACTTTCTCTCTAATCTTGTTTACATTTCCTATTGATCAAATGTGATCCGACTGTATTTTTTTCAGAGGTAGATCTGGGTACAGATTTCCAAATTCACTTCTAAAAAGCACCTCATTCTATTAAATTCCTATTTTGATTTAGTTTGCTCTTATAATATATAAGTTATAGTTATGTAGGGCTCTAGACTCATTCTTTCCACTGGTCACCCTGGTAACTAACTTTCTCAGATGGTCACACCCTTTTTTTATATTAATCATAATGATAATTCATCATAATGTTGATGAATCATTCTCTTAAAGGGATAGTTCACCCTGACATGAAAATGTCATGTCATCTTTTACTCACCCTGCTGTTGTTCCAATGCCTTATGTGCTCCGCTATCTTTTTCAGACCTCAAAGGGAGAAATTTTGAAAAAAGTCCTGTATGCGCTCTTCCATATAATGGCAGTGAATAGTGACCAGGCTAAAACTTTACAAAAAGGATGCAAAAGTATCACGCAATGATACAGTGAGCCGCGCGCCATATATGGAAAGTGTTCAGGAAGCATACTATAAAGTTTTGTGAGAAAGAAAAACATTATTCAGTCAAAATACTGAGCTCTGCCATTATTCTGTGCATGTTCCTGTGAGTACGTGCAAGCCGTCAGCAGCTGCTCATGCAGTGTTGTCATGACAACTGGTACACGGCATTCTCTTCAGGAGGTTTACATTTTTTATTATTATTGTTATTATTATTATTATTATTAATGTATTATTTCTTATTATTTACTTTATAGAAAAGACGAGCGTCCCATTTGTTTCTATTGAGCCTGATTTCTCAAATTGGTGCATGTGTGTGCTTATCCTGGATGCCATGACAATAGAGTGGCTGCTGACGGCTCACACGCACTCCCAGCAACGCACACAGAGTAACGGCCGAGCTCAGTATTTTGACTGAATAATGTTTTTCTTTCGCGCAAAAACCTAATAGTATGCCTCCTGAACACTTTCCGTATATGACGTGTCTCACTATATCATTGTGTGATACTTTTGAATCCTTTTTGTAAAGTTTTTGCCTGGTTGCCATTCACTGCCATTATATGGAGGATACCTGATATTCAGATTCTCAAATACATGTAAGTGAATGTTTTGTTTGTGTGAACTTTTATAGTGATGTTAGTTGTCATTATCTATATTGCTTGATTGGCGCTGCCATGTTAGTTTGCGCTGCAGTTCAGAGAATCGGATCTGTCGGATTTACAACATGTCAATTCATCCACTTCTCCCAAAATATATTAGAAGTAAGTTGCCAGTGAAGTGAGAGAATAATAGTGAACTTTATAGTTACTTGCACAATATGTATTTGACATGAATGGAACACCTCGTCACTTTGTTTTAATGAATTATTGCTGCTTCCATAGACTTGTGTGTATTTTATAAACTATACATTTAAAATATAAATGTATTGTTTTGCTAGTACTTTTGTATTTAAATATTTGAAGCCTAAAATAAACGTTATGTGGTTGAAAATAGTTGAGAATAGTTATGACAAGCGCTGAGCCATCTCTGGCTTAGCGTTAGCCAAAGCGCGAAAGCACGTTTGAATTTAGCGGTTGATCACGTTCAGTGCAAACATTCTAATCACACCGGTGTGATCGTACGTGTCAAAGGGTTAACAGAGTACATGTGCCAGCCAGGTACCAAAACAACCTGAATATTATGCACTCGCACCAATGCAGCCTTTTGAAAGTTTTAACTTGCACATAATCAAAAAATTATCTTATTTGCGACCATTTTTGTTTCAGTCTAGAGTCCTGTTATGTACAGTACAGCAAAAATTCAATCTTTTTGGATTTTAAGAATCAGTATAGGGATTGTTCAAATGGAGACTGCACTTATTTGGAAAAATCTATATTTTCACCCTACCCTATTCACTAGTCAACTGGACATCTGTTGCTCCAAGGAGGAAGAGTATGATCAGCCCCTGATCAGGAAGACATGCCCCCTAGACCAGGCAAAACTCAGTGTCTGGAGGACCACAACCAGTGTCTAGAGATCCCAACCCTGCTCCAACACTCATACCTGTAGTTTTCAAGCTAGCCTGAAGGACTTGATTAGCTGGATCAAGGGTTTTTAATTGAGGTTAATGCTAAACTTTTCAGGACTGTGACCTTCCAGTTTTGCACCCCTCCCCTAGACAATTCAATTGATTTCCTTTGTATTCTTGAATGATCAGTTTGGTGTGTTCTCTTGAGTTGTTTGAAACAGTGGGTTGTTGTCATAACTCATATTGTGTTAGAAAACATTTACAAGTGAAATCCTCCAATCTGTGACATGAGTTTTTGTATTCTTTGAATGCAAATAAGAAAGATCTATACAAATGCACCTACCTGTAGTCATTAAAGGGGTCATGAACTGGCTTTTAAACTTATGACGTTTGCATGGTTTTTACATTCAATAATGAATAAGTAATAGGTTATGTTCTACCCTGGTTTTGAGCCTGGCTCTTGAAACGCCTGTTTTTATGGGCATGCTGCATTGAAGACTTGGAAGTAAACACCCACTGCTATGATTGTATAACAGTTTTGTATATTATGAGTCATTAAACGTGAAGAATTGTTTTGAAAACTTCCAATGTGGAGAAACTGCAACCGGAGTGATTTGCCCACAGGGCTCGCAAAATGTCTTTATCAAACAAACACAATGATTTAACTCTTATCCATCCACAATTAATTGGAATGTTATTTTTTTATTACTTGGCCAGCCCGATCGGTGGATATAACCGCGCATCTCACACGCACACGTGCACATTTCACTATTTAAGATATTGCGAGCCTTGGCCCATACTTGTTTAAGTCTGATCACAAATAACAGGACAATGAACCAACAACACCTCAAATACAAAGGACAGCCTGTGATAGCATGGAAGTTATGTTGAGTTAGACACATACATAATCAGTAGATGTCAAACGTAACAATGCAATAATATCATATATATAAAAGATTTTTTTTTTTTTAAATGTGCCGTAAGCTGTATTGCTTGGAAGTTCAATGTGGTTTAGCTCCACGTAGGCCTATGTTATTTATCTAACATGCCAGGCATGAATTGGTGGGCGGGGCTACAGAATTAGGCGTTCGTCGTCTTAAGGCAGCACTGCACTCTGACGTCAAAGGAAAGCACTTTCACAGATTGATTGTATGCTAAGCCAGCTGTCAATAAAAGCGTTTCTTTGACTAGCAAGGAAGTTTTCAGCTCTGAAACTTACTGGGTATTCTTATATTAAGATTACCTTTTATATATCAAAAGCTCCAGAGAAAGTTGATTTCTCAGTTCATGACCCCTTTAATACTCCCGATTAGGTCTTCATCCAAATTGCTATAAATGTTGTGCTTTAACCATTTTGACACCTTGACAACTGCTTTTTGCACAATATGTGGCATCTTCTCTCCACATGGTGAAAATGCCAAAAGGCTAGAGCCTTTTTCAGATTGCTTTCAGTGTGTAGCACTGCTTTGACTGTATGCGTGTCTTTTTCTGTCTTTGTCTTCCTCCAAGTCCTCACAGCCGCTGTCACACAAGCTTCCTTACAGTCTATGCTTCATAAGCTTCTCACTGCTGGACCGTCCGCTTTCAACGTCACTACTCTGCTTTCCCAAGCTGCTCAGCTTTCCACACAAGGTACGGCTGAAGTCCCAGTCACCCTCCACACCTCCCCTAACTGATGTGCTGCAGTGCAACTAATACACTTTTATAACAGAACTATGTGAACATGTTTTACAATACTGTGTTTTAGCTGTTCATCGTTCATACACACCCAAGGCTAAGGACACAAACATGCTGAACAATTTGTTCACCCAAAAATAAAAATTCTGTCATTACTCACCCTCATGTTCATTACTCAAGAGATACGTTCATCATCAGAAAACTTTGTCCATCCTCCATTGACAGCTACGCAACTACCACTTTCAAGCCCAGAAAGGTAGTAAAGACATCATTAAAGTAATCCATGTGACTCCAGTGGTTTAACCTCAATTTTATGAAGCGATGCGAGTACTTTGTTTGCACCAAAACAACATATTTTACCACTTTATTTTCAAAATATTAATCTACAACACGTGTTCACGCAACAACATCTGCTCTCATCTCTCAACACGTAAACCTGGTGCTCTCATGAATGTGCGTTGGAGATTAATATTTTGTAAATAAAGTGGTAAATTAAATATTTTTGCACAAAGTAGTCACGTCGCTTCATAAAATTAAGGTTAAATCACTGGAGTCACATGGATTACTTTGTTTTTACTACCTTTCTGACGTTTGAAACTGGTTGTTGTGTAGGCTACCAATGGAGGACAGGACATCTTCATTTGTGTTCAGAAGATGAACAAAAGTTTTGCTAATTTGGAATGACATGAGGGTGAGTAATTAATGACAGGTTTTACATTTTTGGGTGAACTATCTTTTTAAGCCACTTTATTTTATATA